>JANAVB010039219.1:6171776-6214276 GCA_029216955.1 Iris pallida | reverse complement strand
CCATCGCCGGAAAATGCGCAACGAGCATCACACCCGCGCGCGGAAACTATCAACGAAGAGCCAACTTCGGAAATAGATTTCTCCTTCCTCGCTCCGTCGTTTTACAAACCACTTAGTCAAGTATGATCCCAACATATACACCTTTCATTTTCTTCAAATACTTCATGCCGATTCGCACCATGTGCGACGAAAAACGAGTTCCAAAATCGAGAAAAAACTCGATTTTCTGGGTTTAGAAACTGTCCTGAAACCCCAACTTTGTGGCCGATTTGCGGCCAGCGTTTTGCGATTTTTTAAAAATCGGTCTAAAGAGACTTGTAGACAACCTATAAGGCTTTAAAACCCTTTTTGTAGAATTAAATTTTATGTACTTTACAGAAAGTTATTGATTTGTGAAGTTGGAGAAAAGACTGATTTTCAAAAGTAAATTTTTAGAAAAATTGTCCCGATACGCCGTCCGTCCCGTCAATCCGGGCGACGTGGTCATGAACCGAAAGCATCGAAAGGTGCGTATCGACTTTGTGGTCGTGTGGGCTTTGACGGAATTCAAGTTGGTCGCATGTGCGCGATGAATTTGATGCGTATCCGTAAAAAATTCACCGTATCGGCCTTTTGCATATTTATCAATTACTTTGTGCACACTCATCAAATTGCGACGAAACTTGCGCCATTGGACTCGAAATAATTTTCTGGTCCTGTATGCCAAGTTTGGTCTGATTCTGAGACCGTTGATCGGGACACCATTTTGGCAGGCCCACAATCCCACTCAACGGGTAATTTTGTGCACAGCCCACCAGAATCCAAAATTGGACATACCATTGGGTTCGTCTCGTCAAACTGGACCTGTAGACATATAGTTTGATGACTTTAGAGACCGTAGGTTCTGGCACATTTTTCGGTGCAAAGTGGGTCCAACGGCGGACACCATTTTGATCCAAAATTACCGTTTTGCTCCTGTGTCCAGAGTTGGACTTATGGGGAGACGTTCCCAGCTAATTTGACCATTCTGAGAATGTTCGTAATATCTGTTTCAGCATTAGGAGACAGTTGTGCGAGTTGACCGTTCGTGGCTCATTGAGTGGGTTGTAGTTTCGATTTTCTCAGCTCAGGACGACAGGCGAGTACATTCTCTGATAGTTTTCATTGTCTTGATATCTACTATATCTGATTCAGTTGTAGTGTTATACTTGATTCTCGACACGAGGATACACGGACTAGTATACGTGAATCTCGTCATAAGATGTCATTCCTGGTATTACCTGGTATATGAGTACATTGTTCGGTATTGTTTCTTGTACTTGTATAGACACCGATTTGGGAGTGGGCTGGCCCCCTGCTCTACGAATCCCGTGTCATGACCTGTCATGTCTGGATTCATTATACTACTCGGAGATGGAGGAGTTATTAGAGGTTATGTGATTGAGTTGTGGTTATATTCCTCCGTACGGAGATGACAGATTATATTTGTGTCTTAGATTCTATATATTCTAGATGACCTTCACAGCATTCTACCGTCGATACTGCGACGTAGGCTGGACGTACCCACGTGCTTGTGTCCCTAAACAGGGTGCGGGTCGTGACAGGAGAAGCCATAGCCACTCATATAGCATTTGTAAAACCCTAACCCTAGCCATTTACAACAGCCATCAAGAGCCTCTCTCTATTTAATCAAATCTTTACAAATTCCTTGCCTCTTTTTAATACCTACAAGAAGCCCTAATAGTGTTCTTTCCCAAACCTTCAACAATTCTTTATTTTACCTCCAAATTTGTCCAAACCAATTGCATTGGACTCCCCTAGTGTAGAGGAGGTCAATAGTCGGTAGCTAGCAAGGATTTTGAGGCTTAGGATCATTGCAAGTTGGAGAGGGACTCTCAATCAAAAAGCTATTTTTTGAGGTTTTACCCTCAATAGGTAAAACCAATCAAACACATTCAAATTCTTGATTTCTTTCCATAGATGCATTCATTTAGGTGTCCCCTAGCTGTAGACCAAGTTTGGTAGAAATTCGTGTCCATTTGTTATGCGTATCGGACACGTATCAGATTGTGTGTGCAAGTGTTTGGTGAAATGTCATATTGAAATAAATTTATGTAAATTGCAAAACTAATTACATGGAATTGTAGGTCTTTATGTGTAAAGTAATTTTCATGAAGACTGAGCCTATTTTTATGTCGTGTTCATATCCAAAATAGCCACGGACATGCAGTACGAGCCCCCGCACGGTTGCCCTGCTACCCGATCGTGTTTGCAGACACGATACACGACGTAGACACGTTCCACTTGGCACAGAGGTTGCGGCAACCTCTGACAGGACCCCCCTTGAGTTTCATGTGGCCTCATGTCGTGTCGAGGGAGTTCTCATACGTGCAATAGTTTTGAACCACACTGCTACGTGCGAAAACTTTCTACTGATACGCATCTCGTATCGAGACACGACACGATCTGGACACAAACCTAAGTATCGTTTGTTTAGCCCTATGTGCCACCTACCTCCTGACACGAGCACGTGCAATGTTTTACTTTGTGTCGTGTCCACGGAGGCACGACATCGCCGTACGAGATTGTGCAATACAGTTTTGTGTCTGTGTTCGAATACTGTTTGGACACGTTCGTGTCCAGTTTCTTGGACAAGAAGAGACCCCCTGACACGTACATATGTGGGTAACACTCTGCACATACTGATTTTGGGTTTCACATGATATTGCGTTTCAATTTGATAATTCAAAATAAATTTCTGATACTCATATACTGTATAGTGTATTCAAATAGGTTTTAATATGTTTTAAATTGATTTTAAAATGTTTATATACGAATTTGCATGTTATATATATACTGTAATCATATGTATATAGACTGGGATTATGTGTGACTAGATTTTGTTCATATGCCTTCAATATTGAGTCCATTTTCAATGTGTATGTTAACATATTAACATATGTTAACATCTTGAATGTACGGTGAAGTACAATAGCTTTACTGAGATTTCCTTTTTAGTTCCTGAGAATTGGTTTGGGTTTCAATATGAAATTGGTTTTTAATATGAATGTGAACTTCATCTTCCGATAACTGAGATACCCCCTCACTTCATTGACACACTTGTTTACACTCACCATATATTCACACACTCACATCTTCTACTCATATCTATATCTATATCTCTTCATATATATATGTATATATATGTATATATATATATGTATATATATATGTGTGTGTGTGTGTGTGTGTGTGTGTGTGTGTGTGTGTGTGTGTGTGTGTTAGTTATGAAGATTAAATTGTTCAACCCTTTATTAATTTTCTATATTGTCACGACCCACACCTCGTGTAGGGGCACGAGAAGTGGGTACGTCCAGCCTACGCCGCAGTTTCGGTGGTAGAACGCTGTTCTAGGTTATCATCACAACTAAGTACAATATGATATACTCTCCAAACGGAGGCCAACCACAAGATACAACTCAATCACCAATATAAAGATGGATAACAGCACGATAAGATAGATATATAAAACCAAGTGAAGTATAGACAGAAGAGAATAAGTCTAAGTGTCTAGATGACATAACAACAACAACCAAGTTTATTACATCTCCAAGTCCAAATAAAACAAGACGACATGAAAAATAAGTTAACTGACTAGCTAACTAGACTAGTCTGAAAGGATGGTGTCCATAGCTATAATTGGTTCCTCCTGAAGGTCCAGCCCACATATATCATCTAGGTGTGTGCTCCATAGCAGGTGGTACAGAACCCTCAGTCTTATCTGTAATATTTTCAATAGGTCCAGTCAGGACAGGAACGAGCACAATACATCTTACGCAGTTCATATCATGTTAGAAAATATAAAGCATGCAATAGAGTAAGATACATGAATAACTAAAAGAATGTACATGAAGTAAAAGAGATAATTGTAATAAAAATATCTACTATAAGTAAAGAACTATCAGTGACTAGTGATTTAGAGTACAAGATAGACATGTGAACAGCTGAAAATAATTCATGGCTATACTACAGAGTTGATTCATGACTGCACTACTTTAGAATTATTCACATGACTATTTCTACTCCCCATCCCCAATCAATACACAAGGATCGAGACAAGTTATGTTAAGATTCATGATTTCGCTGCCTCATAAACGAGAGCACGTGAAATTGATTCATAAGGACTCTTGGAACATGAGAGTAGAATCACAAGAGTATACATAAATAGTGAAAGCATAGAGATACATGATGTAAGTGAAACACACATGACATGAAGTATCCGTTGCTCCCGAGAGGGATAATATCTCATAAAAAGATCCATATAGTACCAATCCGTGTTACCAACGTGACAACATCAAGTAAAGTAATCTAGAGCAAGAATATAAGTTCTAGTAAGTATAAAATGATCAGAGAATGTACTCGCCTGCGATCTGAATGTCTATGAGAATATACTGTCCGAAATAAGGTATCTGAGTCCTATTTAGAGCAACACAACTCATGATGTATACAAAGGGTTTATAATGAAGTGTACAATGCATCTACATAATTTCTAGGTCAATCTAGATCAAAGTCAACTCTTGGTCAACTCTAGTCAACAATCTAGTCAACTAGGTCAATCTTATTCAACTTTGTCAAACTCTAGTCAAGCTAGGTCAATTGGTCACAAATTGACTCAATGTTGACTTTTGGTCAACTCCAGTCAACTTGAACTATTTGGTCAAACTTTGGTCAATTCTAGGGTTTTGGAACTTACACTTATCAACTTTTGTCAAACTTAGGCTATCAAGGGTCAATTTAGTCAATGGTCAACTATTGGTCATACTAAGAGTCAAAGTCAAACTTTTAGGGTTATATTGGTCAATTTTCTAGTTAACTAAGTCAACAAGTCAATTTGGTTAAATCAGTCTAGGTCTAACAAGTCAAGTCTAAGTTAACCACAACTATCAAACACATAGCTCTAGGTAATACATATCTGTATAAACACAATATAACTATGTATACATAAACCACATCAATACAATACATGTATATATATATATATATATATATATATATATAAATATATATATATATGCTCTCTTCTTCTCATTAGAGAGGAGCGCCGCGCCTAGAACCCTAATCTCCACCGACTCCGGCTTGGCCTCTGGCCGGGCCGGCGTCTCTCTCCCACGCGGTTGGATCACTTGACCATCGCATTTTCTTGTCTTGACGGTTCATGGCGTCGAAGACGTTTGCGGAAGTGGTTGGGGTTGTCTCGGAGCCCCAATCGATCTCTATTCGTCCTCCTTCGTTTTCGAAAGGGGTTCCTATCGTTTCCTTCTCGGAGGATGATGAACAAATCTTGGTTCAAACATTCAAGTTTGCTCTGATTGGGAAATTTTCCCATGCTCGACCATCGATAGATGTGATTCATAAAGCTTTCATGGGCTTCCAGTTTGCTGGGGAGGTGAAGGTTGGGGTCCTTGATCCGAAGCATATTATTATCCGGCCTACCCTTGAGGTGGACTTACTCCGCCTTAGAGCTCGGGATACGTTGTACTTATCACGAGCTCCTATGCGTGTGTTTCGGTGGTCAAAAGATTTCTGCGCCTCTCAGGAGTCGCCATTGGCCCCTACGTGGGTCTCTTCGCCTGGTCTTCCTCATCAGCTTTTTGCCAAAAATACACTGTTTTCTATTGTTCTTGGAATAGGAACCCCTCTCAAACTTGATCGGGCCACTGAAGAATTTACCAGACCTAGTACAGCTCGCGTCTTTGTTGAGGTTGACGCAAGTAAGCCCCTCCATCCTATGGTTCGTATCAACTTGCCTAATGGCAGGACCATCTCTCAGAAAATTGAGTACGAAAACATCCCTAAGTACTGCTCATTCTGCAAACACCAAGGCCACATGCGGGACTCATGCAAAACACACGCCCGAACTAAGGCAAATCCTCCTCAACTCAAGAACAAAAAACCTATGGTTGCTGACATCAATGATTCACCTATTGGTAATGAACAGGGAGAAACATCTAATCCAATCATTAATGAGGGTGTCATTAATTCCCAACCGCCAGGGGATGAGCGGTTGGCCTTATCAGCTGATGGGGAACCTATCACTGAAGACCCACCTCCCGATCAAGAAAATATTCTCTCCACAGCCATTACTCCCCGTGTCACTTTCCACGTCAACTCCCCTCATCTATCACCATCACCAACTCTCAGCCCGGCTCCACACACTTTTGCAAACCCGTCCACTGAACAACTTCTAGAGGAAGGCGAGCTCTGATCGTGGGCGGACGAAGTAGAAGTTGAGGAACGGCAAGCGGTCGCGGACGCTCCTGCAGATCCCCCACCCGCTCCAGATCCTTTGACTGCTCCAGTTGAAGAGACGACGACGGCTGTCACGGATGGCATTAACCCAATTACGACGATCCCCTCGCAAGAGACACTCTCTCCTCATCCCCCAGCTCCCCAAGGTGGTCAAAAAAAGAAGAAGATCGTACCACCCCCAGTGCCTCATCTCCTCTGATCCTCTTCTAAGGTTACCAGCACTCAACCCTCATCCTCCTCTCATGATTAAAATCCTTAGCTGGAACATTCGAGGAATTGCTAATGCTATGGCTTTTAAGAGACTTAAATCTCTATGTCGAACTAATAAAGTTCCTATAGTTATTATCATTGAACCTAAAGTTCAGTCGGATAAGCTTCTTTCTTATCAACTCAAGCTGGGGTTTCAAACTTCTGTGAGCAATAGTAAAGGCAATATATGGATTATGGCTCGACAGTCATAGGATATCACTGTGGTTGATTCTTCTGATCAACGTCTTACCGTCACTGTCTCATTCCCGCTATTGCCGGAGTTATCTTTATTATCGGCTGTGCATGGGAGTAACACTAAGGAGGGTAGAAGACTATTGTGGCATCAGCTATTGTTGGTCCGACAGAGATGGAATTATCCTTGGCTGGTCAGTGGCGACTTTAATGCCATTACTAGTATGGAGGAGAAATTTGGAGGCCTACCACCATGCTCTGTGTCTATGAAGGATTTCCAGGATTTTAAATCTGCTGCTTGGTTATATGAAGTCCCACACACAGGCAATTGTTTCACTTGGTTTGACAGGCAGTGTGGGTCACCTAAGATGGGGTCTCGGCTTGACAGAGTATTACTTGACTCGAAATTGCTGGCCTGGGCCCCTCTCTCGACGTCCATGCATTTATATCGATCGGAATCGGACCATGCTCCTATATTGTTATCTCTTGAAAGTGAGAAGCCTTCGTCGCCTCGGCCATTTTGATTTCTATATTTTTGGAAAGATTATGATACGTTTCACTCGTTGGTGGAGTCAGCCTGGATGTCTGTTGATCATGTCAATGCTCTCGTACGTATTGGTCTTCGACTTGGGGCTACAAGAAGAGCTCTCTCTTCCTGGAGTCGGGCTACGTTTGGAGACATCTTTTAAGAAGTGAAGAAAGCAGAAGACGCGGTGACTGCGATTGAAGCGGAGTATGAAGCCAACCCTTCTCTTCATCCTCAATGGTTGCTAGCCCGATCTCAGTTGAAGCAGCGACTTCGTATCGAAGACTCTTACTGGAAGCAAAAAGCAAGTGTTAAATGGGATGAGGCAGGTGATCGCAATACGAAGTTCTATCATTCATGCATTTCCTCCAAATGCAATCGCTTACATATTCATCATATCTTATCTGCTACTGGCTCGAATCTCTCCTCCTTGTTAGACATTTAGCATGAGGCCAATGATCATTACAGTAAGGTATTTTCATCCCCTCATTTTGCTCTAGATGATGGATACCCTGATCATATTCCTAGTCTTCTTTCTAAAGAGGATAATGATTCGATGATTGCTAAACCTTCTATGGAGGAATTATTTGCTACTGTCAAGAGCATGGATCCTAGTAGTTCATCGGGTCCAGACGGTTTTACTGGATCCTTTTTCTTAGCCTGTTGGCCAATCATCTGCAAAGATATACTTGAGGCAGTATGCCTATTCATTGACGGATTTGCTCTACCAAGATCTATCACAAGTACATTTTTGCTTTCTATTCCTAAATCCAAACATCCCAAAGCGCTTCATGACTATCGTCCGATCAGTTTGTGCAATTTTGTCAACAAAATTATATCTAAATTATTGGCACGAAGATTGGTAGATATTCTTCCTCGAATCATATCTCCGGAACAAAGTGGGTTTGTTCGCGGGAGAGAGATTGTTGACAATATCATTATGGCTCAAGAAATGATTGCGGTTATTGATCATAAACATTGGACGGCAATATGGATATTAAGTTTGATATGAGCAAGGCTTATGATCGGGTGAGTTGGGCATTCCTCCTGAAGGTTATGAAGCAATTTGGATTTTGTAACGAATGGAGGACCATGATTCTGTATTTGATAGATAATATTTGGTTCTCTACTCTGATAAATGGGAGGTCGTCGGGATTTTTTCATGGCCAATGTGGTATTCGACAAGGGGATCCGATCTCTCCTGTATTGTTTATCATAGCTGATGAAGTATTGAGTAGGAGTCTTATTCAGTTGAATTATGCGAATGGCTTTTCTGGTTATTATTCACCAAGAGGTTGCCCTCGAGTCTCCCATTTAGCATATGCAGATGATGTGCTCATATTCTCAGGCGCAGACAAACGCTCGGTCCAGCTACTTATGAAAGCTATTAGCAAGTATGAAGCCAATTCGGGTCAGCTTGTTAATATTGCAAAATCGGCCATAATTTTATCTGCTAAAATTTCACAGGAAAAAGCGTTAGAGCTACATCAAATGACTAGATTTCAACTGCAACAGGGTTCATTGGTATATTTGGGATGTCCTATTATGGTTGGTCGAAGGAATGCTTCGATGTATGATGAATTGATAGGCAAAATCCAGGCACGAATTTCTGGCTGGAATAATAAGCTCCTATCTTATGGCGGCAGGTTAGTTCTTATCAAGGCTGTACTTTCCTCTATTCCTGTCCATTGTTTATCGGCTTGTAATTCTCCTATAGCTATCCTTAATCGTGTCGAGAGCATGCTTGATAGCTTCTTGTGGGGTTCAAAAGAAGGAATGCCCAAGCGGTCATGGCTCCGTTGGGAGCGTGTAGCTAGAACAACAGTTGAAGGTGGACTTGGGGTTCGTAGATTGGAAGTTGTTTTGGATGCCATGACAGTTAAATCATGGTGGAAGCTGAGATCGACAAACTCGCTATGGGCAGGGTTTATGAAGGCCAAATATTGTGCTTATTCTCATCCTGAACAGGTGGAGATCACTTCGGCAGCTTCACATGTTTGGAAACATTTTCTACGCGGTCGACAGTTAGGAGATGCATACATTCATGAAGATGATCAAGGTAATGTTGCTTGGCTCCCACACCCAACACGAAAGTTCTTGATCACTTCAACTTGGGATCAGATCCGTGCCCATCACCCTCATCAGGATTATTTCAAGCACATTTGGAACAAATGTATGCCTTCTAAATGGTCTATCTTATTATGGAGAATCCTCTTCAATAAATTGCCAACAGATGATAATGTTCAGAAGCTTGGTTTCTCGTTGGCCTCATCATGTTACTGTTGTTCCATTCCGAATGGAGAGTCTGTCATCCATATTTTCGGAGAAGGAGATTTAGCAACTGCTGTGTGGAGTTACTTTCAAGTAATGCTTGGCGTCAGGGCTAGCAGGCTGGATATGTTACAGAGATTCCAATGTTGGTGGCGGAAGAGACAGAAGCATGTTAAGCAAGTAGTGGTGGGTGCTATTTGTTGGGTTTTATGGAAAAACCGCAACAAGTCTCGGTATGAAGCTTACTCCTATTCCTCTGCCCAACTGATTGCTGAAGATAAACGTCAGGTAAAGAAGACGATGATCCGTTGCTTGCATGTTGAGCTTACTTTCTTGTAGCCAGTTTCCTTTGCTATCGTTGTTTTCCTGTACTTTTGATGATAGAATAAAGAGTTGGTTTTGTTAAAATATATATATATATATATATATATATAAATATATATAAATATATATATATATATATATATATATATATATATATATATATATATATATTTAGAACAACCCATTCTATTCAAGTAGGCCGAAAAAGCCTAAACCTGTACAAGTATACCACTAGGCACAAAATGCTGAAGCCTATACACGTATACTCACAAAATGAAGGAAAAAAGGGAACCCAAAACGGCTAAGCCAGGGATAGGAGAGATCCCAGAAGCCCATCTGTCCGTACGAACAGAGGGAACTCCGCTTGCGGCATGGTCTCCCAGATCAGCTAGTCTGCGGAGTGGTGGCCTTCATATCTCGCCTTGTTACGGCTTTTCTAGAGAACCCATGTTGCTGCGGCAGCAACGATCTGGTGTCTGTGGGACGCGAAAGCCCAGGCTGCAGCGAGGTCTGTAAAGTTGTCACCACCATGAGCCATTATGCAGCGTTGGGAAAGGACACTCCATACCTTGACAGGTAGGTCCCCTGACAGAGGATGTGGTCGGCCATTTTCGATTGACGATCTGAGAAGCATGTACACGCACACACAAGGCTGAACCCGATAGTGTTGAGAGTGTCATCAGTGGGAAGGATTTTACGAAGGGCTCTCCAAATGAAAAAGGACGACTTCTTGGGGATACAAGTCTGCCGGTACGATGCAGTGGTAGGAGATGGTGCTGTATTGCCTAGGATCACTCGTCTGGTAGATCTAACGGAGAATGATCCTTTGGCTTCGGGCGTCCACTGGAGCTTGTCCGTGTCTGCCCCAATTATTAATTCGTTCTACCGGATGAAATCGTCTGTCTCTGGCCCGGCCCAGACCCGCACCTTGTTCCAATTCCAGTTGTTATCAGAGGGTCCCACAAGTCCTTGATAGAGCTATTCCTAGGGGCAGTTGTAAGGTTGGGAAGCAAGGAGTCTTCAACCAAACGTTCAAGGAATGGAGAAGACTCGCCGTTACCCACCTGAAGGCGCATCATAGTTCCGGCAAGGGACCTCCTAATGAGAATGCGTCGCCAAGCCGCAGAGGATCTGCTGTTAGATATGGCCGTCGACGGGTGGATGTGCTTGAAGTATCTGGCCTTCATGAATATATATATATATATATATATATATATATATATATATATATATATATATATATATATATATATATATATACATACCTAGATACATATATGTATGTAAACTTACAACTGAAACCTAAGGAACTTCAATTTAACATTAGTGAATCTCAGAAATTATACTTAATTTGAAACCAATAAACATGTATCTTGGAAAACCCATTTCGAAGCCAGACTGAAATCAAACCAAACTAATCATGAGAATCAAATTTGGAACAAAATCAAGTCAAGTAAAACATATTGAACATTAGATACGAATGATACTAACCTATCTACATAGCAGGGCAGTCATAAAATAACCAACAAACTCATAATCAAATCCCAGTAAAACATTATCTTAGTTAAATGCATTTAAATTTCAATTATTAACATTTAAACTCATTTTTAGTCGAGTATCAGTAAGCAACAGTGAACATTCATTTTTTTTAAATTTGAAACCCAAATTGAAATTCAAATATCAAATAAAAGCCCAATTCATTGTGTGTAGTGTGTGCACCACATGTGAACATGTTAGGAGGAAGTGTTTGTGTCCACACAAGTGGACACGAAGTGTCCAAATAAACAAAATGCACAGACATGAAGACTGCACAGCACAGCGTCGTGCGGCGAGGACACGGGTTCGTGCACACGACACACGACATATGACACCTCGTGCTCGTGTCCACGTGTTCACCAGGTATAGGGCTACGTGCACACGTGTCCGTCTCGTGTCCAAGTGAGTCGTGTCCAAGTGAACGAGACACGTATCAGACGCGAAATCGTGTTCGTGCAGTGTAGGCAAAAATCGGTGCGATCGAGGTGTCTCTCGATCCACTCGATGGATTCGCCTCGTACTTCGTGTGCAAGGTGTCAGTGATTTCCCTTTCGTGTCTAAGAAATCTCAGCTCAAAATGTGTCGTGTCCAGTGCACACGACACATCGAGTAGCAAGGGATCCAAGTGTCCCCTGTGCTGTGTCTAAACAGCAAGTTCGTGTCCAATTTGGACACGAACTGCACACTAAATTTAGCTCAGTAAAATTTAAATCAAAATCCTACATATAGGGCTACATATTAGTGAAAATAGTTTTGAAATTGGTGAACAAAATATTGTTTTAGGCATTTCATCAAACACTCAAGCATAGACACTGACACGTGTCCGATACGCACACCAAATCAGTACCAATTCCTACAAACCTCATTCAACATCTAGGGGACACCTAAATGAATGCAATTATGAAAATAAATTGGGAATTTGAATGAGTTTGATAGGTTTTACCTATTGAGGGTGAAACCTCAATGAAAGTTTAAATGAATGAGGCCTTCTTTCCAACTTACAATGATCCCAAGCCTCCAAATACTCGCTAGCTACTCACCAATGATACCCCCTATTATAGGGGAGTCCAATGCAATTGGTTTGGTCCAATTTGGAGGAGAAATGAAGAATTGGTGAAGGTTTGGGGAAAAACACTATTAGGGCTTCTTGTAGGAATAAAAAGAGGCAAGGAATTTGTGAAGGTTTGATTAAATAGAGGGGGAGGCTCTTGATGGCTGTTGTATATGGCTAGGGTTAGGGTTTTACAAATTTTAGATGAGTGGCTAAGGCTTCTCCACATGAATTCAACTCA
Organism: Iris pallida; assembly: GCA_029216955.1. NCBI lineage: Eukaryota > Viridiplantae > Streptophyta > Magnoliopsida > Asparagales > Iridaceae > Iris > Iris pallida. Next base: position 6,201,598 of record JANAVB010039219.1, on the reverse strand, counting down.
ATCAAAGGCTCACATCAAAAGGTGGTTTCTTACACTAATATCTAACCAAAATATCCACTAACATAATATTTAGATATTAATCTAACCAAGCCATTAAGTCTCTAACTCTCTAACTAAGCCTCCATGAACATCATTAACATCTAAGTTAGGCCAAAACTAGGTTAGTCTCTAATAAAAAGATTGGCACTGTAATAATCAATCAAAATTTATTTTCATTAATAAGTCAAAAATGACCTAAATACCCTTAGGCTAAAAAGATACAATTAGTCATCCTAATCACATGGTTAGGTCCCCGTGGTCATAGTTAGTCTCTAGATCATATAGTCTCTAGGGTTACACTAACAAAATATCAAAATCACAAGTCACAGATTTAAATAGTTTTAAATTGATTAAAATTTACTAAAAATTATAACATGATTTAAATCTCATCATTAAATGATTAAAATCACAAAAGTTCAAAATTATCCTAATTTTAGAAAACTGGGTGTTACAAGTCTACCATACTTAGAAGAATTTCGTCCTCAAAATTAAGAGTGGTCGTACTCCTTCTAGGTCAAACCCCCAACAATCAAGGTCAAAGCCTCTTCCTAGCAGCACACAAGATCAACAAGTAAAATATGGGTAGTAGGCTTAAAATGGGTCATGTCCAAAATTTGGCTCGACAGGTTTAGGTCAAAAAGGTGTCCCTAATTCGATTCGAAAATAAAAGCGACTCCGTGGGATAAATCAAGATGGGGTCTTGTGTCAGAAAAGTCGTTTGAAGCAAATGAAGCAGAAGATGGTGTGTCTGAGTGAAACACGAATATCATGGGTATAGGGTATCATGTATAGGTTATGCATGTAAAGTTTGAAGAACAGTTTGGCAACTCTAGAGGGGGGTGAATAGAGTTTATATAGAAAAATAGCCAATTAAAAATAACTCTTTCACCAACAATAAATAATCAGAGTAAAGTGCGGAAAATAAATGAAGAGCAAAAGAGCATACGCAAACACAGCGATTTTAACCTGGTTTCCCTCGTGGAGGACTAGTCCAGGCCTCAGAACTCTAGCTCAGGATTAAATCCACTATTTGTGAAATAGTAGTTTACAACCCGTAGCTTTTCTTCAGAAGAGCACGTCAAACTTCTAACAGATGATCGCAGTGGCGATTTGCTTGGAATTGTCCAAGCGACTTCTTCGACTCTTGCACAAGAATCCTAACTGAGAGATGCTGAGCACTCGACACTTAGGAGGCTTGTGGCTAGTAGATGGGAAGGGTATGGCTTACTTGAGCTTATAAAAGAGAAGAGAAAAGAAGATTGGATGGATTGGAATGAGAGAATTCATGCCCTATTTATAGTATTTTTATAGGCAGAATTCGGCCAGAATTCGGGTAGGAAAATTCAAAAATTTGGCCGTTGGACAACTAGCAACCAGCTAACCCTAAAATTAGGGTTCCTGATTTCTAGGGGACAGAGTTCGGCCCGAACTCTGTGTGGAGGCAGAGTTCGGCCCGAACTCTGTCTCCAGAGCACAGAGTGGTTCTAAGGGGATTTTTGGGCAGTGTTTGGTTCAGTGGAGCTTGGGATTTTGGGTAGGCTGTAGACTAAGTGTCAAGAGCTCAGCAGGACTCAGAGTACACAAGTCTAGACTCAATAAAAATATAAATACAGACTCGAAAACACACTGAGAGCCGGAGACTGAGCTGTCGTCTGTCTTGAACTGTTATACAGACGTCGTGTGTCGTATTAAATTAATACAGATATTATTTAGTCAATGTAGTCAATATTTGGTTGACTGTGACTTTGTGTCAATAATCTCCCCCATATTGATAATTGACAAAATAATATATGTATATTCAATATTCATACCTGGACACAGTTGATTATAGCAACATAGCTCCCCCATACTTGATGCCGAGCTAGAATGTAATAGCTCCCCCGTAATCAGTGAACGGTGCTGAGCTAGAAGCAATAGCTCCCCCGTAAATAGTGCATGGAACCTGTATAATATCTCCCAAAAAGCACAAACAAGCACAGAAATACGAAAAGATAGGCTTTGATACCAAACAAGTATATCCAGCCATATATATCCAGGCAGAATATACATAGTTCTCCCCCTTTTGGCAGTTAGCAATATAGACTGCAGATAAATAAATAATAAAAGAAAACTGCAGTAGACAATTAATAGTAATACAACCACACCAAGCAGAGAAGAAACAGTATAGAAATAATCAAAAGAAGTACTAGCATAAAGTGTCATAACCAAATGTCAAACACACAACCAGAGTTTAAAAGCATCCAAGTACATAGAACTGAAACTAACTAACTAGAAAAGAAAATGCATCAACTAATGTCATCATCAGCAACAGCAGCAGCAGATAGTAGCCAATCTCCATCACGGAGCACGAGATGGTCCAGGAGTGTCAGAATGTCTGGGATCCACAAAAGCAGCACCCAGATCCAGGTAACGCATGACCCACGGATCATCAATGCGATAGCCCTCACGATCGGGATCCCGCTGCATGGGAATGGGCATAGTAGGATGATGGGACATGGAGTACCGAATATCATGCAGCGAGTTGCTGAGTGCACTCATCTGTAGGATAGTGCGGTAGTCCATCTGAGCCCACCGACCGTCCTCTAAGTCGAAACGATCCCGGAGCATGGTCTGGATGGAGTCAAGAGTGGCAGGTGGAGGAGGTGCATCCTGACCGAGTGGAGGGGCGTCTGGCTCCTCATCATCAGAATGCTCAGAAGCCTCAGGAGAGGCGACGACTGCTTGAGTACGTCGTGCCTTGGACAGGAAAGCAGGAGCAGGCAAGAACGGACAGTCATGAATAGGAATGATAAATGCACGAAAAACCATAGGAAGGTATAAAGGATAAACCAAAGCTCTTGGTTTCTTCCTACAATTTATCATCCAGTCCATCATTGTCCTAGGAAGATTGAAGGGGATACGAAAATGAAGGTGATATAAAGCAGAGATCTCAAAGTAGGTAACTTCATCAGTTGAACCAGCTTTTGGTAAGATAGTATTGAACACGATGCGATAAAGTTCATAAAAGTAGGGGGTGAGATGCTTGGCCTTTTGCTTGCGAGGACTTACGTTAGGAGCACATAAATCCTCCTTGAATCCTTCAAGGGAAGTATCGCCAACAAATTGAAGTTGACATGCTTCCACAAGCTTGTCCCACACATCAAGATCCGGGAGAGCAAGAAAGTCTCCCAACTCAGAATCATTGAAGGCAATGTTAATGCCAGCAACCCGGGAATAGATGTGGGTTGCTTCGTAAGTCAGATTACAGTAGAACATTTAGATTGCGCTACGGTAAATGACAAAGTTGGAAGCAACTAGTTCATCCAAACAAAGATCACGAAATAAAGATTCATATTGAGAAAATATTGTAAAATTGATGGGATGGCCCCCAAACACCGGATGAGTCCTAAAATCGCTAAACCATTCATTAGAGGCGTCTAGCGACACAAATAGACGGTCGTCGTAGGTATTAGGGTCATCGGGACGCGGCGGATTGAACAACGGATGAATGGGGTGTTGTTCAACAACTTGTTCAATCGGAGGAGGAGGAACCGAAGAGGAAGCTCCCTCATGTCGAGTCCTTCTCCCTCGTTTGGACAAGCGAGATGCCATTTGCAAAGAAATAGGAGAACTTGAAAATGATAGAAAGAGAGAGTTATACCTGAAAATAATACCAAACAGTGGAAGAGAATGTTGAAAAACCCCTTTCCCTTAATTTTGAGAAGAAATGGAGCTCTCTAGATCAAGAACTAGGGTTAGGGTTTGGAAGGAAGAAGGTTGAAGAGGTGGAGAAGAAGGAAATATGGGAGGAAAGAGAAGGAATCCCGAAATAAAATAGGGGTTTGTCTTTGGTCGGATAGAATATTGACCATTGGATCTAAAATGATCCAACGGCAGAGCCAGATCCCGACGCTGGAACAATTGGACCGAACTCGGCCCGAACTCTGTTTGGGGCAGAGTTCGGCCCGAGTTCTGGATTAGTGGTCCAGAACAGAAAACAGGCTGAAAAGATAGAAAAATTGGTTAAGTGTTGAAGAAAAGTGATGGTTGAGGATAAAAGTTTGATGAAATCAATGAAGTACATAGAGAGGTACTCAAAAGTCAGAATGAACTTTAGAATGTAGTAATTAGACAGTATTAAGTCGAAACAGACCATATAATAAACAAGGAAATATATTGTAATTTAATATTTCAAATCTGCCATGGGTTAGCTGCAGGGGCCGGATCCCAGCTAGCGGTAGTCCTGAGGACTAGTGCACCGTGTCGCTTAGGCTTTTACGCCTTGTTGTCAGAAGGACCCTTTCGGCTTGTACCCATACCAAATTTGTCGTAAAAGAATTAAAATATACTCGATAGTTATGCAGGCGAGTCTCAACTTATAACTGCTTCATCCAAAATTCCGAGTTCACGACATAGGAAATTGAAGCGCTCTTCGGATAATGGCTTAGTAAAGAAATCTGCTAGCTGATGATCAGTGTCGATAAATTCTAAGTTAATCGTGCCATTTTGCTGATGATCACGCAAAAAGTGGTGTCTGATCTCAATGTGTTTAGTGCGTGAGTGGCAGACAGGGTTCTTAGTCAAATTAATGGCACTTGTATTATCAAAGAATATAGGAATATGCATAAAAGATAACTTATAGTCTTCAAGGGTTTGCTTCATCCATAGAATTTGTGCACAACAATGCCCAGCTGCTATGTATTCAGCTTCTGTTGTGGATAGTGCGACAGAGTTCTGCTTCTTGCTAAACCAGGAGACTAAAACTTTTCCTAATAAATGACACGTGCCGCTCGTACTTTTACGGTCGACCTTGCATCCAGCGAAGTCAGCATCGGAATAACCAATAAGATCAAATGATGTTGACTTAGGATACCATAGGCCCACTGTAACCGTACCCTTAAGGTATCGAAAGATACGCTTAACCGCGGTCATGTGTGATTCCTTAGGATTAGCTTGATATCTAGCACATAGGCAAACACTGAACATGATATCGGGACGACTAGCAGTTAAATAGAGTAAGCTGCCTATCATACCTCGATACTTACGTTGATCAACGGGTTTGCCGCTCTCATCTGGTTCGAGTTTGGTTGAAGTAGCCATTGGTGTGCTGATTGGTTTGACGTTGTCAAGATCGAACTTCTTCAGCATGTCCTTGGTATACTTCGATTGGCAGATGAAAGTTCCATTAGCCATTTGTTTCACTTGCAGACCAAGAAAGTAGTTGAGCTCTCCCATCATGCTCATCTCAAATTCTGTCTGCATACATTTGGCAAATTCTTGACAGAGGGTTTCATTAGTAGAACCAAAAATGATATTATCAACATAAATTTGAATCAACAGAATAGTGTCTTTAAAAGATTTTATAAACAGTGTAGTGTCAATTTTCCCTTTTGAAAAACCTTTCTCAAGTAAGAAGCTACTTAGCCTTTCATACCAAGCTCTGGGGGCTTGTTTGAGGCCATAAAGCGCTTTCTTTAGCTTGAACACGTGGTCAAAAAATTTGTGATTTTCAAAGCCAGGAGGTTGTTTCACATAAACTTCCTCCTTAATAAAACCATTCAAGAAAGCACTTTTTACATCCATTTGAAATAATTTAAAGTTTTGAAAATTAGCAAAAGCACAAAGCATCCGAATGGATTCTAGTCTAGCAACAGGAGCATACGTCTCATCGTAGTCGATACCTTCCTCTTGGTTGTATCCTTGAGCTACTAGACGAGCTTTGTTACGTGTGACTGAACCATCTTCATTTACTTTGTTTCTAAAAACCCATTTAGTACCAATTATCGAGTGATTAACTGGTCTAGGAACGAGTTCCCATACTTGGCTTCTCTCGAATTGGTTGAGTTCTTCTTGCATAGCAGAAATCCAAAATTCATCATTAAAAGCTTCAGAAATGTTTTTAGGCTCTACTTGTGAAATGAAGGCAGTGCTAGCAACGGAGTCTCTTAGTGATGATCTAGTAGTTACTCCACATAAAACTTCTCCTATAACTAAATTTTCTGGATGAGAAGGTTTGAAAGAGAATTTCTTAGGCAAACCCTCCAGAGAATTAGTTTCGGTTGAAGTATTCATTGGAGTAGAAGTTGATGGCTCAACGTCATCATCAAGAGTACTTACTGCACTGTTGTCTTCATCAAAAGTCACATTTGTTGACTCTTCCACAATAAGTGAGCGTTTATTAAAAACTCTATATCCCTTACTCTTGGCGGCATAACCAAAAAAGATACCATCGTCAGCTTTGGCATCAAATTTGCCTAAGTTGTCTTTGGTGTTAAGGATAAAACATCTACAACCAAAAACTTTAAAATAAGAAACATTGGGGGTTCTCCCAAACCAAAGCTCATAGGGTATTTTCTTCGTAATAGGACGAATTAGCACCCTATTCAAAATGTGGCATGCTGTACTGACAGCTTCTGCCCAAAAGTATTTCGAAAGTGAAAATTTATTCAACATGACTCTGGCCATATCGCCGAGAGTTCTATTCTTCCGCTCCACAATACCATTTTGTTGAGGAGTTCTAGGACAAGAAAATTCATGATCAAAACTATTTGCATTACAAAAATTTTCAAAATCATAATTTACGAATTCGCCTCCATGATCACTTCGGATTCGAGTAATCATGTAGCCTTTTTCGTTTTGAACTTTCTTTACAAAAACTTTGAAAACAGAGATAGCATCGCTCTTATTAGCGAGAAAGTAAACCTAAGTAAATCTCGAAAAATCATCAACAATAACAAATGCATAAAGTTTGCCACCAAGGCTAGCTATTCTACTAGGACCAAATAAATCCATATGAAGTAGTTGCAATGGTCTAGTAGTACTTACAGAGTTGATGGAATGAAATGAGGATTTAGTTGCCTTGTTTAGTTCACATTCGGCACATACCGTGTCCTTTTTGAATGTAATGTCAGGCAATCCTCTCACTAGCTTCTTGGTAGAAAGCCTGGATATAGCATCCATGTTGGCGTGACCAAGACGCTGGTGCCAAAGTAGTCGTTCGTCTTTGTGGGCATATAGACATCTACCTGCATTGTTAGTATTTACAGAAAGATAGAAAATATAGATGTTGTCCTCTCTTTTCCCTTCAAAAGCAATGTCTCCTGTTGACCTATCATAGATGTAGCAACTGTTTTGTCCAAAGTTAATATCATATCCATGATCAGCAAGATGACTAATGCTGAGCAGGTTATGCTTTAACTCGGTCACTAGGCAGACATCCTTTATTACAGGAGAAGGAGGATGACCAATGATACCATTACCTATTATGTGCCCTTTGAGATTGTTACCGAAGGATACATATCCTTCTCTCTTCATCGATAGTGATACAAAAAGATTTACGTCTCCCGTCATATGTCGCGAGCATCCACTATCGAGAATCCATTTACTTTCACTTGAAGAGGGAAGGTCCACCTACATCAAGAGTAGATGTGACCTTTGGTACCCGAGTTCTTGAGGGTCCTGAAAAGTTAGTCTTTGGAAACCAAGTATATATCTTTTTATCTACAAGTCTTCTAAATTTGTACTGTGGTGAGATGTGTCCATGTAATCCACAGTAAGTACAGATAGCATTCTTATTTATACTAGGAGCATGAGAATAATATCTATAAGCAACAGGATGAGGATGGTCATGATGTGAAGAGTTAGCATGGTGATGATGATTATGCATAGAATGAGTGGCATGGTGATGGTATCTATGAGGCATATCATGATGGTATTGTCTATGATGTGTGACATGCTGATATTGTCTATATGGCATGGCATGATGATTTTGTCTATATGGCATATGATGATCTTGTCTATATGGCATTGCATGATGATCTTGTCTATATGGCATGGCATGATGATTCCTATGTGTGGAGTGATGTTGATTGTGTCTTTGTGCATGATGATTGTGTACTGAGTGAGAATTATTCTTACGTGTACGTGGTTTGTGAAAGTTTGTGTATATAAATGCATGGTTATGTGCTGCATGAGAATGACGTGGTTGACTAGCATGAGTGGTGTTGTGCCCATGTGATTGGGTTTGAGGTTGAACAACCTGTTTACCCAATTTGGTTTCTAATCTTTTAGAAACAGCTTGCAGTTCATCAACCTTAATATTTAAGCCATATATCTTAGTCATGGAAATCTTGTGTCTACTCTTTTCTTCAGCAAGCAACGTGTTGAGTGTAGTGATTTCTTGAGTTTGTTGCTCAATACGTGCTTCAGCATCATGTAAGCTTAATTTAAGCTTGGATACTTCATCAGGGTCATTTGTGGGTGTCGTGTTTCTAACATTATCAAGAAGTAAGGAAATTCTTTGTATCTCATCTTCAAGACTTTTGATTTTGTCCTTGGCATGTTTGTATTTACCGATGACCTTTTTGTGATCATCGAGTAAATCAGTGAAAGCATCACCAAGTTCATCAAAAGAGAAGTCATCTAGAGTTTCGTTAGATACCTTGTTGGAAGTTGCCATTAGGCACACATTTGCTGTATCTTGAGGAGAGCCTTTTTCTTCCTCGGAGTCACTCGCTTCACTTTCATGCCAAATTCCTGTGTTGGCATATTTCTTTGATGAGTTCTTTTTGTATAGCTTCTCATAGCGGTTGCTCTTCTTCAAGAATGGGCAGTCTTTTCGGACATGTCCAGTCTTCTTGCAACCATAACAGGTTGGCTCTTCTTCATCATCTTCTTGTGAATCCTTCTTCCTTCGATTGAAGCGAAGGAATTTTCTGAAGTTGCGAACCATGAGAGCTTGGTCTTCATCATCCGAGTTATCGTCTTCGGTCTCATCGTGATCAGCCCTTCGTCGATGAGCTTTGAGTGCGATCTCCCTGGTCTTTGGAGCAGGCTCTTCGAAGTCCTTGAGGTCAAGCTCGTGAATCATGAGCTTACCCATCAAGGTCTCCATTGATATTGTTGTGAGATCGTTCCCTTCTATGATGGCTGTCACCTTAGGGTTCCAAATCTTTGGTAGCCCTCTGAGCAACTTACGAATCTTCTCGTGGTTTGAGTACTGCTTTCCAAGCGAGGATAGAGGATTGATGATGTCGAGGAATCTTGTGATCATTTGAGTGATCGTCTCACTTGGCTTCATCTTGAAGGCTTCGTATTCTTGAGTGAGACGGCTTATTTTAGATTCCTTGACCTGTGTGGTTCCTTCATGCGTCACTTCTAGAAGTCTCCATACTTCATGAGCAGTGGTGCATGTAGAGACCCTGTTGAACTCATTCCTGTCTATAGCACAGAATAAAGCATTAATAGCCCTATCATCTAGACTTGCCTGTTTCTTCTCCTCGACAGAATATTTGTCGTGTGGTTTCTCAATGAGGTCACCATCGACAACTATCCTGGCGGGCTTTTTGTAACCGTCAGTGACGACAGTCCACAGGTCAAAGTCTAGAGACTTAAGATAGAAGCTCATCCTTGTTTTCCAATATGTGTAGTTTGTCCCATCAAATAGGGGAGGCCTATGAGTGGACTGACCTTCACCATGATTGGAAATCAAGGATTGTGTGGTTGCCATGGATCAGCTCTTAGGATGTTTGTCCTTAAAAAGAGAACAGAGCTCTGATACAAATTGAAGAACAGTTTGGCAACTCTAGAGGGGGGTGAATAGAGTTTATATAGAAAAATAGCCAATTAAAAATAACTCTTTCACCAATAATAAATAATCAGAGTAAAGTACGGAAAATAAATGAAGAGCAAAAGAGCATACGCAAACACAGCGATTTTAACCTGGTTTCCCTCGTGGAGGACTAGTCCAGGCCTGAGAACTCTAGCTCAGAATTAAATCCATTATTTGTGAAATAGTAGTTTACAACCTATGCCTTTTCTTCAGAAGAGCACGTCAAACTTCTAACAGATGATCGCAGTGGCGATTTGCTTGGAATTGTCCAAGCGACTTCTTCGACTCTTGCACAAGAATCCTAACTGAGAGATGCTGAGCACTCGACACTTAGGAGGCTTGTGGCTAGTAGATGGGAAGGGTATGGCTTACTTGAGCTTATAAGAGAGAAGAGAAAAGAAGATTGGATGGATTGGAATGAGAGAATTTATGCCCTATTTATAGTGTTTTTATAGGCAGAATTCGGCCAGAATTCGGGTAGAAAAATTCAAAAATTTGGCCGTTGGACAACTAGCAACCAGCTAACCCTAAAATTAGGGTTCCTGATTTCTAGGGGACAGTGTTCGGCCCGAACTCTGTGTGGAGGCAGAGTTCGGCCCGAACTCTGTCTCCAGAGCACAGAGTGGTTCTAAGGGGATTTTTGGGCAGTGTTTGGTTCAGTGGAGCTTGGGATTTTGGGTAGGCTGTAGACTAAGTGTCAAGAGCTCAGCAAGACTCAGAGTACACAAGTCTAGACTCAATGAAAATATAAAATACAGACTCGAAAACACACTGAGAGCCGGAGACTGAGCTGTCGTCTGTCTTGAACTGTTATGCTGACGTCGTGTGTCGTATTGAATTAATACAGATATTATTTAGTCAATGTAGTCAATATTTGGTTGACTGTGACTTTGTGTCAACAAAGTTAGTTTTGAGAAAACAACTAGTCTTGTACTCCTAAATTAAAAGTCACGGTAATGTGCATATGATAATCATAATTAAAGTGGGAATGGTCAAATGGCCTAAATTGAACCGGAAGTTGCGATACAAAAGTAGTACAAGAGAACAAGTTTGAGTGGGACATGATATATCAGTATGAAGTTAATTTTGTCTACTACAAACCCATGAAGGAAGTTTATGTTGGCCCAATGATGGTATCATATTTTTGAATATGGTTAATATGTTAAGTTTAGCATTTCATTATCACTAATCTTCATACTATCGCTATAGCATTTCTACTTATACTTATATCTTTGGTGATATGTGCCTATTGGTTTACATCTTAGTGATACGAGCTTATCTATCTTAAATTTAATTGGATTGCCAAAATCAAAAATATGTTTTTGATTGTGGTCATTCAATTAAGTTTAATCATTATGATATCACTAACATTTATGCCATCACCTTAGCACTTATACTTAAACTTTGCATAGTCCTAATATGCTTTAACTTATCATACTTGCTACTATGTATATTGCTTTGTTCGTCTAACATGTACATGCAGAAAAGCAATAAATAAGATCAATGTGGACATATACAATGAAGAAATTATGGTGGGCCAAAGACGACGGATCCCACAAGATTTCTCTGAACCACCCGACGACATCTCTGGAGCCACGCACCGGGGGTTCCGCTGCCGCCAAGGAAAAAAGCCAGCACCTATCAAAGGAAGAAGCCAAGCCGTGCCATCATCATTTCAAGACTCTGAAGAAGCCTACACCTGCCTAAGTATATCTGGAGTCTGTAATGAGTCTTAGGAATAATTGTAAACACAAGAAATGGATGGCAAAATTGAAAGCTAGGACAGAAATAAGCCCAGGATCATTTTTGGTGGAAAACGGCATACCGACGGTATACCGGTGTATACCGGCGGTATACCGGTTTTTGTTCACAGAAAGTTTCTGTTTACAAAACCGGCATACCGACGGTATACCAGATCATACCGACGGTATACTGCTTCCGAAACATTGAAATTCCAACGGTCGGATTTCCAGCAATTAATGATCCCAACGGCTATATTTCTAGCCGTTGTAATCCCAGACCGGTATACCGCCGGTATGCCGGATCATACCGACGGTATACTGGTTCGTGACTGAAAAGTTGTCTTTGGCTTCTTTTCAAGCTTTGGTTATAAATAGCCTTGAACCCCTTCATTCAAGGATGATGCTTTGAGCCTAAAAATTTCTAAACCACCAAAGCTTATCCACATACAACTCTACAAAGCCTTTATTTGCCATCTACAAATTGTGTTAGAGTTATTGAGTTGAAAAGTGAGATCTTCATCCCTTTGTATAAGGAGATCAAAACCTATTGTGAAAGGTTGAAGTTGGAGAGTCTTCGTATCCAAACTCTCGGTTGAAGTTGGGGAGTCTTCGTATCCAAACTCTCGGTTGAAGTTGGGGAGTCTTCGTATCCAAACTCTCGGTTGAAGTCGGAGAGCCCTTCGGATTAAAGCTCTTGTGTAAGAAGTTGGCGAGTTCTTCGGATCCAAACTCGTGTGTAACTATTTGTTCAAATAGTGGATTAAAGCCGGAGAGAGTTCCGGGACTGGACTGCCTCTTAGGAGGATACCAGGATACATCGGGTGTCGGTATTGTGTTTGCTTTTTCTCTTGCACTTATATTTTTAAATTGCCAATTAGCTTGTGCTAAGTGCTTGTTTAGTTAGCTTGACCCTATTCACCCCCCTCTAGGGTTCCTACAATTGGTATCAGAGCAAGGACTCTATTGTTAGGCTTAACATCCTTAGAGTAGATCCTTATTATTTTTCTATGGCAACCTATTCCTCATCCTCCGATAAAGAGGGTTTTATTTCTAGTAGCATAGACAATCATGTTTCTTCTAAATACAAGAAATGCTCTAAGTGGAAAGTCATGGCTAAACAATCCTTAGATATTCTTGACAACCTTCATTCTACAAATGAAGAACTTTCTGAAAAGGTTATTCATTTAGAAGAAGCAAATAAGTTTTTGAGAAATGAAAACAATGTTTTATTATCTAGACTTGATTCTCAAAACTCATCTTGTGTTTCTTTAAAGAGTTTGAATGAGGCTTTAATTTTGAAAATCAAATCTCTTTCCTCATCAATAGAAGATCTTAAGAGGCAAACTCATGAGCTAAATCATTTGCACGATTCTTCTATTGACTCTTTAAAGAAACAAAATGATGATTTTATTTCTAGAATAGTTTTATTTGAAAAAGAGAATAATGCTTTAAATGTTAAATTTGATTCTCTTACTTGTTTGCATGATGATTTGATATTAGAACATGATATTCTTAAGACCAAATCCATGCATGCTCACTCTAGAGACATTCATCATTCTAGTATGTCACATGTTCATAACCATGTTCATTCTGATACATGTGCACACACTAGCATTAGATGCTTCTATTGCTCTCGTATTGGACACATGAGCTTTACATGCCCTATTCGTAGGACCTTTACTACCAATGCTAGAGTAAGTGCTATATGGGTCCCTAAAGCTAATAAATGTGGATCCAAGTTTATTTGGATACCAAAGTCTTCATCTAATGTTGTAGGTGAAGCTTCTTGTACCTGGACATAGCACCAAGGAGCGTGTTGGTGGTTGCAAAGCTCAAAGGTCATCTTCCAAGCAATTGCACCAACACAAGCGTGGCCACTAGAGCCACTTTGGTAACATGCTAAGCGATTCTCTTTAAATTGTTTATATTAGTAGAATCTAGCATGTTTCTCTTGATGTTTTGCTACTAGCTCACATTGATATCCTTAGTTGCTTATTGTATAAATCAATGTGAGATATAATACTAGCATGCTTAGTTAATTCTCTTATTATTTCTTTTATCTAGCATGACTAGTTACTTAGCTTAAATGTTTAGTTCACACTTGTAGTTTATCACTCATTTTCTATTAAGTGTGACACATTTAATTTATGCATGCTTGTTATTCTTAATCTTTATTTATAAAGCATGTATATCACTCTAGTCCATAGGAGCTTGGTTTTGATTTGAGTTAATATGTTTTTAACTCTCCGTCTTTAAAGTTTTTAAAATAATTATTTCTTGCCGGTTTGTATTTAATGTGCCTTATTTACTTTAAATCGGTATTTGCGAATATTTGTGTTTAGCACAAGCTTCTTATTCTTGACAAGTATATACTTATACTTCTTTTTAATCTTGTGCTTACATAATATATTCATTATTGATTCTCATACTTTATCTTGATTATCTTCTTGAGAATCAATTATGTCTTTGCCTAATAAAGTTTATTTATACATGCTTTTGAATTTGTGATGGTTTTTCAAACTTTTATTAAGGATACATGATTATATTCATTAAAATTTCCATTTACATGTAGATCATGTATTTCTTATGTTGATATTCTTTTTGTATAAATATCTTTATGTGGGCATATGAGTTAAGCTAAAGTTTTATATTAACTTGAAGAGTATTTATTCATACTTGTTACTTCTAGACTCGTGCTTAACTCATACTCTAGCTATTGATTCTTTTGATCAAATTTGTGTTTCTCTTTTTGAATCAATATGCTTCTTCCTTAAAGCTTTCTTTTAATGATGTCTTTTTAGCTTTTTGGTTGACTTTAGGGATACATGCTCTTAATTGATTTTTGATCTTTTCGTGTATGCCTATTCGTGATATATATATATATAGTTTCATATATATAAATAATTCCTAGCTTTTGATATTTATTTGTTTTATATCTTTAAGTTGGGATGGTGAGAGAAAATATTTGTTTATGTATTGCACTTGACTATTTATGGAAGTTCTTTTAAGAATCACAAGGTTTTGTGTTTTGTCTTGTTTTTATAATTAACCTCCATTTTTAGTGCACATTTTCAAATCTATATCATCTATATATTTCTATTGTGCACTATGAAAGTTTTTGAAAATGATTTTTACTATCCTTAGCATTTAGCTTTCTTGATCTTAATGATCTTTCTTTGCTCATTCCTTGGGTTATGCTTTCTTTTTGAATTATTGTAGCACATGAGAATACTTGTAATTGTTACATCATATTTCTCATGAATTTAGCTACTATGGTTTAAGCTTTTGTGTTGAGATTTTTCCACTTCTAGAGAATACACTTATTTTAATATGGCTATAGTATTTTGCATTCTCTAGATTGATCTATCATTTCATTATCTTGGGTTAATCTCAATACTTGGCAAAGAGATTTATTTTATTGTATTTTCATGAACATCTCTTTTGTCCTTTACTTGATAAGAGTCTAATTCATTTATTTATCATCTTATGCTCTTATCCTTGCTTAGTAAAGAGTCTCTAAATCATTTTGATCATTCAAAATGTATTCCCTTAATTGTGAACTCTATGCTTAAGCAAGTATTTTTTTTTGTTAGTGACTTAAGAATTAATGAGCACATTTGTCTTGTTAATGGCTTCTCTCATTAATCTTATTTGGATTATATAGTTTGCTTATTTGTGATATATTATTAAGCTATATAATTTTGGCTCACTTTCACACATCTAGCTATATTCCTATATTTCAATCTATATATGATATGCTAGTTTACAAAAACAAGAATTGTGATATGCTTAATCTCTAAAACTAGTTTTACAAATTCTTTATTAAATCTTGTTTTCTCTTAGAGGTTTGTGATTCCTTGTTTTAACTCTCTTCCATAACTAGTCATTAGCAAGTCTCTCTTAAATTTCTCTCACTTTTTGAGTCATGTTTTCATCGTATTATCATTTACATCTCTTCTTTATTACGTTTGTAATTATTTAAATGAGATTGACTCTTTCCCATGTTAATGTGTGAGATTTTTTTTGGACTTGTGATTTTCTCTTGATGAGATTCATTAGATCATATTTATTTATTTGTTTCCTTTATGAATGATCCTAATGATTGAGTAGTCCTAAACTATCTAATTTTGTAAATGTCAAATTAATTTATTACTCTACTTTGACTACTCATGGTTTATCACATATGACCTTTGCTATTTGAACTTTATTGGTCTTTCATTTAGGAGTAGCAAAGTTTGGATATTATCCGGTTGATGGGTACATATGCGATAAAACATATCTAGTCCATGCAAAGCAATAAATTGGTTGATTATTTCTTAATTAGATAATCATGGACATGATGTTTGAGTTTCATTTTTATTTTATATTTAAGCTATATTATGTCTATCATCATGATTGTTCTTAATTGACTTTATTCTTTTTCATGATGACATTTTCTCAAAGGATTACATACATTGATCTATCATATTTAAATATGAGATTCTTCTATATAGACTAATGTATGCCATCTTTTGATTATATGTGCTTTATTGGAATATTCTTTTGATTTCTTATCTTTAGTGGCTATTAATTGGTTATCTCTTCTTGACTAAAGACGATATTTTTCGTCTTTTGACGATATTGTAGCCTTATATGCATCGAGCAAGGGGGAGAAATCTTTAGTTGATTTACCCCTAGATCTTGTAGTTTTCTATTTTATGCTATAAGTGCTTTGGAACTAGATACGCATATTTTGAGGGGAAGCAAATTAATTGATTCAATTCATTTATACCCTTAAAAATGTCGTATACCTAGTTCATCAAGGACCCATACTTTCTTCTTTTTCATATCTTATTGATTGAGGTCATGATATTTTTATTTTGAAGGGTTTATGAGAGTGTATGTAATTGTCCTTATTATCTTATCTCTCTCTTTCATATGGGTTAAATATGTCATCTTGCTAATATTAACTTTCATATATTATCTTGATGACTAGTGTGCTTTCGTTGGTTTAGCTTTTCTTTCATGCTTAATTTAGTTGGCTTTCCTTGTTGAGGACTTATCCAAAATTCATGATTTTTATCACCTTTGGTAGTACTTTGAGGGGGAGCATTCAAGTCGACTGAATTTCTCTTTCTCAAGTATTTTTCTCTTTTACCTTCATGTTTATCTAAAGGGTATTCATATAGCATGATAAGGTAATTGAGTTCAAATGCATGAACTTGGATAAGCATATAGATTTTGCAAATAATGAGATTACTTTATATCAATTGCAATATTTTATATTGATCATTCTTTTATTTTGTTCCACTATTTATTTGTGGACAATTATGATTATTAATGGTTTCTTTGATCAATGTTTCAAGTTTACATCTTTTCCATTGGTATCAAGTTTATTTAATGTCATATCTCAATTGGTATCTATTAGTTGCAATTATCTATTCCTCATGGCTCTTGTTTGAAATCCTTTATTTCATAGTTCTCTTCCAAAACTAGAGCAATATTTTATATCCTATTGTGTTTTGGATTTATTCCTTGGATTTCAAGTTGGTAAACTACTTATTTCTTATTTTTCAAATTCGTTTAGTTTTACCAACTATATTGTGTTTTGACAAGCTATTCTCTATTTTGATGTTCTACATTGGCAATGTAGCTTTATAAACTTGTCATTACACCCCACTCCCATTGTTTTTTATTAGTATATTTTGATCATGATTGTCTATGACTTCCCCATGCTCTGATTTCTATGCTTAAGATTGATTTTATTTTATCTCTTTGTACGGGGGAGCCTATTTTTGATCATGTCAAAGGGGGAGAAGTAAGTTTAAGTATGCTTTTATAAGTAATCTAAGTAGTATGCTTTTAGTGATATTGCTTATATCTTTTGTATATTAGTGATACATGCATCTATTATGTCCATACTAAACTTAACCGATTTGCCATAATCAAAAAGGGGGAGATTGTTGGCCCAATGATGGTATCATGTTTTTGAATATGGTTAATATGTTAAGTTTAGCATTTCATTATCACTAATCTTCATACTATCGCTATAGCATTTCTACTTATACTTATATCTTTGGTGATATGTGCCCATTGGTTTACATCTTAGTGATATGAGCTTATCTATCTTAAATTTAATTGGATTGCCAAAATGAAAACTATGTTTTTGATTGTGGTCATTCAATTAAGTTTAATCATTATGATATCACTAACATTTATGCCATCACCTTAGCACTTATACTTAAACTTTGCATAGTCCTAATATGCTTTAACTTATCATACTTGCTACTATGTATATTGCTTTGTTCGTCTAACATGTACATGCAGAAAAGCAATAAACAAGATCAATGTGGACATATACAATGAAGAAATCATGGTGGGCCAAAGACGACGGATCCCACAAGATTTTTCTGAACCACCCGACGACATCTCTGGAGCCACGCACCGGGAGTTCCGCTGCCGCCAAGGGAAAAAGCCAGCACCTATCAAAGGAAGAAGCCAAGCCGTGCCATTATCATTTCAAGACTCTGAAGAAGCCTGCACCTGCTTAAGTATATCTGGAGTCTGTAATGAGTCTTAGAAATAATTGTAAACACAAGAAATGGATGGCAAAATTGAAAGCTAGGACAGAAATAAGCCCAGGATCATTTTTGGTGGAAAACGGCATACCGACGGTATACTGGTGTATACCGGCGGTATACCGATTTTTGTTCACAGAAAGTTTCTGTTTACAAAACCGGCATACCGACGGTATACCAGATCATACCGACAGTATACCGCTTCCGAAACGTTGAAATTCCAACGGTCGGATTTCCAGCAATTAATGATCCCAACGGCTATATTTCTAGCCGTTGTAATCCCAGACCGGTATACCGCCGGTATGCCGGATCATACCGACGGTATGCCGGTTCGTGACTGAAAAGTTGCCTTTGGCTTCTTTTCAAGCTTTGGTTATAAATAGCCTTGAACCCCTTCATTCAAGGATGATGCTTTGAGCCTAAAAATTTCTAAACCACCAAAGCTTATCCACATACAACTCTACAAAGCCTTCATTTGCCATCTACAAATTGTGTTAGAGTTATTGAGTTGAAAAGTGAGATCTTCATCCTTTTGTATAAAGAGATCAAAACCTATTGTGAAAGGTTGAAGTTGGAGAGTCTTCGTATCCAAACTCTCTGTTGAAGTTGGGGAGTCTTCGTATCCAAACTCTCGTTTGAAGTTGGGGAGTCTTCGTATCCAAACTCTCGGTTGAAGTCGGAGAGCCCTTCGGATTAAAGCTCTTGTGTAAGAAGTTGGCAAGTTCTTCGGATCCAAACTTGTGTGTAACTATTTGCACAAATAGTGGATTAAAGCCGGAGAGAGTTCCGGGACTGGACTGCCTCTTAGGAGGATACCAGGATACATCGGGTGTCGGTATTGTGTTTGCTTTTTCTCTTGCACTTATATTTTTAAATTGCCAATTAGCTTGTGCTAAGTGCTTGTTTAGTTAGCTTGACCCTATTCACCCCCCTCTAGGGTTCCTACAGTTTCCAGAGACTTATATCTCTAACGCTCCGAAAATCAAAGTCACAGAAGGAACGTTCATCTATATAGAATGCTTATTCAAGGGTTATCATCTGGCCATTCTAGTCATATTACAGCACTAGAAAGTCACAAGGTTTCAAATCATACAGGAAATAGTAGGGTGCATCAATTCATCAAATACATGCTAAGGTCTAGGTCAGAACTCACCTCCAACTAGGTTTAGTAACTAGAATTCCATCCTAGAGGCGGAGCCTAAATCCCCAAGGCATTTCTCATGAATCATGCTCTTGTTAAAAGTCTTCTTCCTTCTTTTTGATCTTATTCTCCCCTATCAACTTAATCATCCAAAATTTAAATTCCTACACCATGTCCTAACTTGGATCCAAAATCTCTAAATCAAGGTTTATAAAATCCTTAAACTTGTTCAAATCCTTGTCCTCGAAATTATTTGAAGCTAATACTACTATGTCATGCAGGAACTTATTCTCCATTATAAAATTGACCTTCGTATTTCCTTCACATACACCTTCAATATCATCCTTCTTAAATTTTTAAAATCTCCAGCAAGTCTTTAAATTTTTCCTATAACTCAAAATTCTTGTGTTTACTCTATTTCTGGTCATCCTTTTACAAATATCTTATTCAATTTTGTATCATCATCGCATTACAGTTAAATTCTCTTCTTTATTCCTAAATTCCTAAGTTTAGCATCACAATCTTAAGTAAAATATCTCGAGAATCAATTATCTAAAATTATTCCAGTTCATAAAAACAAACCGACCTCGAATATCCTTGTTACTTCTAAAGTATACCTATAAAATATTACTATTCTAACCATTAATATATACATCCTACTATCCTTCTGATCAGTCGGAGGGGTCACTACCTCCTGAGCAGACTAACATCCTATGTGAAAACTGGTAATCATAAACAACAAAGATTTAACTACAAGGGTTACTGTTCTAATGTCAAAACTAGACTATCATTTCTAAGATAAACTCTAATACAAACTATCAAATCATTATACTACGAAAGAATTATAACTAAATGAAGTTCTACAATTAATTAGACTAATTAACTAAAACTATCCCTACTCCTAAGTTAATTGATGAAGAAACAAAACAATTTTTTTATAAAGACTGAAACGAAAGGTAGAGATGATATGTTCTAAGAACCTTCTCAAGATACAATCTGATAATCATATGCATCTGTCCAAAATCATGATACTCAGAATCCTCATTATACTAGTAAGCAAGGCTACAATAAACCATAGAGTCCGTAACTAAGGCACATACCTCTAGAATCATGGTATTTAAAATTTTTGCATTACCGCTAGCTTGGCTGCGAAAATATTAAATTCCTACACCCAAGAAATATATCCAAAATCAGACTATATGTCCTCATCATGCCAGCTAATATAAATGTAGAAGACTCTAAATTCCATAACTGAGGCGACCTAGCCCATACGATTTATCTTGGTAGAAAATTAAATTAACAATGAACACCAAGAATCAAATTCATCAACGAACAAGGAAGCAGAAACTGTTGGAATCGAATTTCGAGATAGTTAATGATGAGATTCTTAACGGTCATCCCAGGAATCTCTCAAAGAATTCTAACTGTGATTGAGTATCGTCTCATTCTAAAACCTATTCCGTATCTCTTACCGCAGGCGCGCAGCAGTACAACTAATCGTTGCACTACCAAGACATCGCACTAATGTGACTCTCGACCTGCGTGAGCCACCACTAAAAATGTATCATGATCCCGCACCCTGTGTAGGGGCACGAGAAGTGGATACGTCCAGCCTACGTCGCAGTGTCGACGGTAGAATGCTGTTCTAGGTTATCATCACTACTAAGTACAATATGATATACTCTCCAAACGAACGCCAGCCACAGAAGATACAACTCAATCACCAATCTAAAGATGGGTAACAGCACGATAAGATAGATATATAAAACCAAATAAAGTACAGACAGAAGAGAATAAGTCTAAGTGTCTAGACGACACTGTAGAAGCATGGAAAATACTAAAGAAATTGACTCATGCGGCCAAGAAAGACCTTTGCGGCTCAGAAAACGCATGCGGCTCAGGGAGTCATGCGGCATAAGGAGCTATGCGGCCGGAGGCATTCCATGTGGCTCAGAAGACACGTGGCGTGACAGTGCTCCCCTCCGATCCATGCTGCATTAATTGCTTTGACGGCTGACCCCTCTGAAAAGTTGACAGACCTGACACCAAAGCAGGTAATTATGACTCTGTCATGATGATGAATCTCTAGGGAAGAGAAAGAAATCTTTGACACGATCCCCCGAGAACAACAAAATGCCACGTGGCCCTGCCACGTGGGTGTGCTTATGCGGCTCGAAGTGAAGACTTCCCATGCGGCTCGAGTGGAATCATCCCTATGCGGCTCAAGAAGATCATGCCCATGCGGCTCAAGCAGACACACCATTATACGGTCCATATGGCTCATCATATGGTTCAGAAGTCTGAAGGAGGGGGCCACTGCCCAGACAGCCCTGACACGTGGCCCAAAATCCATGCGGCCCAAATCTCATGCGGCCCAATTTGCATGCGGTTCAAGTCTCACCATTGGCTCTCAGGACACGTGTCCTTAGCCGATCAATCTCCCAGATTTATGGCAATCCAAGATCGGGTCGAATCCCAATGATCTGGGGCACGTGGCAGGAGAATAAATTTGATTTATTCGCAGATATGAGAGAATCATTATAAGGAAGATTTATGCCAATCAGCATTAATTGCTAATGGGGATTTGGTATAATCTACCCTTAATGGTTCTGATTCGTCACAATCAGAAACGAACGGCCTAGATTGATCAATCCTCTAGCCGCCGCCATCTCCAAGAGCTAATCATTGGCAACCCTAGCGATCACATCCCACTATTATAAATAGCAAGGTGCCATTCCCTTGTGATATAGAGAGATATACAAAAAAAAAGCCAGAGAAGGATACGTATACACAGAGAGACTTCCCCCATAGTCAGAGAGAGAATATACACAGAGAGAGAGAAGCCAGGAGAGCAATCAGAGAGAGAGCAAGAAGGCATTTCTTCGTCAACGACCAAGCAGATCTTCCCCGAGTCAAGGCTGCGTACCGATCGTCCAAGGAGTAAGGAAGAGCGGCCGTCGCTTTCCCGAGCCTCTATCGTCACCCCCCAGAATCTAAAATAAACAATCATACTTAGACTGCTGTACCTAGGTTTTCGTCCTTAAGCTTTCTTTGTACGAGCGAGTTTGTATTGTGAGTCTAAGTTCAGTCCTCCGATAATTGTTCTGTACTTTTACAATCAATGGCAAACACGATGGCGACTCTGCTGGGGACTAACTTCTCTACGGCTGAGGAGTTGGTGACGCAATCGGACACTGCCAAACTTGGCTCTACACAACAGAAGATGGTCGTACGCTTCGACCAACAGGCGTTCGAAGAGATGCTCTCTGAAGGTAGCACTGGCCCGGTCCAGAAGCGCACCCGCACCATAAAGGCTCGCAAAGAGTGGAGGCTAAAATCATTTGCTCCTCCGCAAGCCCTTGATGAGGTGCTCTCTATTGCTCAAGATGGCGAGAAAGACTCCCCTGCGGCCCCACTTCAGACCGTAGACAACTCTGCTGTCCCCAAGTCCGGCAGAAGAAAATACTATGATGCTGGACTTGCAGGGGCAAAGAGGAACTCTACGTGATCCGAGCCGCAGAAGAGTATTAATCGCAGGGAGAAAACCTATGCGGCTACAACCGCCGACCGCATAAAGAAAACTCATGCGGCCACATCTGTCAGCCGCATATCTTATGCGGCTACAGTTGGCAACCGCACGGATGAGACTCATGCGGCTATTAAAGTCAATCACTTGCAGAAAACCTATGCGGCCACAGATGCCAACCGCATACGGTCAGCCTGCACGGTCGTGACTCCTAACCGCATAAAGACTCATCCTACAACAAAAGACAGCCGCATACAGACAGCCTGCACGGTACCCAATGCTAGCCGCATAGCATCCGTCCCACGCTTCTCTCGATCAGTCTTCGACCGGCTCTCATGCGGTCCTGACTCTGATCATTATCTGGATGATAATCCAGACTCTGTGGTATTCGACTTAGACTCCTCCTATTACGCACCCATAAGTGCTAAAAGGAGGAAGTCTAGGGCAGCACGGGCTCATCAAGTCCAGACGACTGCCCCAACCTCTGACTATCGGGGCCTCCCGCTGATTATCATGCGGGCCTCTGATGGAAAGTTGTATAAGACCACTCAAGTCCAGCCCCCGACGGCAAACAGACAAAGTGGTTCCTCTGACCTGCGTGAGGTTATCCTCCACAAACGCAAGGAAAAAGAAGGAGCTTCGGGGTGTAAAGAGCCCTCACACGGACATCAATGCACCCAGATCATCGTCAACTGCTGTTGTAGCAACGCGGCGGTGACGGAAGACCGGCCATCCGTCTTCCAAAGACTACATCACCCGAGCTCTGAAGACGAGGCACCTCCTGTTGTCTCCTACAAGTCCGTACAGAAAGTTTTCGCCAAGGGAAGAAGGAAGAAAACGAGCATCTCCAGCCCAAAGGTGTCAACTACTGCAACTAAGAAACCGTTGTCTAAGGGGTTATCCTCCACTGGAGTATTTTAATAAACCCGTTCGAAGACGAAAACTGCTGCAGTAGGAAGTTCGTCGTCTGCAACATTGGAGGTCGTCGGAACTGGGGGTAGCACTCCTCCAAACATCCACGACAATCCGACATTCCAGGAATACGGACTGGAGGAAGCAAATCCTCCGACGTATACAACAGATACCAACATCCCCAAGAACAACGTTCAAGCCATGTCGAGCTATTCTGCTCAGATGATCGACGAAGCGCCAGACTGGAGACAACCATTCATAGACTTCGTGGTCTACGACATCCTGCCCGAGAACCCGAAGGAGGCTACTTCTATCAGACGGCGTTCTCTCAGATTCTTCTACGATACAGAGACGAAAATGCTGTATCGCCGCTCCTACGACGGATTACTACTTCGATGCTTGTCGAACGCAGAAGCTAAAGAAGCCGTACGAGAGGCTCATGACGGTGTCTGCGGGGCCCATCAGCCTGGCCCTAAGCTGCAAGACCGCCTTCGCCGGATGGGCTACTATTGGCCCACGATGGTGGCTGATGTAATAGATTATGCCCGAAAATGCAAGGCCTGCCAAGTCCACGCAGACTTCATTCACCAACCATCCGAATTCCTACATCCGACAGTAGCGTCCTGGCCATTCGAAGCATGGGGAATGGATATCATTGGTCCAATCACCCCACCTTCCTCCCGAGGACATCGCTTCATACTGGCGATCACTGATTACTTCTCAAAGTGGGCAGAAGCTGTCCCACTCGCCGAAGTCAAGACTTCGAACGTAATCAGCTTCCTGAAGCACTACGTCATCTACCGCTTTGGACTGCCCCGAAGGATCATCCATGATAATGGTCCACAGATTATAAGCCACGCATTCTACCGATTCTGCGACAAACACCGCATTCAGAATGTCGCTTCGACACCATACAACCCGGCAGCAAACAGGTTAGCAGAGGCATTCAACAAAATAATCATCAAACTCCTCAAGAAATTTGTCTCCTCCAATAAACACGACTGGAACGAGAAGCTCGACGAGTGCTTATGGGCTTATCGCACCACGGTTCGAACAGCCACCGAGAATACACCATTCTCTCTGGTGTACGAGAGTGAGGCAGTTCTCCCATTAGAGACTCAGATTCCCTCACTTCGAGTCGCCCTCACTTATCAATTGACAACGGATGATAACTACCGACGTCGACTACAAGAGTTAGAGGCCTTGGATGAAAAATGCCTCCTAGCTCAGCAAAGGATCGAATTATACCAAGCACGCATCTCAAGAGCCTTCAACAAAAAGGTCAAAGTCAGAACATTCCAAGTGGGCGATCTTGTTTTGGCAGTCAGGAGGCCAATGGTCATGACTCACAAGACCACCGGCAAGTTCCAGCCAAAATGGGAAGGCCCATTTATCATCGAGGCCGTGTTCTCCAATGGTGCTTACCGCCTCGCCAAGCAGAATGGAGACTTGCTCATGTTGCCCGTCAACGGCAAGTTCCTGAAGAAATACTATGTTTAAACAATATTTTCCAGAGTTTCGAGTTATGTGCCCGCTGGTACCACTGAACTCAACCCTCTAATTTTCCAACTTATTGAGTCACGTACCCTCTTGTACCGCTGAACTCATATCCCAAATTCCCAAGTCATGTACCTGCTGGTACCTCTGAACTTACACTTTTATTCCAACATTCACAGATTTTCGAGTCATTTACCCGCGTGTACTGCTGAACTCATGCCCTTCTTCCATAAACATATCCCAAATTCCTAAGTTATGTACCTGCTGGTACCTCTGAACTTACACTTTGATTCCAACATTCATGGATTGTCGAGTTATGTGCCCATCGGTACCCCTGAACTTACATCCCGGTCACTCTTTTGAAAGAAAGTCATGTATAATCATACCGCTGAACTTTCTTCCTACAAGGAGATCCCCCCTCATGATCTAATACCCACACTCCCAGTGCACAAAAAGGGTAATCGATCCACAAATGTCCAAAATGGCCATGTCCTCATTACCTCTGAGTCGTTCCACTTCCGCCAAAAACAAATCACCCCTACATAGAACTTCCATGTCCTTATTACCTCTGAGTTGTTCTATGTACCCCCCTGTCAAAGAGACCCTCATGCTCACCATGTCCTCAGCACCTCTGAGTCAGTATGATTGGTTCCTTTCTTTTAAACTTATTATCCGTATCCAAAACCAAGGTATGTTAGGGACAATGGGTCCACGCAAAATGACCCGATAAAAAGATTATTACAAAGCAAAAGAGTGAAGCAAATATATATTCCATTCAGTCAGAAATCAGTTACATCTACACGGTTACAGGAAAGTTCTTCATTACAGACAAGACACCTCAAACCCCTAGTTACAAAAATACGTATACAACTCCTTCAACCACATTACGTATGAAGGGTGCAACTGAGGAAGATCCTCGTCCAAAATAGGAGAATCAGGATTTCCAGTGGTGTCACCCTCAGCAGTCTCGACAGTAGGGAGGACGTCGTCCCTCTCAGGCTCCGATTCTTCTTTCATTGTCTCCTTCTTAACAGAGGAAGGCCCCTGATTGACGCCAGGGAGCGACGGATCCTCTACCACTGCAATATCAGCACTCGGTGGAGACACTATAAGAACCAAAAGACGGAAAAAAGTGATAAGAAATGATGAAAACAGTCAGAAGATATTCAGAAGTGTTTATGCGGCTCGTGTAAAGACAATTCTTATGCGGCTTGGAATATATTCTATGCGGCTCATAGGATGTGTATGCAGACCATGTAATCTAAAAAGCTCGTATCAAAATGATTATGCACGAAGCAATGCAGTAGAGCAGCATCTTTTAGGGTTTCAGAGCACCCAATCTTCCGCACAGTCCTTACCTTCGACGACAACATGAACATCAAGACGAACGGGGGGTGCGGCAATTGAAGACGAAGCCGACTTCCTGCTCCTAGCCACAACCTTCTTCACTACCTTGGAAGCCCTAGGTGCCATCGTGGTTTGTCAGTTGGAAGAAGGAAGCAAGACAAAAATCTTAATCAGAAAGAGTCTAAGAGAGAAATCATTCTAAATACCCTTCCATTTATAGAGAAAGGAGGACCAAGACCGACGCTTCGTACAAAGTAGTCGACTCTTCGGCTATCGATACTGACTAGTTAATTAGAGGTCAGAAACTCCTAGGATCCTGCCCCAAAAAGGTTTGCATGCATGACATAATGGCGTAGCGAGCAGCTATACGGCTGAACAATCTATGCGGCCAAGATCTCTATGCGGTCAGGGTTTCATATGCGGTTAGAAGAGCACGACCATGCTTCTTATTCAAAGTATTTCAATTTTACAAATTGAAAACTTTGAAGGGGGTCCTGTAGAAGCATAGAAAATACTAAAGAAATTGACTCATGCGGCCAAGAAAGATCCATGCGGCTCAGAAAACGCATGCGGCTCAGGGAGTCATACGGCATAAGGAGCTATGCGGCCGGAGGCATTCCATGCGGCTCAGAAGACACGTGGCGTGACAGTGCTCCCCTCCGATCCATGCTGCATTAATTGCTTTGACGGCTGACCCCTCTGAAAAGTTGACAGACCTGACACCAAAGCAGGTAATTATGACTCTGTCATGATGATGAATCTCTAGGGAAGAGAAAGAAATCTCTGACACGATCCCCCGAGAACAACAAAATGCCACGTGGCCCTGCCACGTGGGTGTGCTTATGCGACTCGAAGTGAAGACTTCCCATGCGGCTCGAGTGGAATCATCCCTATGCGGCTCAAGAAGATCATGCCCATACGGCTCAAGCAGACACACCATTATGCGGTCCATGCGGCTCATCATATGGTTCAGAAGTCTGAAGGAGGGGACCACTACCCAGACAGCCCTGACCATGCAGGCTGTCTGCATGCGGCTGTCTTTTGTTGTAGGATGAGTCTTTATGCGGTTAGGAGTCACGACCGTACAGGCTGACCGTATGCGGTTGGCATCTGTGGCCGCAAGGGTTTTCTGCAAGCGATTGACTTTAATAGCCGCATGTGTCTCATCCGTGCGGTTGGCAACTGTAGCCGCATAAGTTATACGGCTAACAGATGTGGCCGCATGAGTTTTCTTTATGCGGTCGGCGGTTGTAGCCGCATGGGTTTTCTCCCTGCGGTTAATACTCTTCTGCGGCTCGGATCGCGTAGAGTTCCTCTTTGCCCCTGCAAGTCCAGCATCA
Organism: Iris pallida; assembly: GCA_029216955.1. Taxonomy (NCBI): domain Eukaryota; kingdom Viridiplantae; phylum Streptophyta; class Magnoliopsida; order Asparagales; family Iridaceae; genus Iris; species Iris pallida. Next base: position 6,173,908 of record JANAVB010039219.1, on the reverse strand, counting down.
TAGTATTTTTTTCTGCCGGACTTGGGAACAGCAGAGTTGTCTACGGTCTGAAGTGGGGCCGCAGGGGAGTCTTTCTCGCCATCTTGAGCAATAGAGAGCACCTCATCAAGGGCTTGCGGAGGAGCAAATGATTTTGGCCTCCACTCTTTGCGAGCCTTTATGGTGCGGGTGCGCTTCTGGACCGGGCCAGTGCTACCTTCAGAGAGCATCTCTTCGAACGCCTGTTGGTCGAAGCGTACAACCATCTTCTGTTGTATAGAGCCAAGTTTGGCTGCGTCCGATTGCGTCACCAACTCCTCAGCCGTGGAGAAGTTAGTCCCCAGCAGAGTCGCCATCGTGTTTGCCATTGATTGTAAAAGTACAGAACAATTATCGGAGGACTGAACTTAGACTCACAATATAAACTCGCTCGTACAAAGAAAGCCTAGGGATGAAAACCTAGGTACAGCAGTCTAAGTACGATTATTTATTTTAGATTCTGGGGGGTGACGATAGAGGCTCGGGAAAGCGACGGCCGCTTTGCCTTACTCCTTGGACGATCGGTATGCAGCCTTGACTCGGGGAAGATCTGCTTGGTCGTTGACGAAGAAATGCCTTCTTGCTCTCTCTCTGATTGCTCTCCTGGCTTCTCTCTCTCTGTGTATATTCTCTCTCTGACTATGGGGGAAGTCTCTCTGTGTATACGTATTCTTCTCTGGCTTCTTTTTTTTGTATATCTCTCCATATCACAAGGGAATGGCACCTTGCTATTTATAATAGTGGGATGTGATCGCTAGGGTTGCCAATGATTAGCTCTTGGAGATGGCAGCGGCTAGGGGATTGATCAATCCAGGCCGTTCGTTTCTGATTGTGACGAATCAGAACTATTAAGGGTAGATTACACCAAATCTCCATTAGCAATTAATGCTGATTGGCATAAATCTTCCTTATAATGATTCTCTCATATCTGCGAATAAATCAAATTTATTCTCCTGCCACGTGTCCCAGATCATTGAGATTCGACCCGATCTTGGATTGCCATAAATCTGGGAGATTGATCGGCTAAGGACACGTGTCCTGAGAGCCAATGGTGAGACTTGAACCGCATGCAAATTGGGCCGCATGAGATTTGGGCCGCATGGATTTTGGGCCACGTGACAGGGCTGTCTGGGCAGTGGCCCCCTCCTTCAGACTTCTGAACCATATGATGAGCCGCATGGACCACATAATGGTGTGTCTGCTTGAGCCGCATGGGCATGATCTTCTTGAGCCGCATAGGAATGATTCCACTCGAGCCGCATGGGAAGTCTTCACTTCGAGCCGCATAAGCACACCGACGTGGCAGGGCCACGTGGCATTTTGTTGTTCTCGGGGGATCGTGTCAGAGATTTCTTTCTCTTCCCTAGAGATTCATCATCATGACAGAGTCATAATTATCTGCTTTGGTGTCAGGTCTGTCAACTTTTCAGAGGGGTCAACCGTCAAAGCAATTAATGCAGCATGGATCGGAGGGGAGCACTGTCACGCCACGTGTCTTCTGAGCCACATGGAATGCCTCCGGCCGTATAGCTCCTTATGCCGCATGACTCCCTGAGCCGCATGCGTTTTCTGAGCCGCATGGGTCTTTCTTGGCCGCATGAGTCAATTTCTTTAGTATTTTCTATGCTTCTACAGACACAACAACAACAACCAAGTTCAATACATCTCCAAGTCCAAATAAAACAAGACGACATGAAAAATAAGATAACTGACTAGCTAACTAGACTAGTCTGAAAGGATGGTGTCCACAGCTATAATTGGTTTCTCATGAAGGTCCAACCCACAGATATTATCTAGGTGTGTGCTCCATAGCAGGTGGTACAGAACCCTCGGTCTTATGTGTAACATTTTTAATAGGACCAGTCAGGACATGAACGAGCACAATACATCTAACGCAGTTCATATAATATTAGAAAATATAAAGCATGCAATAGAGTAAGATACATGAATAACTGAAAAAATGTACATGAAGTAAAAGAGATAACTGTAATAGAAATATCTACTATAAGTAAAGAACCATCAGTGACTAGTGATTTAGAGTACAAGATAGACATGTGAACAGCTGGAAATGATTCATGGCTATACTATAGAGTTGATTCATGACTACACTACTT
>JANAVB010039219.1:6091776-6166776 GCA_029216955.1 Iris pallida | reverse complement strand
CCTGCCCCATGTTCAAACAACCCCTTTACTGTCACACAAATATGGATACAAAACACACACGCACACTCCTATGTGGCACAGACCAGACAAGCCTCTTCACCCCCTGCCTACATTCAGTCCACACCCTTGCTCTGTTATAACACTACTCACACACACACACATGTGCCTATACACACACTTGCCCTTCCTCCTCTCTATATAAGCATGTATATATGAATAATTACATGTGTATATGATTTATATATATGTAGAGGATGTATACATGGAGTTCTTGTAGGTAAAGTATGTATGTATGCATAATGTATATTATCCCCCTTTCATTTCCCTTCCCTGAATGCAAGTATGGTTGTAAAAAAAAATAAATAAAATAAAATATATATATATATATATATATATATATATATATATATATATATATATAGATATATATATATATATATATATATATATATATATATATATATATATATGATAGGGTACTAGTATGTTGTATATATACCATGTATTTAAGTATGCATGTATATATATAATATATGATTGTGGGATACTAGATGTGCATATATATCTATATATATGATTCCATTTGTATACATATACACACATTGATTTGAATATAGATGATATCTATATATATGGTTTTGATAGAGGGTTTTGGCTAGTTTGACTAGACTTAGAGTAGAGTTGACTGGCTTGATTTAGGCTCTATGGACTAGTTGACCAGAGTTGACCAATAGTTGACTTTGACCTAGATTAACTTAGAAAGCATGTAGAAGCATTGTACATTTCATTTACCATTCTTGTGTATATATCTTGACTTGTGTTGCTCTAAATAGGAGTCAGATACCTCGATTCGGACAATATATTCTCACAAACATTCAGATCGCAGGCGAGTACATTCTCTAATCGTTTCATACTTGCTAGAATTTATATTCTTGCTCTAGATCACTTTACATGATGCTGTCATGTTATTATCACAGATTGGTACTATATAGATCTTTTCATGAGATGTTATCCCCCTATTCGGGCGCATCAAATATTTTATGTCATATGTTTCTTGTACATCATTTATTCCTTGATCTTGCGTTATTTATGTATTCTCATATTCTCTCATATGCTTTCATGTACGCTCATGTACTTTCATGTGCTCTCATGTACGCCCATGTTTCCTCATGTGTTTTATGTGTAACCAAAACATCATGTTCGTAGCGTAACTTGACTGGATCTTTGTGTATTGATTGCGGGTGTAAAACCCTAATTTTTTTATTATTTTTTATTATTTTATTAGACTTAAAAATGAATTTATACAATTTATGGTTTTATTTATTTTTTTAAAAATGACCTTAGCCATTGTTGAGTTTTGGAGCACTAGACGACCATGACTTTTAACTTTTAGCACGGAAGTTATAGCAGTGTGCCTTGACTAGTGTACCAGTCATCCCGGAAGAAGCCTAGCCATGGTGATGTCCAAACTAGAAAAACTAGGCCAAGTTGTGAATGGACTTATTTAAATTATTTTAATTAAATAATATTTTATATATTGATTTTTAGGTGACCCGGTTTGTCCAATTCAGTCCGAACTGGGCCCGAACCAAATTTAAGCCCATGTAGGCATTGGATGGGACCAAGGTGGCCATGTAGACATAATTTATGTACGTAGAAATATTTCCTAAATTATTTTAGAATTTTATGTAAAATTTCTAATTATTTAAATATTTGTACAATTATTGGTATTTTATTATTAAAAATATTTTGTAACACGTTGTACAATTTTCTGGACTCAAATGAGGGTGTGTGATAAGTTCACCCATTGGACTATTTTTTATTATTTTATTAAAGTTAATTTATGGTGACTAAATAAACAGATTTATTCTATTAGTTATTATTATTATTTAGTAAATTTTATTGTCGAATGAATTTAACTATATATGTACATAAGTTTAAATTGATTTTATATATGGGTAGATAAGATTAAAAAATTTCTTTTTAATTTGTGGAGATTTTGGAGGTATATATATAGATATGTACACACACACACACACACACACACACACACACACACACACACATATATATATATAAAAAAAAAAAATATATATATATATATATATATATATATATATATATATATATATATATATATATATATATATATATATATATATATAAGTAGTAAGGATAAGAAAATAAAAGATTGGAAAAAAAAGAAGAAGAAAGAAATAAAACCTAAGTGGTCGGCCCCACCATGTGGGAGCCGAACACATGCACGCAAAGAATAAGCAGCAGCAGCTGCTACAAAGAAGAGGGGTCGACCCCTTTAAAAGCAGCAGCATGGAGGCCGAACCCCTCTAGCCCTTTTATATATATATATATATGACTCTAAAATATATAATATATATATATATATATATATATATATATATATATATATATATATATATTATATATATTTTAGAGTCATATATATATATATATATATATTATATATATATATATATATATATATATATATATATGGGGAGGGATATTGCACCAAACTTATTGCATCAATTGTTGCACCAAACAATCTCAACCACACATTTATTTCAATCATGTGGTTATAAAGCATGCTGACATGGCAACAACCTTATGGAATGCTTTATAACCACATGATTGAAATAAATGTGCGGTTGAGATTGTTTGGTGCAACAATTGATGCAATAAGTTTGGTGCAATATCCCTTCCCTATATATATATATATATATATATATATATATATATATATATATATATATATATATATATATATACATATATATACATATATATATATATATATATATATATATATGACTCTAAAAAAAACCTAAATCCCAATCCCCTCTTCCTCCTTCTTCCTCTCTCCTTCCTCCTACCCTCTCTCCGGCGTGCTGTCCGCAGCCACAGCAGCCCCGCCTCACGGTCGCCACGGCAACGCCACCACCAACAACAAACGACAACAATAACAACAACAGAATTTAAAAACAAGGTACCTAACTTCCCCGTTTGATTTCTCTCTCGATTCTAGTCCATTTTTAGATCAGTAAATTCGTGTAGAAAGCCCACATGACCCTCTTCAAGATCCCCTACGTGGATTTTGACATGGCCATCCAACTTGCTCGAAAAATCGAGACGAAGTTGAAGAAAAACTATTTTTCTGGAATATTAAAAACTGTTTTAAAACACTAACTTGTCGTCCACTTTTCTTTCTGTACAATAGGATTTTCTAGAAACTAATTAAAGACAGTCAAAGACAACATAACCGAGATTGTAACGCACTGTCTGGATTCACTTTTCATCTAGTATGTAAAAAGTTACAAGTTGTTAAAGTTTCACGAAAAATTATAAATTCTGTTTTCAAAAAGTAAAAAAATACCCCGATACGGCGTCCATCCCGACAAACCGGGCGACATGGTCGTGCACTATACGCATCAAAAGGCGCGTATGGATGTTCTCGACGTGTGGGAACTGACGGAATCCGATTTTGTTGCATATGCACGACGAAATCAGTGGGTATCCGTCGAGATACCCCCGTATCAATTATTTGCAAATTTCGTCACAACTTCATGTACACTCATCAAATCGCGACAAAACTTTTGCCATTGGACTCGAAATATTTTTCTGGTCCTGTATGCCAAGTTTGGTTCAATTCTGAGAAGGTTGATCGGGATGCCATTTTGGCGGGCCACAATCCCACTCAACGGGCAATTTTGTGCACGGCTCCTCGAAATCTAAAATTGGACATACCATTGAGTTTGTCTCGGAAAAACAAATATATAGACATATAGTTTGACGACTTTAGAGACCGTAGGTTCTGGCGTGCATTTTGGTGCAAAGCGGGTCTAACGGCGGACATCATTTTGACCTAAAATTACGATTTTGCTCTTGTTCCAGAATTTAACTTTTGGACAGACATTTCCTAGGTTTATCTTTTACACCGAGTGTGTTTTTGATGTTTGTTTCAGCATCCGAAGTTGTTTGGAGATTGTGACGTTTCTTGGCTGACATTATGATTTCCTGGACTTGCCATTTTGTACCATCAGGCAAGATACCTTGCCATGATACTGTTTATATTCAGTTTGTTTTTTATTACATATTACTGTTCATTTATTTCCAGTTTTTACAGTTCTTGATTTGCTGTCTTCTCAGTGTTATTAGCTGTACTTTGTTATTATCCTTTAGTTGCATATGGACTTAGAGTTAAGAGACTACCATTTGTAGTGTATTGCATATACCTTGACACAGTTGTACCACGAGGATGTGTGAGATGAGTAGCATGTAGAGGTCCTTGTGTGTTGGCTGTTTCCCAGTGCGCATGCGTTAGGACTAACTGCTAATAGGAGCATGTTAGGAGACTTAGCAGTTAGTAGAAAAACATGGTTGTGGAGGCGACTTAGATAGGTACATTTGGTGGGGAGGACAATACCTGACGTATGGGCTTCGATTGCACTTTCTTGTAACACGGAAGTTCCGCTGGAGATACGGGTATGAGCCTCTCAGGTTAGCCACTGTCATTTTTCAACGTCATGCACTTAGGTCACTGGTGCCCAAGCGGGGACTATACCAGATCCCATTTACAGCAAGGGCTCATGCGTCAAAGAATTGTTTCACCACTGCAGTTTCATTTTAGTACGGTTAGGTTACCTTATTTATGTCTTGTCAGTTTCTTTGATTGTGGCATATTTTATATTCAGTATTTATATGACATGTTTATTGTATCTTGTTACGTCCCTCTGAGGACCTGGTTATCTCGTCAAGTGGATGCTCTTGTCTTTCGCAGGCGTTCTAGCTGTGGCCATCGCTATTCTACGAGGATAATTGTACTTTGATCGTCTTCTTCGCTTACCAAACTTTCTTTTGTTATGTATTTCCTTTCATAGTTGGTAGTAGATTTGTCTCCACCCAACGTATTGTACAAAGACTTATTACAGTTGATTATATGATATCTTTTATTCTTCATTTGTGGATGAGATTAGATTACTCTTGGTTTACTGCATTTTACAGCTTATGTATACATACGAGTTTCCATATATTGGAGTATACTTCGTATATATTCAGCTGGCATGGATACGTACCTAGTCCTAAGTATTTTGGGACTAGGACGTTACATGTTTTTATGGTGGCCCATACAGGTCAAGTTTGTCACTTCGGTTACGTAATTGTACCGATGTGAGCCTGCAACATAGGGTTAGAATCTAGGAATCTCATCCATACAGCTTGACCTCTTCCCTTGGCTTCAAATTTCGAACTCTCGATCGACCTCCTTGAATTGCATCTTGTTTGATTCCTTTCTACCGTTGAATCTTATTTTCGTGCTTAGTGTCAACTAGGAAGATGACTACACTAGTATATGCTCATAGGTCAAACACATGGCTAGAATGATTATATTGGCAATTGGAATACATTTAAGACTCTAATTGAGTTAAAAAGGTTTTTCTTTTTAAAAAAAAGAAGAAGTGTGATTTAATGATTGGTAATTTATAAAGTAGGATATTACCAAGGAAAGTTTTAATCTTGAGATTTCTAAATAGTAAACACCATAGGATTGATACTGCAGGAAGGAAGAAAAAAATAAAAATAAAATATAGCTAGAATCTTTATACCCTTGATTTAAGAAATTGATTGGCGTTTTGAGATTTGATATTTATGATTTATTGGGTTATAGCTACACATCTTGAACAAGTATAAAATTGATTTGCTTTTCGAGTTGTGATATTTAAATTTTTGGGTGGTAGATATAAATCTTTGAACAAATATAAAATTTATTTAATTTTTGAGTTTTGATGTTTATGATTTATTGGATTATAGTTATACACCTTTGAACATTTATAAATTGGGTTTGAAAATGATCTTAGATTTCAAATGTGGTTGTAGAAATTATTTAAATTTGCGTCGTACAACTTGCGATTTTCGTGTTTAGTAAAATTTGAATTTTAAGTGGAAGTAATGATGATAAATTTTGGTTTAAAATATTTGAAAGCTATGAAAACAATTTTTGAAATTTTTTTATTTTATTTTAAATTGTGTCCTATGATTGAGGATTTACAAATCTATTTAGATTTTGGGTTCTTTTAAAAAAAAATTATGAATTTGGATATCAAATTTCGTAAAATTATTTTTATTTATTTTATGAGTGATAAGATTGTTTGTAAATTTAGTTTAATGTTGGATTACTAATATCACAAATTTTTGAAATAAAATATAAATATATTAATGATGTGATAAGGTTGTCTTGATTGATCAAATAAAGTTACCATTTAAAGTTGTAATTATGTTGAAATGACTTAGTATGAATGAAAGTTGTAATTGATGATTGCATTAAAATATTGAGCTAAAATTTTGAGATTGTTTTGTATGCGCTAGAATTTTTTCAGGGAGTTATTAATTTTTATAGAGTTTTAATGTTATGATTGATTATGGATATTTTATATATAGATTCATGATTTATGAACTCTTGAGTTTAGAAGTTGAATGAAAAATGTAAATTTTGAAAAAATAAGTAGTAACATAATAAAAGTTTGCTTTCAGATTTATGAAAGTGAATTAAATTTTTGTCATGATTAAATTTGAACGGCTTGGAGTGACTACAAATTTTGGTGGTTTATTTTTTTGAAAATTTTATGAAGAAACTTTTTGGAGGAAACTTGAGTTAAAATTTTAATGGTAGGCCATCAAGATAGCTCTAATAGGATAGATGTACTCCACACTAATTGCCATATCACCCATGACCATGATAGTAGTATGTACACAAGTGTTGTTAGTCATCTACCAAGCTATGTGACTGTATTTCCACCTCGACTTACTCGACCTTCCTTCAATTCTAGATCTTTTAATTGCGACCTTCTAACCCATTTGCATTTGAATAATGATTTAATGGTTCCTTGACTGTATTCATCTAGAAGACTATCTTCTTACTAGAACTGTGCCCCTAAATTATTATTTTTACTAGATTCTTTAATTAATTTTATTGCATGATTTAACTTGATCTCCTTTATTTTGGAGCATTACTATTCACTTCATGAACTCCCACTTTCTATTTTCGGATATTTTGGCATCCCTTACCGTGACTTGGATATTTGGAGTACAATACCAGACTTTTCCTTCCAACAAACTTCATATGTAAGGCCTAGAAAGCCCACCTTCATGTAGATATATCATGTCCCATTAAAACATGTCTTCTTGTACTCTATTTCTTGATATGACATTATGGTCAAAATGGCTAAACTATAATCTTTACCATGATACCGATATTTATTTTTCGACTATGGATAGGGATTCAACCTCAACTCAATTCTTTCGACCCGATATATGATTTTGTTCTACTTAATTCCTTAAATGCTTAAATTTGTGCTTTATCTTGATTACCTGACCCATTGTCCCATCACACTACTAGCTAACTCTTGTAAGTTGGGTAGAATACCTCAAAGCCCAACAAAGCCTTTGTCCTTGTGACCCATATTGATAAGTTTACTTAGACTATGGAATCTGAAGGATTCTAACCCATTTAGCCAACCAAGCCATAAGCAAGCAAACACTAGGACGATTGCATAGGCCCCAAACTTCAGGCAAGACTCGATTTTAAAAGATCTTGGACTAATTAAATTCCTTCGTCACTACCTCCCTTACATATATTTTGTCACGATCCGCACCCTAGAGTAAGTGCACGAGACGTGGGTACGTCCAGCCTACGCCACAGTGTCGACGGTAGAATGCAGTCCTAGGTCAATATCTAACAATATAAAGGTACCTGTACAGTATATACACTCCGAATGGAGGTGACATAACAAATACAGACTCAATCACATCTAAGGTAGAGCATGATAAAAGATAGATAGATAGATAAGAACAGAATGAAATCAACAGTATAATCCAGATAAGTCTAAGTGTCTAAGATAAATACATATCCAGATTCATCTTAATATCTTAGTACAGTAATCCAGAAAAGATAAATGAAAGACATCCTAATCTAAGGGAGTGTCATCCACTGCTAATGGGTCCTGCTGCTGGTCCAGGTCACAGCAGTCCTCTAGGGTCGCACCGTAATAAGTAGGGCAGAACGTCTCAGCCTCGTCCTCTGTAATATTTTCAATAGGTCTAGTCAGGACAGGAGCGAGTACAGTACATCTCAACAAATCATAACAGGTTAGGAAATATAAACATGCTAGCGAGTAAGATACAGAAACTAAAAGAACAACATGATGTAAAAAGGAAGACTGTAAGTAAATAGATACAATATATATGAGAACTAACAGTGCTAGTGATTCAGAGTACAAGACGGTTATGTAAACGACAGGAGATTGTACACGAGTAATCTAAAGAGGTTGCACACGAGTAATCTACTGGATTGAATACATAACCACTTCCACTCCCCCGCCCCAATCAATACACAAGGATCTAGCCAAGTTATGTTATTGCACACGAAGTATAGTCGTACACGAAGATCATATGAGCACATGAGTATACACGATTTGTACACGAAAAGCATGAACACAAGGAGTACAAGATGCTCATGATAAAGTACACAAACATGAAATACCCGATGTATCCGCTAAGGGGATAACATCGCACGACAAGATCCATATAGTACTAATCCGTGTTTCCAACAGTGTCATCATCATGTAAAGTAATCTAAAGCAGGAAATACACTCATAAGCAGGAAATGAAATGATCAGAGAATGTACTCGCCTGTATCCTGAGTTTCTGAAGAGTATCTACTGTTCGAGGAGTGGTGTCTGTCTCCTATAGAACAGTACAAGTCACTATAAGTCTAAAATTATATAACAAACGGCTACAATGCATCTACATGATGTTTGGGGTCAAACTGGACTAAAGTCAACTCCCGGTCAACTCTAGTCAATTAGACTAGTCAAACTAGGTCAACTAGGTTAAGCCTAAACCAAACAAGTCTCACTAAGCCTAACCAGCCTATTCTAGCAAGCACACACACTATCTAGGCTATACAAGCCAACAACACAATCACTAGGCATCCATGCCATACACATAGGCAATTAGCCATAGGCTATGTGCCATGTATATAGGCTAATCACATATTTCTACATAAAGTCTACTCCCACATATATATACAATAAAATATATCCAATTTATATACTAACACACATGTATACATATATAGGCTACATGATAATATATATATATATATATATATATATATATATATATATATATATATATATATATATATATATATATATATATTATATATATATATTTTAATATATATATATATATATATATATATATATATATATATATATATATATATATATATATTATATATATATATATATATATATATATATATATTTATATATATATATATATATATATATATATATATATATATATATATATATAAGCATAAGGTGATAGGGAATTGCATGTGTGTGTGTGTAGAGAGTTATGAACATGTGTGTGATATGGAGACATGAGAGTGTGTGTGATACAAAGGAATTAGTGAACCGTGATGTATAATGTGAGTGTGTGTGTGTCTAGTGATAGTTAGCTAGTAGAGTGTAATAGGTTATTAGGAAGTGTAGTTACAGGGGTGTGTGTGTAGAGTGTTTAAGGTGGCAGTGAGTTAAACATAGAGTGATATATGACAGTGTAGTGTCACCTGGATATTGGTGTGACAGTATAGTGTTAGGAGTGGAATCAAATGACAGTTATAAACATCTCAACCTAACTATTAATGTCAAATTCGAAACCATATATCCCATTCACTAATTTGAATCCAAATAGTCCCCAACACCATTACAACCCATCATTCAACAATACTAACATGTGATGATTTAACATAGCAAAATTTACATTGGAAATCAGTTTAGAGAAAAGGGAAGAAGTTCATAATTTAATTCCCAGATTTGGTTTTCAGGAAAAATTCAAATGACAGTTTATAATGGAAATCAAATTGACAGTTTATAAGGGAAACCATCACACAGGAATATAGTATCCGTCACAGCCCATTGAATATCAATTTATCATCCAAAAACTCCATTCGAAACCTAAAAACCCACACCAATCAATAACGAACATTAACATAGTCTAATACACATGTATAGATGATTAAATCATGAAACTTAACATTCAAATCAGTTTAAAACAGGAATTTAAAACTCAGAAATTAAAACTGAAGCATGTATCAGACATCCTATTTGAACACCCCAATCCCTACTCGAAAATCCAATTTGAACCCTAAAACCTAACACAAATCAGTAAACAATCTTGTAATAGACTAATACACATGTAGGTGAACTCAAATATGGCAAATAAACATTAAGAAATCAGTTTGAAACTTGAATGAACTCAGAATATTAAAAACAGAAAGCATGTTTCAGTCCACATAGGGAAATTCGAATTTCGATCAACAAATCATGTTAATATGAAAATTTAAAGGTTGGTAACTAATGTGACATGTGTACACGTGTCAAACAAGGCATTCGTGTCCCACCAAGTGGACACGAACGTGTCCAGCACACTCAAGGACACACGAGTGCACTGCACAGTGCACAGTGTCGTGCACGCATGCACGCGTGTCCCTTGCGCGACACAGGCCACGTGGCGACACGTGGCCTTGCGTACATGTGCGCCAGGGGTAGGGCTACCCCTAGGACCGCATGCACAGTGTCCACAACACATGTCGTGTCCGATACGATCGCGTATCAGTTGCATTCTAGCGCTCAACGACAGGCCGCGCGGCCAGTGCGGGGGGGATTTCTCCTCGTACATGCAACCAAATGCTCCCAAATTTTGGGATCATGATGGCAGACAATGCCCCATCATACTCACCAATTTTTGTGTGTCCACGTGTCCTGTGTCGGGAGTTATCAGCCCCGTGATGCAGGACACAGTGTACGTGCGCGCGGTCAGCGTGTTCGTGTCACCGTGTGGACACGACACGAAACTAAAATTAGGGAAAAACAATAGAAATCCCTAAGCAAACCCTAGATCTAGGTTTCTATTCAAATAAATTTGAAAAAATAGCAAATCGAATTGGTTCGGGTATTTCGTCGAACACCTAGCCAATAGGTTTGATACTTGTCCGATACGGACACATAACCTAATACAAATGACACGAAATTTCTACAGTAGCTAGGGGACACCTATACCTAAGCTACCATACACTAAAATCAGGATTAAATCACAATTTGAGGGTTTTTACCTATGTGTGTCAATCCTCCAAGAAAGCCCCAATGGAAAGATTCTAAATAGTAACTCCCAAGCCCCAAATGAACCAAAAACTGAGATGAACCTCCAGAAATAATAAACATATAGAAATTAGATCATAATGCAAAAGACTAGGGTTAAAAAGGAATTAAAATAAATTTATTGGGATTTTTGGAAGGGAAGAAAATACTTTTTCTTTAAAAACTAGGTCAAGCTCTAAAAGAGGCAAGAACACCCCAACATGACATTAAATAGGGGGGTTCTCCTATGGCTGGTCATGGGTTGCATAATTAGGGTTAGGGTTTCCTAAATTGGCCCATGGGCTTAAGTCATGATTATTTAAGTCATGAAGTCATAAGCCATTTCATAAAACCATAAGTCATGACTTAATTCCACTAAACTTAATCCTCTCATTCTAAAACTAACCTCTAATGACTAAAATAAGTTAACTCAAGTTAGACTAGGGTTACCATAGCTAGGGTAAGGTTCTAGGCTAGTCCACTAGTCTCACCAAGTCAAAGTCAAACTAGAATTCACCAATTCAAAAATTAATTAAAAATTCAAAATTCACCCAAAATGACAAAAATACCCTTAAGCCAGAAATATGGTAGTGACAAATCTATCCCCCTTAAAATAATTTTATCCTCGAAATTAAAAGGCGAAACTAAACTGATAAGAAGGATAGATAATCATACCTCACGGTGCAAACAGATATGGGTATCGTTCGCGCATCTCATCCTCCCGCTCCCAGGTAGACTCTCCTGGAGAATGATGCCTCCATGCAACGCGAAACAAGGGTATCACCTGGTTTCTCAGCACCTTCTCTCGGCGATCCAGAATCTCCACAGGCTGCTCTGGATAACTGAGAGTAGGTCGCACCTTAATCTTCGAATGATCAAGTACATGGCTAGGGTCAGTCACGTACCGTCTCAGCTGTGATACGTAGAATACGTTGTGGACACCCACTGGTGCAGGTGGCAAGTCTAGCCTGTAAGCCACATCATCAACCCTCCCGCTGATCATGAAAGGTCCGATGAAGCACGGGCTAAGCTTCCCACCTCCACCAAAACGTATAGTACCACGAGTCGGTGATATCCGTAGAAAAACAATGTCTCCAACCTAATCACAAGCAAGGTCTCAAGTTACTAAATAATCAAACACGATCAAACAAACACAACAACCCGTTTCTAATCCTATCTCCAGTCAACTAAGTCAAACATAGACAATGGTCAACAACTAGTAAATTTGTTAACATCCAAGCATTTGGTCAACAACTAGTCAACTTCTTAGGATTTTACCTATGCTAGCTATCTAGGTGTTGGCAACTAGAATTTAGCAAAAGAAAAACTCTATAATAGACAAACTCTTAACTTCCCAAATCCTATCAAGTCACCCATAACTAAATACCCATAATCTAACCACACAAATCCTAAATACCACATATACATAATCTCAAGAACAACAACCCATCACATATATTCTAAGTATATCATATATATATATATATATATATATATATATATATATATATATATATATATATATATATATTTTATATATATATATATATATATATATATATATATATATATATAACTGATCATGAAAGGGTCAAAGTAGACTAAACTTATAAGGGACTGAAACAAATGCTTAGAATTTTGGCTAAGGATGAATGGTCTGAAACATCAATATAGGCAAAAGGGAATGATGTTAAGGAGATTGAATTTATAAGCTAAAGGATAGGACATTTGGGTCCACTTGTAAAGTCAAGGTGAAAGGAAACCTACACATGAAAAATGAACTAATGCTCAGGTAGAGGCTTGGAAGACTGAACCAACAATGAAAGAAAGGGTTTGGACATGTATCTGGACAGATGGGCTAACCAGGTATCATCTGTATCTAAGAATAAAAGGGGACAGAATAATGATCAAGGGAGAACTCTTATTAACAACCCACATTATATCCCAATGTATACAACTGTCCAAGTGGACTGAACAACCATGCCCAAGAAAAAGTTTAAACTCCACTATAGGACAGGTATTGCAGGTTATAATGGAGGGTATTGCAAGGCTATCAATAAAGTAAAATGCTAAGAGATGTAGTATGTCACCACGTACAGAAGTAAGGATGAGTATGTAGGAACGAAATCGTAAAGCAGAATACTCTAGAGGGGGAGTGAATAGAGTTGGCAGCGGAATAATGCTAATTAAAAATTGTTAGCAGCAAGATCACAGAATAATAATCACAACTAAATAATGTAAAGGCAGAGATAAGAAAGCAAACGCAAAGACAGCGATGTATACTGGTTTCCCTCTGTTGAGGACTAGTCCAGTCGGTAGAACTCTTGCTACCAGTTGAATCCACTATTGGCAAAACTGCAAGTTTTCTTACGAAGTCCTTGCAACTTCTACAACGAGAGCTTTGATACGAAGAACTCGTCCAACTTCAATTTTGAAGAGTTGAATCTTCTATCAAGCCTTCTGATTACAATCACTCTGAAACTTCTAGACTGTACCGCACTGGCAAATCGACTAGAGGATTGTAACTGGCTTGGGATCTGAAAATTAAAGCTCGAGAAAAACTCTTTGGAAGACTGAAAGCTTTAAGTAGAGAGAAGATTGAAAGTGAATGAGTGAGTAAAAATGATCGAAATCCTTCTCTATTTATAGGAGTTCCAAAGACAGAATTCTGGCAGAATTCGGGCAGAATTCGGGCAGAACTCGATGAGCAAATCTCGGTCAAATCCGTAACTGCAGGAGGACCAAGTTCTAAGGAATTCAAAAACAAAACGGCCACTAACCGAACTCTGGCCGAACTCTGGCCGAGTTCTGTCAGTGTTAGGTTATGGTTTTAAAATTAGTTTTTGGGGAATTTTGAAAACCTTTTTGAAAACCTTTTTAGAGCTTTTGTAAATACGAATGTTTTACAAAACTAAGGACGTTTTAAAAGCAGTTTGAAATCTTTTTGGAATAGCCTATTTGCCAGTACGACTCGGTGTACAAAGTATTCCTAGACTCAAATAAAATGAAAAATACATTGCTCAAAGGAATACAGACTCGAATAGGCAAACAAAGCTTCGGTCTTGAACTGAGCAAATAGCTGTTCTTGATCATGTCCAAGAGTCCGAGATATCCTGAATAGTTCCATATATCAAGACAAAGTTTGATCAATTATTAAAATCAGTTTGACCATATGACCAATGGGCCAACAATCTCCCCCATTTTGATAATTGACAAACTATGAATGATATAACATCTTTGTTTGGAATCAAATCAAAAAAATAGTAAAGTAAAATAGTTCAAATCCTGCATGCATTGTCTCAAAAGATGTTAGATCCTTATTTCTCTTCCGTTGTCACTTAGCAAAATAATTGCAAAAGAGAAAACTCCCCCGCAATCAATGCATAAGAAACAAACAGTAAAGAAACACATAATAAAAAATTAAAAAAATTATGACAGATGGTAGATACAGGATAAAAATAACATCACATGCATATATTTGTCTCAGGCAGTTTATAATATAACAGAGAATTAATACAGCAGTGAGAATAATAGAGAATTATGTCACAGGCAGTTTATAATATAGAAGCAGATAAAGATGGTATAAATAAATAAACTGATGTGAAAGATAAACTACGAATCCCATAAAGATAAAATGATGTGCAAGAAACATCAATAAATATCCAGTACAAGTCTGATAATAAAAAGCTAAAAAGATAGAAACTTGGAATGTCGGAGCATTTCCAAGTATACAGTAGACAATATCTAAGTCTCAAAAATTGGCTAATATAACACATCTCCTCCTCCTCCTCATCATCATCATCAGCATGACCGGCATGTCCAGAAGGACCAGCTCCAGAGGTACCAGCTCCGGAAGGGTGAGGAGGAGCACCAGTGTAAAACTCACCGACATAGTCTCGAGGAGGAGCACGGTCAGAACGGTACCAATCATATGCGTTACCGGGCTGAAAGTAGGCATGAACAGCCTCATCCTCACAGCGGTAACCAGAAAAGGCTGGATCTCTAGGAATAGAACCGGCAGAATGTCCAGTCTGAGCAAATCGAAGATCAGCGAGAGAATTTGCTATCGCCTGATAACGAGTGACATCGTGGAACTCACGTTCGCGAGCCATATCCGTCATCGAGTCGTGCAAATCTGAAAGATGTTAGAGTATGCCTTCAAAGGTCATGGCATACTGCTGAGTAGGTAGGAAGAGCAGTAGCAGTCATACTACGACGAGATAACTTCAGAAACTTGGGCTCAGGGTCTTGAGTACAAGTTGACAAATCAATATCAAAATGCTGGAAGATGCGTGGAAGAATCATCACATAAGACAGATTTCTATCTCTTGCACGACAACATCCCATCATCTGGATAATGATCTTAGGGGCAGAAAAAGGAATCCCCTTAAGAATGTGATACATAGCAGATAGTTCAAGTGATGTGATATCATCCATTGAAGTAGATTTTGGAAGGAGAGTGGAGTAGATGATGCGGTGCAATTCATAATTAAACAAGTTCAAGTTGTTTGCCTTGAACTTTCTAGAGCGAACTCGATCAGGTGCACAGAGTTCAGCTTTGAAACTAGCAAGTGTCGTACCGTCGGGGAAATCAAATTCAGTGATATCAACAAACGGTGCACCTTCGTTAGATAGACCAAGGATTTCCGCTAAGAGGACATCATCGAACTCGATGTCTAGTCTGCCAACACGAGTACTTACGTCAAATATGTTTAATATGATATTGCAGTAGAAAAGTCTAATGGCATTAGTTGCTACCGGAAAACAAAGTTTAACAACGTGTTGTAACCCTAATGCCTTAAAATATTGGCGGTGTTCTGGAAGCACAGTCCATTTGATAGGAGCGCCTGTGCATATGGATCGCATGGAAAAATCTCCATACCACATAAGGGCTTGATCTAGGGTTTGAAAATAAAATCCATCGAACGCGCCATCGCTCGATTGAACCGACGAAAAGAGGAAATCTGTGGGTGGATTCGAAGATGATCCTTCCTCACTAGGATTGGTCGTCTTCTTCCACTTGAAGGGGTTGAATCCCTTAGGCGGCATTGTGCAATAAAAGTAAATATGCACGAAATTGAAAGGAGGAGAAATACGAAGTTATACCTCCCAAGATTCAAGTATGTTGTAGAGGAAACAAACTCTGCACGAATACAAAGTTTGGATGGATTTTACCACGTAGATAGGAAGAAACGGAGTGGTGAAGAACTAGGGTTTGAAGGCTCTCGCGCGGCTGTTGTTGTTGTGATGGTGGTGTTTAGAAGCAATAAAGAAGAAAGGCTCTCGGGTTCTGGTTATATAACCAGATACCTTCAACCGAACTAGGGCCGAATTCGGTCCGAATTCTGGCCGAATTTGCCTGGGGTTGGTTTGGAACACTTTCTTTTTCATTGGCTCATTTCAAAGATTTAATTCAAAGATTAGTAATTTCAACATTCAATTAATATAATTAATGTTATTTTATAGATTAAATTTTGTTACACAGTGACTGTCTCAGATTAGCTGTAGGAGTACTGTCCCAGCTGGCGGAGGTTCACCGGGGAACTCTTAAGTACCGCTTCGCTTTAACCGTAGTTGTGGTGACAGACAGACTCTTTATTGGCTTGTCTCTAACACAGTTTTTGTGCATTGACATAAAATCAAAAAATAAAATTAATTAACATTATTGACGTCCAAAATTCCTAATTTTTGACGTAAATAATTGAAACGATCTTCTGCTAGAGGTTTTGTGAAGATGTCAGCTAATTGATTCTCAGTATCTATGTACACAAGGTCAATATCTCCATTTTGATGATGATCTCTAAGAAAATAATGTCGGATCTCGATATGCTTAGTACGAGAATGATATACTGGATTCTTAGTCAAATTAATTGTGCTCGTGTTGTCACAAAAAATGGGAATGTGTGTGTAAAATAAATCATAGTCTTCTAAGGTTTGTTTCATCCAAAAAATCTGAGCACAACAATGTCCTGCGACGATATACTCAGCCTCTGTTGTTGATAGGGCTACAAAATTTTGCTTTTTACTAAACCATGAGACTAAAGCCTTGCCTAAGAAATGACATGTACTGCTGGTACTTTTTTTATCAACTTTGCATCCAGCAAAATCTGCATCCGAGTAACCAATAAGGTCAAAGGACTTAGTTTTGGGATACCACAAGCCAACAGAAGAAGTGCCCTTAAGGTATCGAAAGATACGCTTAACTGTGCACAGATGTGGTTCCTTTGGATTAGCTTGAAAATGTGCACACAGGCAAACACTAAACATAATATCTGGACGACTAGCAGTTAAATAAAGTAAACTACCGATCATACTTCGATACTTACGTGTGTCGACCGGCTTGCCTTGTTCATCAATATCAAACTTTGTTGAAGTTGCCATCGGAGTGCCAATAGGTTTGACATTATCCAGATCAAACTTCTTTAGCAAATCTTTTGTGTACTTGGCTTGATTTATGAACGTCCCATTATCAGTTTGTTTGATTTGCAGTCCGAGAAAGAATTTCAGCTCTTTCATCATGCTCATCTCAAACTCATTTTGCATACACTTAGAGAATTCTTGACACAGAGATTCATCAGTACATCCAAATATAATATCATCAACATAGACTTGTATTAAGAGAAGCTTGCCATTAAAAGACTTAATAAAAAGTGTAGTGTCAACCTTGCCTTTTGAAAAACCGTTGTCAAGTAGAAAAGTGCTTTGACGATCATACCAAGCACGAAGGGCTTGTTTTAAACCGTATAAAGCTTTTTTCAACTTGAAAACATGATCAAGGTTTTTAAAATCTGTGAAACCTGGAGGTTGTGCTACAAAAACTTCTTCTTTTATAAAACCATTTAAAAATGCACTCTTGACATCCATTTGAAATAATTTGAAATTATGAAAACATGCAAATACACATAACATGCAAATGGATTCTAAGCTCGCAACTGGGGCATAAGTCTCATCGTAGTCGATACCTTCTTCCTGATTGTATCCTTGAGCTACGAGTCGAGCCTTATTACGAGTCACTAAACTATTCTCGTTCAGTTTATTTCGGAATACCCAACGGGTGCCAATGATCGGATGATCAATAGGCTTGGGAACAAGTTCCCAAACTTGATTCCGTTCAAATTGGTTTAATTCCTCTTGCATAGCATCTATCCAAAAACTATCACTACATGTTTCATCAATAGTTTTGGGTTCTAGCTGTGAAATGAATGCAACATTAGAAACAATATCTCTACTAGATATACGAGTACTTACACCTTTGGTAATATCACCAATTACTAAATTCTTTGGATGATCAGCCATAAATTTCAATCTTTTCGGCAGACTCTGAAGGTAGTTGGTTCCTGGATCTTCTCTAGGAGGATCAGCTAGTGCCGAGCTTGGTTGAGAATCAGCTGGTGTTGAGCTTGGTACAGTTAGATCTTCGTCATTGTCGTCGATAGTTATTTGATTCAATTCATCAAAGGTGACGTTGATTGATTCTTCGATGATCATAGTTCGTTTGTTGAAGACTCTGTATCCTTTGCTCTTGGTCGCATAACCTAAAAATATACCTTCATCGGCCTTTTCGTCAAACTTTCCCAAATTATCTTTTGTATTAAGAGTAAAGCATTTACAAATATTCTAAAATATGAAACTGATGGAATTCTGTCAAACCATAACTCAAATGGAGTCTTCTTCGATTTGGGTCGAATTAGAACTCTATTGAGAACAAAACAAGCTATATTGACAGCTTCAGCCCAGAAATATTTGGGTAGACTAAACTGGTTTAACATTACTCTGGCCATTTCGGATAGAGTTCTGTTCTTACGTTCCACAACTCCATTTTATCGTGGAGTCCTAGGGCAGGAGAACTAGTGTACAAAGCCATGTGTGTCATAAAATTGCTCAAACTTTGCATTCTCGAATTTGCCTCCATGATCGCTTCTAATACGAGTGATCATGTAACCTTTTTCATTCTGTACTTTCTTGTAAAAGGCGACAAATTCGGATAATGCATCATTCTTGCTTGTCAAGAAGTATACCCACGTGTATCTAAAGTAATCATCAACAATTACAAAAGCATAAAGCTTACCTCCGAGGCTAGCAATTCTGCTAGGACCAAATAAGTCCATATGTTGCAATTGTAGAGGTCTAGTAGTACATACTGCGTTTGCTGACTTGAATGTGGATCTGGTAGCTTTGTTCTTTTCATATTGGCTGCATACCGAATCCTTCTTGAATGTTATGTCCGGTAAACCGCGAACTAGCTTCTTCGTGGATAATCTTGAGATTGTGTCCATATTTGCGTGACCGAGTCTCATATGCCACAGATGACTCTCATCACTTTTAGCCATTAAGCATCTACCAACATCACCGATACCAATGATATACCCTTTCAAGTTGTTACCGAAGGAGACATAACCTTCCTTCTTTTTCTTCGACAGTGTTGCAAATAGTGTAGCGTCACCGGTCATATGCCGTGAACAACCACTGTCGAAAATTTATTTGCTTTTAGCATGTAAAAGGTGTTCCACCTATAAAACAGTTTGTAGTTGAAACTTTTGGTACCCATTTCTTGTAGGGTCCTGAAATATTAGCTTTTGGTATCCATGCATAAATATTTAAATCAACAAGCTTTCTGATTCTATATGCAGGAGAAATATGACCAGTGTGGCCACAATAATGACATTGTGCATGTTTAGTGTTGAAAGTTGAGTGGTGTGCATGGTTGGTAGGTTTAGGTTTTCTAGTATAGAAGAAAGCATACCTATAATCCTGTTTGGGCTTAACCTTTTGGGGTAAAGGTTTGATAGGGTTAGGTCTGACAGTGTTTGGTTTGGAAATGTTCCGATTATTCGATAAGTGACACGTGTTAGGGTAGGAAGCAGCAGTCTCAGGCTATTTTTCTAACCTAATTTCCAATCTTTTGGAAGTGTCATACAACTTAGTATAGTCAGAAGTGAGTGCTTCCATTCTGACTTGTGCACATTGAAGACTTTTCTTCTCTTTAGAAAGTTCTTCTTTCAGTTGGTCAATAACCTTGTCTTTCTCTTCAGATGACTTGGTAGTCTCGTGTAATAAGAGCTTGATAGATGAAAGCTCACCAGACTCACTAACATTATTTCTAACCTCAGCTAGTTGGTCGGTAAGTCTTCTTATTTTACCTTTATACTCTTTGAGTACCTTCTTAGAGGTCTGATATTTGCTACGCAGTTTCCTGTAATCACTTATCAGTTCACTAAAGGCATCTCCTAATTGCTCAAAGGTGAAGTCATCATATGTATCAACTACAGGTTCAGAGAGTACCTGATCGGATGCCATAAAGCATACATTTATAGCGTCTTCTGATTGTTCATCTTCTGAGTCGCTGGCTTCACTTTCATGCCATATGCTGGTGTTGGCATATCTCTGAGATGTTGATCTCTTCAGGTTTCCTTTCTCATACCTGTTGCTCTTCTTGCTTGATGATGAGTTTGTAGGACAATCCTTCTTCATATGTCCCTTCTTTTTGCATTCGTAGCAGACAGCATCATCTTGATACCAGTTGTTGCTGCTATTGTTTTCTTTGGCTTTCTTCTCATATCTCATGAATCTTTTGAATTTCCTTGCTAGAAGTGCTTGATCTTCAGCATCAGATTCACTGCTGTCTGAATCACCTTCAGCAGCTTTTTTGTGCTGAGCCTTGAAAGCCATCGTCTTCTCCTTTGGTGCAGGCTCCTCAAAATCTTGTAGCTCTAGTTCATGAGTGAGTAGCTTACCCATGAGTACTTCGAGGGACATAGTTGTGAGGTCATTCCCTTCAATGATTGCAGTAGCCTTTGGAATCCAGTTCTTGGTAAGTGCTCGCAGGAGTTTACGAATCTTTTCATGGTTACTGTAATCTTTTCCTAGGGAGGACAAAGGATTTACAATATCCAAGAATCTTTCGAACATCTGAGTAACTATTTCGTTGGGCTTTATTTTGAACACCTCATACTCTTGAGTAAGTCTGCTGACCTTTGATTCTTTGACTTGAGTCGTGTCTTCATGTGTGACTTCAAGAAGCTTCCACACTTTATCAGCAGTTGTGCAGATAGACACCCTGTTAAATTCAGTTCTGTCTAAAGCACAAAATAAAGCGTTAATAGCACATGCGTCAAGACTGGCCTTTTTCTTTTCTTCCTCTGTAGATCTGTTATGGGGTTTTTCAACTAAAACTCCATCAACATTTATACGAGGTGGCTTTTGATATCCATCAATAACAATAGACCATAAATCAAAGTCAAGTGATTTTAAGAAGAAACTCATCCGTGTTTTCCAATAGGTATAATTAGTACCATCAAACAGTGGAGGTCTGTTTGTGGCCTGGCCTTCACTTGTGAATTTCATAGTTGCCATGTGTTGTGCTGTGATCTATATAATAATTAGTTAAATGAATAAATAATTGCAATGTTACCTTGCTTTACCTGTAACACCCGCTCTGATACCAATTGTAGGAACAAAATTGTAAAGCAGAATACTCTAGAGGGGGGTAAATAGAGTTGGCAGCGGAATAATGCTAATTAAAAATTGTTAGCAGCAAGATCATAGAATAATAATCACAACTAAATAGTGTAAAGGCAGAGATAAGAAAGCAAACGCAAAGACAGCGATGTATACTGGTTTTCCTCCGTTGAGGACTAGTCCAGTCGGTAGAACTCTTGCTACTAGTTGAATCCACTATTGGCAAAACCGCAAGTTTTCTTACGAAGTCCTTGCAACTTCTACAATGCAAGCTTTGATACGAAGAACTTGTCCAACTTCAATTTTTAAGAGTTGAATCTTCTATCAAGTCTTCTGATTACAATCACTCTGAAACTTCTAGACCGCACCGCATTGGCAAATCGACTAGAGGATTGTAACTGGCTTGGGATCTGAAAATTAAAGCTCGAGAAAAACTCTTTGGAAGACTGAAAGCTTTAAGTAGAGAGAAGATTGAAAGCGAATGAGTGAGTAAAAATGATCGAAATCCTTCTCTATTTATAGGAGTTCCAAAGACAGAATTTTGGCAGAATTCGGGCAGAATTCGGGCAGAACTCGATGAACAAATCTCGGTCAAATTCGCAACCGCAGGAGGACCAAGTTCCAAGGAATTCAAAAACAAAATAGCCACTAACCGAACTCTGGCCGAACTCTGGCCGAGTTCTGTCAGGGTTAGGTTATGGTTTTAAAATTAGTTTTTGGAGAATTTTGAAAACCTTTTTAAAAACCTTTTTGGAGCTTTTGTAAATACGAATGTTTTACAAAACTAACGACGTTTTAAAAGCAGTTTGAAATCTTTTTGGAATAGCCTATTTGCCAGTACGACTCGGTGTACAAAGTATTCCTAGACTCAAATAAAATGAAAAATACATTACTCAAAGAAATACAGACTCGAACGGGTAATCAAAGCTTCGGTCTTGAACTGAGTAGATAGCTGTTCTTGATCATGTCCAAGAGTCCGAGATATCCTGAATAGTTCCATATATCGAGACAGAGTTTAATCAATTATTAAAATCAGTTTGACCATATGACCAATGGGCCAACGGAGTGCAGACCTCTAATATGCATGATACTGACTCTCCAGATGTGCCGAATATGATAAGGGGTTGATGGTTATATTGGTGAGTCAATAATTGGGGTCTGAACTATGGTCCAGTGAAACCTATGATGCAACATGGTAGGTAATAAAATTTGAGTGCAGTGAACAACTTGTAAAAGTCTGAACCAAGGGGACAGGGTATCTAGTGAAGGGTCTGCACACTGCCTATAAAGGTTGATCAAACATGACTGAACTCAACACAAAGAGAACTTAACTAAAATAGAAAACTGAACCAAATATAGGCTAAACAACATGTCAATACTCTATACAACAATAGCCTATAGATACCAACCAACCCATATCCCATATGCCAATATCATCTGTAATCTTTATGTATATAGACCTCTCAGTCTTAGGTGAACTACAACTATACTCAAGGACAGGCTTTGGTCATGGGTGCCTCACTGGAAAAGGGTAAAGGAAAATAATAACAATCATCAAGGCTGTAAGGCATACTAACATCCTATATGTAAACTAGTTGGTATTATAAATAACAGAAAAATCATTTACAATGGGTTACTATTCTAATACCAATGCTAACTATCATCTCTAGGGTATAGATACTCTACAAGTCATCATATCATTACACTATAAAAGAACTACATATGAATAAGCTCTACAAAACTAAATATCCCTACTCTTAAGTTATTTGATGATGGAATACAATTTTTATAACAACAGAAGGGTATGATAATCATATGCGTCTGTCCAAAATCATGTTGTTCAGAGTCTTCGTCATGCTAGTGAGCAAGGCTACGATAATTACAGAGTCCTTGACCAAGGTACATACCTCTAGGTTCATGGTATTTAAATTTTTTGCATTACCGCATGCGACGGCAAAAATCTTAAATTCCCACACCCGAGAAATACGTCCAAAATCTGACTATATGTCCTCACTATGCCAGCTAACACGACTATCGAAGATTCCAGATTCCACAACTGAGGTGACCTAGCCCATATAATTTTCTTAAAAGAAAACAAACATAACACAAGGACAACAGAATAAAATTAATCAGTCAACAAGGAGCAGATGGAATCGAATTTCAAAATAGTTATAAGAGACAATTGCGGAAATGGAATCAAGAAGTTCGAAACCTGCAGCAAGACCTCCAATAGCCTGTGCATCCTCGACTGTCCTGGCGAAAGCTTGCCCTTGCTGGTTTCCTCTGGCCTGCTGCTGATGCTGCTTGTACCTCTGCTGCTGAGAGAATCGGGAATGACGGGGGAAGGTCTCTGTATAGGCGGAGGTGCACCACCAATGTAGCAGAAATGCCAACCTGAGTCGGCACAACAGGAGCTGCGATCTCGAGGCCCTGCTGAACATGACGAGAGGTGGCCAGTCTCTCGATGGTATCCACCGGACCAGAGCGATAAGATCATATCTCCGTAACCATCATGAAGACAGATCAAAACAAGAAGCAATTACTGAGAATGAAGCAAAAAATCAAAGGAGGACAGTTTATATTCAAGGGAAGACAATAAATAGCAAATTTAGATAAAATAAATCTGATTAAGAGTTTTTCCTAGTATGATTGAGTACCCTCAAAAATATCCTAATCCTACTGCAAGCTGTAGTGATACTCTAGTTCGAATACCACTACATAAACTCGACCTGTATGGGCAACCACTAAAAATGTGTCACGACCCGCATCCTAGAGTAAGGGCACGAGACGTGGGTACGTCCAGCCTACGCCGCAGTGTCGGCGATAGAATGTTGTCCTAGGTCAACATCTAATAATATAAAGGTACCTGTACAGTATATACACTCCAAATGAAGGTGACATACCAAATACAGACTCAATCACATCTAAGGTAGAGCATGATAAAAGATAGATAGATAGATAGATAAGAACAGAATGAATTCCAAAGAGAATATAATCCAGATAAGTCTAAGTGTCTAAAATAAATACATATCCAGAATCATCTCAATATCTCAGTACAGTAATCCAGAAAAGATAAATAAAAGACATCCTAATCTAAGGGAGTGTCATCCACTGCTAATGGGTCCTGTTGCTGGTCCAGGTCACAGCAGTCCTCTAGGGTCGCACCGTAATAAGTTGGGCAGAACGTCTCAGCCTCGACCTCTGTAATATTTTCAACAGGTCCAATCAGGACACGGGCGAGTACAGTACATCCCAACAAATCATAACAGGTTAAGAAATATAAACATGCTAGAGAGTAAGATACAGGAAACTGAAAGAACAACATGATGTAAAAAAGAAGACTGTAAGTAAATAGATACAATATATATGAGAACTAACAGTGCTAGTAATTCAGAGTACAAGACGGTTATGTAAATGGCACGATGTTGTATACGAGTAATCTGAAGAGGTTGTACACGAGTAATCTACTGGATTGAATACATAACCACTTCTACTCTCCCGCCCCAATCAATACACAAGGATCTAGACAAGTTATGTTATTATACACGAAGTATAGTCATACACGAAGATCATGTGAGCACATGAGTATACACGATTTGCACACGAAAAGCACGAACACAAGGAGTATACGATGCTCATGATAAAGTACACGAATATGAAATACCCTATGTATCCGCTAAGGGGATAATATAGCACGACAAGATCCATATAGTACTAATCCGTGTTTCCAACGTATCAGCATCATGTAAAGTAATCTAAAGCAGGCAATACACTCCTAAGCAGGATATGAAATGATCAGAGAATGTACTCGCCTATATCCTGAGTATCTGAAGAGTATCTACTGTCCGAGGAGTGGTGTCTGTCTCCTATAGAACAGTACAAGTCACTATATGTCTAAAATAATATAACAGACGACTACAATGCATCTACATGATGTTTGGGGTCAAACTGGACTAAAGTCAACTCCCGGTCAACTCTAGTCAACTAGACTAGTCAAACCATGTCAACTAGGTTAAGCCTAAGCCAAACAAGTCCTACTAAGCCTAACCAGCCTATTCTAGCAAGCACACACACTATCTAGGCTATACAAGCCAACAACACAATCATTAGGCATCCATGACATACACATAGGCAATTAGCCATAGGCTATGTGCCCTGTATATAGTCTAATCACACATTTCTACATAAAGTCTACTCTCACATATATATACAATAAAATATATCCAATTTATATACTAACACACATTTATACATATACAGGCTACATGATAATATATATCACACATATATATATATATATATATATATATATATATATATATAAAATATATATATATATATATATATATATATATATATATATGTATATATATATATATATATATAGGGTGATAGGGAATAGTATGTGTGTGTAGAGAGTTATGAAAATGTGTGTGATATGGAGACATGAGAGTGTGTGTGATACAAAGGAATTAGTGAACAGTGATGTATGATGTGAGGGTGTGTGTGTCTAGTGACAGTTAGCTAGTAGAGTGTAATAGGTTATTAGGAAGTGTAGTTACATGTGTGTGTGTATATAGAGTGTTTAAGGTGGCAGTAAGTAAAACATAGAGTGATATATGACTGTGTAGTGTCACCTGGATATTGGTGTGACAGTATAGTGATAGGAGTGGAATCAAATGACAGTTATAAACATCTCAACCTAACTGTTAATGTCAAATTCGAAACCATATATCCCATTCACAAATTTGAATCCAAATAGTCCCCAATACCATTATTGCGTACACATGCGCCAGGGGTAGGGCTACCCCTAGGACCGCCTGCACAGTGTCCACGACATGTGTCGTGTCCGATACGATCGCGTATCAGTTGCATTCTAGCGTGTGCAACGACAGGCCGTGCGGCCAGTAAGGGAACGATTTCTCCTCGCACATGCAACCAAATGCTCCCAAATTTTGGGAGCATGATGACAGATAATGCCCCATCGTACTCACCAATTTTTGTGTGTCCACGTGTCCTGTGTCGGGAGTTATCAGCCCCGTGATGCAAGACACAGTGTACTTGCACGCGGCCAGCGTGTTCGTGTCCCCGTGTGGACACGTCACGAAACTAAAATAAGGGAAAAACAAAAGAAATCCCTAAGCAAACCCTATATCTAGGTTTCTATTCAAATAGATTTGCAAAAAAAGTAAATCGAATTGGTTCAGGCATTTCGTCAAACACCTAGCCTATAGGTTTGATACGTGTCCGATACGGACACGTAACCTAATGCAAATGAAACAAAATTTCTACAGTAGCTAGGGGACACCTATACCTAAGCTATCATGCACTAAAATTAGGATTAAATCACAATTTGAGAGTTTTTACCTATGTGTGTCAATCCTCCAAGAAAGCCCCAATAGAAAGATTCCAAATAGCATCTTCCAAGCTCCAAATGAACCAAAAACTGAGATAAACCTCCAGAAATAATAAACATACATAAATTAGATCCTAATGCAAAAGACTAGGGTTAAAAAAGAATTAAAATGAATTTATTAGGATTTTTGGAAGGGAAAAAAACCTTTTCTTCAAAAACTAGGTCAAGCTCTAAAAGAGGCAAGAACACCTCAACATGACATTAAATAGGGGGGTCTCCTATGGCTGGTCATGGGTTGCATAATTAGGGTTAGGGTTTCCTAAATTGGCCCATGGGCTTAAGTCATGATTATTTAAGTCATGAAGTCATAAGCCATTTCATAAAACCATAAGTCATGACTTAATTCCACTAAACTTAATCCTCTCATTCTAAAACTAACCTCTAATAACTAAAATGAGTTAACTCAAGTTAGACTAGGGTTACCATAGCTAGGGTTAGGTTCTAGGCTAGTCCACTAGTCTCAGCAAGTTAAAGTCAAACTAGAATTCACCAATTCAATAAATTAATTAAAAATTCAAAATTCACCCAAAATGACAAAAATACCCTCAAGCCAGAAATGTGGTAGTGACATATTTCGACAATCTTATGCTGCTAATTGGCCTCAATTTTGCAAGCTTATTTTTACCAAGCTTGATAATGACATATTTTATTGGGTGCACCCACTAACATATTGTCTAATCAGAACCGGTGCATGATGGTCTGATCAACCTATTGCACTTTGGTTCGCTTAATACATATTATTCTACATGGATGAAGACATAGTAAACTTGCCTTAGAGTCACATCCATGACAGCCTTGGCAATTCTCTTTTGAATTATTTTTGTCGCCTATGAACCCCGTAATTCGTACTCAATATATAACCGTCTTTGAAACCTTTGTTGTTCTTGTCTTTTACTTATTTTGGAAAGACAAGGCACTATACTTGCTAGATTGTCTCAAGGTATCATATTTGGTTGCCCAATCGGTTAATTATACACAAATATAGATAGCCACCGACCGACTCATGTGGCTGTATCCTCGCCTTTAACTACTTCTCGTTCCTTAACCATAGAATTGTTATCGTGTCCTCCCAATTATACTTGAGCACTCGAGAATGATTCTAATCATTCACTTAAATCTAACTCTCAACCCAGATGATTAGTATCCAGTTTTCTCTCAAGGAACCATATCTCCTAAACGTCTAATTATTCTCTTTGGTCTACTAAATTTCTCACTATTTTTATTCGGGTTATCAAATTTTGTCACCTTCATTAGCAACCCTTATTCATTTCCATAACCATAATATATTTTTGTATATATCGACTCCACAATTTTCTATTGCATGGTGGTGTTGAACACCGTTTTATCGCCTCCTCCAAAATTTAATTGTATTTTTGGTATTGACGAACTCTTCCTATCCCTCAACCCTATCTACCCTATTAATCCTAAATTTCGAGTTCAAAATTCTTGTAAGTTAGGTAGGATGTAAAACCCCTATTTTTTATTATTTTTTATTATTTTATTAGACTTAAAAATAAATTTATATAACTTATGGTTTTATTTATTTTTTAAAAAATGACCTTAGCCGTTGTTGAGTTTTGGAGCACTAGACGACCATGACTTTTAGCACGGAAGTTGTAGCAGTGTGCCTTGACTAGTGTACCAGTCATGCCGGGGGAAGCATAGCCATGGTGATGTCCAAACTAGGAAAACTAGGCCATGTTGTGAATGGACTTATTTAAATTATTTTAAGTAAATATTATTTTATATATTAATTTTTAGGTGACCCAGTTTGTCCAATTCAGTCCGAACTGGGCCCGAACCAAATTTAAGCCCATATAGGCATGGGATGGGACCAAGGTGGCCATGTAGACATATTTTATGTACGTAGAAATATTTTCTAAATTATTTTAGAATTTTATGTACAATTTCTAATTATTTAAATATTTGTACAATTATTGGTATTTTATTATAAAAAATATTTTGCAACACGTTGTACAATTTTCTGGACTCAAATGAGGGTGTGTGGTAAGTTCACCCATTGGACTATTTTTTATTAATTTTTTAAAATTAATTTATGGTGACTAAATAAACATATTTATTCTATTAGATATTATTATTATTATTTAGTAAATTTTATTGTCAAATGAATTTAACTATTTATGTACATAAGTTTAAATTGATTTTATATATGGGTAGATAAGATTAAAAATTTTCTTTTGAATTTGTGAAGATTTTGGAGGTATATATATATATATATATATATATATATATATATATATATATATATATATATATATATATATATATATATATATATAAAAGTAGTAAGGATAAGAAAAGAAAAGATTTGAAAAAAAAAGAAAGAAATAAAACGTAAGTGGTCGGCTCCCACATGGTGGGAGCCGACCACATGCATGCAAAGAATAAGCAGCAGCAGCTGCTACAAAGAAGAGGGGCCGACCCCTTTAAAAGCAGCAGCATGGAGGCCGACCTCCCTAGCCCTTATATATATATATATATATATATATATATATATATATATATATATATATATATATATATATGACTCTGAAAAAAAAATTATATTTATATATATGACTCTGAAAAAAAAAAATATTACTCTGAAAAAAAACCTAAATCCCAATCCTCTCTTCCTCCTTCTTCCTCTCTCTTTCCTCCTACCATCTCCCCGGCATGCTGTCCGCAGCCACAGTAGCCCCGCCTCACGTTCGTCACGGCAACACCACCACCAACAACAAATGACAACAACAACAACAGAATTTAAAAACAAGGTACCCAACTTCCCCGTTTGATTTCTCTCTCAATTCTAGTCCATCTTTAGATCCGTAAATTTGTGTAGAAAGCCCACATGACCCTCTTCAAGATCCCTTAGGTGGATTTTGACATGGCCATCCAACTTGCTCGAAAAATCAAGACGAAGTTGGAGAAAAATTATTTTTCTGGAATATTAAAAATTGTTTTAAAACACTAACTTGTCGGCCACTTTTCTTTCTATACAATAGGATTTTCTAGAAAGTAATTAAAGACAGTCAAATACAACATAACCGATATTGTAACGAACCTTTTAGATTCACTTTTCATCTAGTAAGTAAAAAGTTACAAGTTGTTAAAGTTTCACGAAAAATTGTAAATTCTGTTTTTAAAAAGTAGAAAAATACCCCGATACGGCGTCCATCCCGACAAACCGGGCGACATGGTCGCGCACCATATGCATCTAAAGGCGCGTATGGATGTTGTCGATGTGTGGGAACTGACGGAACCCGATTTTGTTGCATATGCGTGACGAAATCAGTACGTATCCGTCGAGATACTCCCGTATCGATCATTTGCAAATTTAGTCACAACTTCGTATACCCTCATCAAATCGCGATGAAACTTACGCGTTTGGACTCAAAATATTTTTCTGGTCCTGTATGCAAAGTTTGGTTCAATTCTGAGAAGGTCGATCGGGACGCCATTTTGGCGGGCCCACAATCCCACTCAACGGGCGATTTTGTGCACGGCTTCTCGGAATCCAAAATTGGACATACCATTGAGTTCGTCTCGGAAAAATAAATTTGTAGACATATAGTTTGACGACTTTAGAGACCGTAGGTTCTGGCACAAATTTCGGGGCAAAGCGGGTCTAACGGCGGACATCGTTTGGACCCAAAATTATGATTTTGTCCTTGTTCCAGAATTTAACTTTTGGACAGGCGGTTCCTAGGTATATCTTTTACATCGAGTGCGCTTTTGATGTTTGTTTCAGCGTCCGAAGTTGTTTGGAGATTGTGACGTTTCTTGGCTGACATTGTGATTTCCTGGACTTGCCATTTTGCACCATAAGGCAAGATACCTTGCCATTATACTGTTTATACTCAGTTTGTATTTTATTACATATCACTGTTTATTTATTTCTAGTTTTTACAGTTCTTGATTTACTGTCTGACCAGTGATATTAGTTGTACTTTGTTATTATCCTTTGGTTGCATATGGACTTAGAGTTAAGAGACTACTGTTTGTAGTGTATTGCATATACCTTGACACAGTTATACCACGAGGATGTGTGAGATGAGTAGCATGTAGAGGTCCTTGCGTGTTGGTTGATCCTCAGTGCACATGCGTTAGGACTAACTACTAATAGGAGCATGTTAGGAGACTTAGTAGTTAGTAGAAAAACATGGTCGTGGAGGCGACTTAGATAAGTACATTGGGTGGGGAGGACAATACCTGACGTATGGGCTTCGATTGCACTTCCCTTGTATTCCGGAAGCTCCGCTGGAGATACGGGTATGAGCCTCTCAGGTTGGCTACTATCGTTTTTTAACGTCATGCGCTTAGGTCACTGGTGCCCAAGCGGGGACTATACCAGATCCCATTTACAGTCAGGGCTCATGCGTCGAAGGATTGTTTCTCAACTGCATGTTTACTTTAGTACGGTTAGGTTATCTTATCTATGTCTTGTCACTTTCTTTGATTGTGGCATATTTTATATTCGGTATTTATATGGTATATTTATTGTATCTTGTTACGTCCCTCTGAGGAACTGGTTATCTCGCCAGGTGGGTGCTCTTGTCTTTCGCAGGTGTTCTAGCCGTGGCCATCGTTATTCTACGAGGATGATTGTACTTTGATCGTCTTTGCTTCGCTTACCAAACTTTCTTTTGTTATGTATTTCCTTTCATAGTTGGTAGTGGATTTGTCTCCGCCCAACGTATTGTACAAAGACTTATTACAGTTGATTATATGATATCTTTTATTCTTCATTTGTGGATGAGATTATATTACTCTTGGTTTACTACATTTTATAACTTATGTATACATACGAGTTTTCATATATTGGAGTATACTTCGTATGTATTCAGCTGGCGTGGATACGTACCTAGTTATCACGCCCCACAACCAGAATACTGGCAAGTAGGGACGAACAAGGCCAGCTACGTATACCAAAGTACTCCAGTACTCTGAAATAATGTATAAGCTGTATAGATGGGGGTTACTACTACAAGCCAACAGTCGATCCTAGGTCAAGCAATCCTAGGTATCTCAATCACAGACAGTAAACAATGTACAAGAAGTAAGATCAACTGGAATATAAAATAGTAAAGCGTCCCAAACTATTATATATCAATGATCATGAAGCTAGTAATACAGAGTGAAGACTAGCAAGAGTAATAGTCATACATCATAAGCTCTAGCTATAGTCTAGAATACACAAATCATGTTCTGGCCCGTAGGCTAAATGTCAAGTCCAAAATACGAGCTAAACAAGTGCTCGGTGGCTAAACGCCTCAAAAGAATATGTACAGAAAAGAGTAGGTAAGAGAAAGAACACCCACTCAAGTCCCCTGGTGCTCCGGGTGGTCACCATCGAGAGGAAGGTCCGGAAGATTCTCGAGCTCCTCAACTAGATCTGGTCAATGCAAAACTAGTGGGCTCAGACCCCCAATAGCAAGTACCACAAGGAAGCCAAACTTATGAACTAAAACCAGCATGCAATTCATAGCAACGGATAGGGACTGAAATAAGTAAAAGCAAATCGAGACTCGTGCGCTACCAATGCACTTATCCCGAGAATAGGAAAGACAATGAGTAAAGTAACATGTAGCATAAGGTAAAGGACATGTGACAGAATGTAAACTTTGTACATATAAGGAAAAGAAAGCATGTGAACATGAAAGATAAACTAGACATGTGAGCATGTTAAGTAGTCGGGACATGTGAGCATGTTAGATAACTGGAACATGTAAGATAACTGGAACATGTGAGCATGTTAGTAACTGGAACATGTGAGCATGTTATGTAACTGGAGCATGTGAGCATGTTATGTAACTGGAGCATGTGAGCATGTTAAGTCTATATAGAATGAAAAATGATTAGATGACTTAAGAACTATTCTGGAACCTAAGTTACAACCCGTAAACCAACAAGGACCGGGGTTGTAACCCTTCTTCCGAACAGAACTTTAGTATCTAATCATTTACCGGCAAAAGTAAAGCATAAACAAAGATGTACTGAAAATAAACAAATTCTGAAACTGCCTAGACAAACTAGACTAGACTGGACTCCATATAATAGTCACGGCCAAGCAATGAGTACGACTTTATACATTAGCTAACTACGGTTGTCACAATCCTAATTACTAACAAATACAAGTTTGAGAATTCCAAGTCCAGCACCTGCCTACTACTACCTGAATGGTCCAAGCCAAAGGAGCAATGGTAATAGTAGATACATAGCCCAGGAGACAAATGTATCCTATAGTAGTGGTACATCGCCCGGGAGACAAATGTACCACTAAGTCATATAATAATGGGTACATCGCCCAGGAGACAAATGTACCCGGTACAACACTCGACGGTGCGCTGGAAGTGTGCTCATCATGACAGTATATAATGCCAAGACCAAAGGGACAACAGGTAACTGGAAAATTCTCAATGATCGAACTAATCAAGCTAGTTGTTTAGTCCTTAACATTTTCTTATTGGATTTCGGGTGTGGCATACCGCAGAATCCATCCTAGATATGAGACATGCAAGACTGGACAAAAGCAAGAATGTGCACCATAACAAGCTATAATAAGAAAATATAATAAACAAGAAGCTAGGAGTGCGCTACGACGAGCCACTATAGGGAGTACGCCATGACAGGCCACTATCATGTAAGCAAAGAAAGACATGAACAAGAGTGCACCACGACAGGTTACTATCTAGTAAGCAAAGAAGACATGTAAGAAGAGTGCGCCACGACGGGCCACTATCATGTAAGCAAAGAAGACATGTAACAATTATCATAGCTTGTAAGAAAGAATCTATCAAAAAGATATATCATGGCATGTGAAAAAGAATAATTAAAGCTAAGTACATTTCATAAAAATATAATTGAACATGTGCTAGTGTCAAGTGTATATAGGGTGTACAATCATTTTCTAACTATGCAAGATCATCTTATCATGTTAAGAATTCATTACAATCGAAGAAAATATCGAAAACGGACAAAAACGGGCAGAAACGGGCAAAAAACAGACAAAAATAGCCTAACCGGATTATCCGACGGATTATCGACAGATTTTTTGAAGTGTCACAGCAAGTTTTGTGGTGCAAGTTCGGATTTTCCGACGGATTTTCGCGGATTTCCGACGGATTTTTCGAACCGTCACAGAAAGTTGATTTTTGAAAACTCCAAAACTTGTTTCGGCCATAAAAACTTCATTTTAAATCGAAATTCGGATTTTTAAAAGTCAAATCGCATGAAATTTTATTCCCTACAACATGAGAGTATTAGTTTTCACAAATTCAAAGATTTTATAGATCAATACCTCAAAATACTCCAAAAAAAGATTCTCGGGAACCGAAACGAGTTCTGATTTCCACCAAACTCAAAATCTATGTATACAAGATTGGTGAGGGCCTCATATATTCATATGTGACCAAGATCCATGATGGTAACACCAGTATCACACGTGACACCGAGTTTTCTACTAAGTCAATATTAGATTTTAACAGAAAATCAAAACCTAGTTCGAACCAAATTTAGAAACATACATATAGATGAGAATCACAAGGAAAACATTCTTAACAAAATGAGTTTAGAACCATTCTAAGCATTTTAATACCAAGGAAAAGAAAAATGACAACAAAAACAATATTATTCATAAATTTGGCAAGATGTACTTGCCTAGGTTAAGCTCCAAGCCTAATCTTCTACTCCTCCTCCTAGGGGGTTAGACACCACACCCAAGGCCTCAAGGCCAAGCTCTTAGAAAGCTCCAAGGGGGAGAGAAGGGAAGAAGAAATGAAGAGAGAGTGAAGAGAATGAAAAGAGATAGGAAAGAGAAAGTGAAATGGTATATATAGAATGGGAATTAATCTTAACCGTTGGATGGTGATCCATGTGAAGATCTAAGTCAATCCTAACCATTCAAACCAAACGAAATATCCAATGGGTAATAGAGTGCATCTACACTATTCACGAAAATATCTAAATACTATTCACCAAAATATCCAAAACACTATTTACTAAAATATCAGAAACACTATTCATAAAAATATCTGAAATTGAAAATAACTATAATGTGGAAAATCTGTCTAGACAGTATGCTGTCGGTATACTCCGGTATACTGGCAGTATGCCGGCCAAGAAAAAATCTATAAGTTAGGAAAATTTTTAAAGCATTACGAAAACCAAGAAAATACGAAATAAACTATAAAATACGTATTCATATATAAATACCGATACTGTGAGACGAGTCTCACAACTCTCTACAACTTAAAAAATAAATTCCGTCCTCGGAATTTCCTAAATCTAGTCAAGCATAAAAACCAAACCAAATAGCTGAAAAATCATGTCAATCAAAACAAAGCCTGACATATTGGTAAGATAAAGACAACAATAATATAAGTAAATGCGTAAGCAATAACATAACTACAATCAAGAAAGGATGGAGGCATATGAATAAATATGTGTCATGAGTCAGTTGAGTAGGAGCAGGCCTACGCTGACTCCACAACTTAAATAAAAGTCAATTATCAAAATAAGCCGGTACCAATGACTTAATCTAAGACATGACTCTACCCAGGCCGTACCTTCGTAGTCGAGACACGTGATAGATATCATGTATCTCAAGATACGAAGACAAAAGGGTGAGACAAAAAACTCGCCAAATATGCGTAATCCAAGAGATAAATAAGAGTGGAAGCAGAATAGGACAATACCTACAACATGACCACCCTCAGTCAAAACCAGCTCTAACATACCAAACAATGTCTGCCCACGTCTCGAAACTGCTGCTCTGACTTGCTGCTGCTGAACCGGTACCTGAGCCATATACTGCTGGACTGCCGGGGTAGCCGGTGAAGCTGGACTCTGGCACAACTGACCCTGTTGGCTGATCAGGCTGAACTGACACCTCTGCCCTCGGGTCATCTCTGAACTCTGCCCCTGAATGCTGAGATTGATCCTCCATAACTGGCCTAACAGAAGATTGCTGACTGCCATCGGCAAAACCCAAACAAGATGGTCCAAAGGATTAAGAACAGTCCCTTGAAAGTTAAAGGACACAAGGATTAAATCGAGAGAACAGGAAAGATCAACGATCAAGGCAGATATCAGGTCAAAGGATCATAGATATAGAATAACACGAAGGATATCAATAAAGGAGAATTGTGACTGAGATATCTAAACATCAGTAACCCCCATTTATCTGATAAATCAGACCTTGCATGGGCCACCACTAAAACCTATGTCACGCCCCAGAACCAGAATACTGCCAAGTAGGGACAAACAAGGCTAGCTACGTATACCAAAGTACTCCAGTACTCTAAAATAACGTTTAAGCTGTATAGAAGGGGGTTACTACTACAAGCCAACTGTCGATCCTAGGTCAAGCAATCCTAGGTATCTCAATCACAGGCAGTAAACAATGTACAAGAAGTAAGATCAACTGGAATATAAAATAGTAAAGCATCCCAAACTATTATATATCAATGATCATGAAGCTAGTAATACAGAGTGAAGACTAACAAGAGTAATAGTCATACATGATAAGCTCTATCTATAGTCGAGAATACGCAAATCATGTTCTGGCCCGTAGGCTAAATGTCAAGTCCAAAAAACGAGCTAAACACGTGCTCGGTGGCTAAACGCCTCAAAAGAATATATACAGAAAAGAGTGGGTAAGAGAAAGAACACCCACTCAAGTCCCCTGGTGCTTTGGGTGGTCACCATCGAGAGGAAGGTCTGGAAGATCCTCGGGCTCCTCAACTTGATCTGGTCAATGCAAAATCAGTGGGGTCAGACCCCCATTAGCAAGTACCACAAGGAAGCCAAACTTATGAACTAAAATCAGCATGCAATTCATAGCAACGGATAGGGACAAAAATAAGTAAACGGAAATCAAGACTCTTGCGCTACCAATGCACTTATCCTGAGAATAGGAAAGACAATGAGTAAAGCAACATGTAGCACAAGGTAAAGGACATGTGACAGAATGTAAACTGTGTACATGTAAGAAAAAGGAAACATGTGAACATGAAAGATAAACAAGACATGTAAGTATGTTAAGTAGTCGGGACATGTGAGCATGTTAGATAACTGGAACATGTAAGATAACTGGAACATGTGAGCATGTTAGTAATTGGAACATGTGAGCATGTTATGTAACTGGAGCATGTGAGCATGTTAAGTCTATATAGAACGACAAATGATTAGATGACTTAAGAACTATTCTAGAACCCAAGTTACAACCCGTAAACCAAACAAGGACCGGGGTTGTAACCATTCTCCTGAATAGAACTTTAGTATCTAATCATTTACCGACAAAAGTAAAGCATAAACAAAGATGTACTAAAAATAAACAAATTCGGACACTGCCTAGACAAACTAGACTAGACTGGACTCCATACAATAGTCACGGCCAAGCAATGAGTACGACTTTATATATTAGCTAACTAGGGTTGTCACAATCCTAATTACTAACAAATACAAGTTTGAGAATTCTAAGTCTAGCACCTGCCTGCTACTACCTGAATGGTCCAAGCCAAAGAAGCAATGGTAATAGTAGATATATCGCCCAGGAGACAAATGTATCCTATATTAGTGGTACATCGCCCGGGAGACAAATGTACCACTAATACATATAATAATGGGTACATCGCCCAGAAGACAAATATACCCGGTGTAACACTCGACGGTGCGCTGGAAGTGTGCTCATCATGACAGATAGCTCCAAATCCTAAGAATATATATAATGCCAAGACCAAAGGGGCAACAGGTAACTGAAAAATTCTCAATGATCTAAGTAATCAAGCTAGTTGTTTAGTCCTTAACATTTTCTTGTTGGATTCCGGGTGTGGCATTCCGCAGAATCCATCCTAGACATGAGACATGCAGGATTGGACAAAAGCAAGAATGTGCACCATAACAAGCCACAACAAGAAAATATAATAAATAAGAAGCTAGGAGTGCGCTACGACGAGCCACTATTGGGAGTGCGCCATGACAGGCCACTATCATGTAAGCAAAGAAAGACATGTACAAGAGTATACCACGACAGGTCACTATCTAGTAAGCAAAGAAGACATGTAAGAAGAGTGTGCCACGACGGACCACTATCATGTAAGCAGAGAAGACATATAACAATTATCATAGCTTGTAGAAAAGAATCTATCAAAAAGATATATCATGGCATATGGAAAAGAATAATTAAAGCTAAGTACATTTCATAAAAAATTATTGAACATGTGCTAGTGTCAAGTGTATATAGGGTGTACAATCATTCTCTAACTATGCAATATCATGTTAAGAATTTATTACAATCGAAGAAAATATCAAAAACGGACAAAAATGGGCAGAAACGGGCAAAAACAGACAAAAACAGCTTAACCGGATTATCCGACGGATTATTGCGGATTATCGACGGATTTTCTGAAGTGTCACAGCAAGTTTTGTGGTGCAAGTTCGGATTTTCAGACGGATTTCTGATGGATTTTTCGAACCGTCACAGAAAGTTGATTTTTGAAAACTCCAAAACTTGTTTCGGCCATAAAAACTTCGTTTTAAATCGAAATTCAGATTTTTAAAAGTCAAAATCGCATGAAATTTAATTCCCTACAACATGGGAGTATTAGTTTTCATAAATTCAAAGATTTGATAGATCAATACCTCAAAATACTCTCAAAAAAATGTTCTCGGGAACCGAAACGAGTTTCGATTTCCACCAAACTCAAAATCTATGTATACAAGCTTGGTGAGGGCCTCATATATGCATATGTGACCAAGATCCATGATGGTAACACCAGTGTCACTCTTGATACCGAGTTTTCTACTAAGTCAATATTAGATTTTAACAGAAAATCAAAACCTAGTTCGAACCAAATTTAGAAACATACATATATAAGAGAATCACAAGGAAAACATTCTTAACAAAATGAGTTTAGAATAATTCTAAGCATTTTAATACCAAGGAAAACAAAAATGACAATAAAAACAATATTGTTAATGAATTTAGCAAGATGTACTTGCCTAGGTTAAGCTCCAAGCCTAATCTTCTACTCCTTCTCCTAGGGGGGATAGACACCACACCTAAGGCCTCAAGGCCAAGCTCTTGGAAAGCTCCAAGGGGGAGAGAAGGGAAGAAGAAATGAAGAGAGAGTGAAGAGAATGAAAAGAGGTAGGAGAGAGAAAGTGAAATGGTATATATAGAAGGGGAATTAATCTTAGTCGTTGGATGGTGATCGATGTGAAGATCTAAGTCAATCCTAACCATCCAAACAAAACCAAATATTCAATGGGTAATAGGGTACATCTACACTATTCACGAAAATATCTAAATACTATTCACCAAAATATTCAAAATACTATTCACAAAAATATCAGAAATACTATTCATAAAAATATCTGAAATTGAAAATATCTATAATATGAAAAATCTGTCTAGACAGTATGCCGTCGGTATACTCCGGTATACTGGCAGGTATGCCGGCCCAGGAAAAATCTATA
The DNA here is from genome assembly GCA_029216955.1 of Iris pallida. Lineage (NCBI taxonomy): Eukaryota > Viridiplantae > Streptophyta > Magnoliopsida > Asparagales > Iridaceae > Iris > Iris pallida. The sequence continues at coordinate 6,127,203 of JANAVB010039219.1, read as the reverse complement.
AGTTAGAATTTTTTTAAAGCATTACGAAAACCAAGAAAATACAAAATACACTACAAAATACGTATCCGTATATAAATACCGATACTGTGAGACGAGTCTCACACTAGTCCTAAGTATTTTGGGACAGGGGCATTACAGCGAGTAGGGGTGAGTATAAATAGTCATGTGATTTAGCCATCATGTTCACTCTATTACTATTCATATGTTTATCATATACGACACAGCCTTCTTGGCTAGTGTCCCTCATGTACACCCATGTTATATCATGTTCAACCCAAGCCAATTACATGCCATCTCGTACTCTAAATCACTAGTCACTTACAGTTCTTTCTTATCATATATATATTTTCAGTTATCAAATATCTCTCGTCTTCATGTACATGTTTTTATCGTCCATGTATCTTACTCTTTTGTATGCTTTATATTTTCTGATATGATATGAACTGCGTGAGATGTATTGTGCTAGCTCCTGTCCTGACTGGACATGTTGAAAATATTTTAGAGAATGATGACGAACCCTGTACCAACTACTACGGAGCTTGCTTAGATGACACTTGCGACCTGGACCTTCGGGAGGTTCAGGCAGCTACTGAGGATGATACCCTTATCTAGTTTAGATAGCTAGTTCTTACCTTACCTTTTATGTCCATTTGTTGCTTATGGATTTAGAGTTGTATTATATTGGAGATGTTGAGACTTGATGTTGTTAACTTTGTTTTATTGTACTTCTATTTGTACCTCAATTTTGAGGATTTTTTATCTTTTATATCATGCTATTCCATCTCTAGATTTGTGATTGAGTTATACCTTCTGTAATTTGGCCTTATTTTGGAGTGTATATCTTATTGTAGTTAGTTATGTTCATGACTTAGAACAGCGTTCTACCGTCGATACTGCGGCCTAGGCTTGACGTACCCACTTCTCGTGTCCCTATATTGGGTGCGGGTCGTGACACATTTTTAGTAGTGGCCCACACAGGTCTTGAGGGTCGCAATTAGTACAATTTTGTAGTGGTACTCGAACTAGAGTTTCACTACAGCCTGTGGTAGGTTATAGGATATAAGTTTTGAGGTACTCAATCATATCTAGGAAAAACTCTTATCTAAATTCCAGCCATCTAAAATTTTTGTTGAAATTGCTTTCCTTTGAAATAAACTGTCGTCCTTTGATTATATCGCTTCCTTTTCAGCATTGATTTCCTTGTTTGATCTGTCTTTAGGATGGTTATGGAGATACGAACTCATCATCCCGGCCAGGAGGATACCGCTGAGAGGTCTGCCACCTCTCGTCCGGTTCAGCAGGACCCTGGGACCGTAGTTCATCGTATCACTTCGCATGTCGGAGCTTTTGCAGCTTTTGGGGATGCACCTCCACTTGTTCGGAGATCTTCCTCCGTCATTCCGGATACGTTTCAGCAGCAGCTACCTTTAGGGTCAGTAGATGCGGTTCAGATATTTACCTTTTTTCTAGCGATTTTTGGAGGCATAACAGATGCAGCAACAGAGCCAGTCTGCTGACTTCTGATAGTGCATAAGTGATGCCCACCAGCTGGTCAGGACGACAGTAGAGCTGGTGACTCCCCAGCCACGGGAAGAGTAGATGCAGCAGTATCAGTCGAAGACACCAGACATCCAAACCTTTCAGAAGATGCGGCCCCGGGACTTCAAAGGTACAGAGGGCATCATATATGCTGATGATTGGATAAAGCATATCGAAGAGATATTCAGATTGGCACAGATACCAGTCAGGTTACAGATCGAGGCAGCGGGCAGCCAGATGCAGGACTTAGCCCGTACTTGGTACCAGACGGACCCTAGAGTAGGAACTGAAGGTCAGACTTGGGCAGCCTTCAAGAAACTATTCAAGGAGAAATTCTTTCCAGATACAACACTCGGTGTCTTGGAGGCACAGTTCGAGAGTTTGGTTCAGGAGAACCAGACCGATGAGAGTACGTCGGAGAGTCCTACCATCTGGAAGATTCATGGAGGATCTTTCTGAGGCCGTAAAGGCGAGGAGGTTCCACAGGGGCTTGATCAAGGAGATCAAGTCTCTTACCAAGAGCGGCCGCGATGCCACTTTCGAACAAATTCTGGTAGAAGAAATGGCAGCGGAGGACGATCTTGGACTGAAGGAGAAGAGGACACGAGATACTTATGGAGCTAGTGGCAATGCAGGCCCGGCCAAAAGGCCTCACATACAGGTTCAGCAGCAGTATCAGCAGCCAAGGGTCCACTTTCAGCAGCAGCAGTTTCTGGGCCGTACACCTTTTCTGCAGGTACAGCAGCAGCAGCAGGTCCCTAGACAACAGCATGTTATCTTTTGTCATTTTTGTAGGAAACCAAGGCACGATTGGAGCGAATGCCAGATGAGGCTAGGCAAGTGCCTACTCTGTGGAGCATCAGATCATCAGTTGAGAGAGTGTCCCAAGTCTTCAGGATGGACAACTCAGGAAACATGAGCTAAGGCTCTGGTGGGCCAGCAGGCCAAAGGAGGCCAACAACGGTGAGCTTATGCCATGACAGTTGAGGATGCTCGGGCAGTAGGAGAGCTTATTGCAGGTTCCGTTCTTCTCGATTCCATTTTCGTATTTGCCTCCTTATAACTGTCTTGAAATTCAATTCCATCTGTTCCTTGTTTATTGATAAGTTTTGATATGGTGTATCATTGTGATTTAATTTTCTTCTAAGATAAGTCGTATGGGCTTAGTCGCCTCAGTTATGGGATCTAGAGTCTTCTATAGTTATGTTAGCTAGCATAGTGAGAACATATAGTCTAGTTTTGGACGTATTTCTTGGGTGTAGGAATTTAAGGTTTTTGCGACCAAGCATGCGGTGATGCAAAAATTTTAAATACCATGATTCTAGAGGTATGTACCTTATCGAGGACTCTGTGATTATGGTAGCCTTGGTCACTAGCATGATGAAGATTCTTAGTATCATGATTTTGGACAAACGCATATGATTATCGAACTATGTGATTTGAGAATATGATTGTTGGGGGTTTGACCTAGAAGGAGTACGACCATCTTAATTTCGAGGAAAAAATTTCTTTAAGGAGGGTAGACTTGTAACACCTACTTTTTTAAAATAAGAATAATTTTGAAATTTTATAATTATAATCATTTAATAATGATATTTAAATCATGTTATAATTTTTGATGATTTTTAATCCATTTACAACTATTTAAATCTATGACTTGTGATTTTGATGTTTTGCTAGTGTAACCCTAAAGACTGCATGACCTAGAGACTAACCTTGACCATGGGGAACTAACCATATGATTAGGATGACTAATTGTAACTTTTTAACCTAAAGGTATTTTGATCATTTTTGATTTATTAATGAAAATGAATTTTGATTGATTATTATGGTGCTAATCTTTTTTATGAAAGACGAACCTAGTTTTGACCTAACCATGGAGGCTTAGTTAGAAACTTAATAGCTAAGTTAGATTAATATCTAGATATTATGTTAGTAGATATTTTGGTTAAATATTAGTGTATGAAACCTACTTTTGATGTAGCCTTTGATTGGGATTGAATTTATGTGAAGAAGCCTTAGCCACTCATATAGCATTTGTAAAACCCTAACCCTAGCTATTTACAATAGCCATCAAGAGCCTCTCCCTCTATTTAATCAGATCTTCATAAATTTCTTGCCTCTTTTTAAAACCTACAAGAAGCCCTAATAGTGTTCTTCCCCAAACCTTCACCAATTCTTTATTTCTCCTCCAAATTGGACCAAACTAATTGCATTGGACTCCCCTAGTATAGAGGAGGTCAATAGTGGACATCTAGCAAGGATTTGGAGGCTTGGGATTATTGTAAGATGTATAGGGACTCTCATTCAAAAGGCTATTTCTTGTGGTTTCACCCACAATAGGTAAAACCTATCAAACACATTCAAATTCTTGATTTCTTTCCATAGATGAATTCATTTAGGTGTCCCCTAGCTGTAGACCATGTTTGGTAGAAATTTGTATCCATTTGGTATGTGTATCGGATACGTATCAGATACGTATCGGAGTGTGTGTGCATGTGTTTGGTGAAATATCACATTGAAATAAATTTTTGTAAATTGCAAAACTAATTACATGGAATTGTAGATCTATATGTGTAGAGTAATTTTCATGAAGAATGAGCCTATTTTTGTGTTGTGTCCAAAATGGCCACGAATATGCAGCACGAGCCCCCGCACGGTTGCCCTGCTACCCGATCGTGTTTGCAGACACGATACGCGACGTGGACACGTGCCACTTGGCACAGAGGTTAGGGCAACCTCTGATAGGACCCCTATTAAGTTTTGTGTCGCCTTGTGTCATGTCGAGGGAGTTCTCGCACGTGCACTGGTTTTGAACCACACTGCTACGCACCAAAACTTTCTACTGATACGTGTTTCGTGTCGAGACACGACACAACGTGGACACAAACCTAAGTGTCATTTCTGTAGCCCTACATGCTACCTACCTCATGACCCGAGAACGTGTAGTATCGTGCTTTGTGTCGTGTCCACGGAGGCTCGACCTCACCGTACGAGACTGTACAATACAGTTTCATGTCTGTGTTCGAATGCTGTTAGGACACGTTTGTGTCCAGTTTCTTATACACGAAAAGACCCCCTGACATGTACATATATGGGTAACACTCTGCACATACTGATTTTGGGTTTCCCTTGATATTGGGTTTCAATTTGATAATTTGAAATGAATTTCTGATACTCATATTCTGTACAGTATATTCAAATGGGTTTTAATATGTTTTAAATTGATTTTAAAATGTTTAAATACGAATTTGCAGGGTATATATATTGTAATGATATGTATATAGACCGAGATTGTGTGGGACTAGATTTTATTCATATGCCTTCAATGTTGAGTCCATTTTCAATTTGTATGTTAACATATTTACATATGTTAACATCTTGACTGTATAGTGAAGTACAATAGCTTCACTGAGATTTCCCTTTTAGTTCCTGAAAATTGGTTTGGGTTTCAATGTGAAATTGGTTTTTAATATGAATGTGAACTTCATCTTTTGATAACTGAGGTACCCCCTCACTTTATTGACACACTTGTTTACACTCACCAAATATTCACATACATCTCCTACACATATCTATATCTCTTCATATATATATATATATATATATATATAAAAAAAAAATATATATATATATATATATATATATATATATATATATATATATATATATATATATATATGTGTGTGTGTGTGTGTGTGTGTGTGTGTGTATTAGTTATGAAGATTAAATTATTCAACCCTCTATTATTTTTCTGTACATAGCTAACCCCTTACCTGTTCACTGTTTACACACATAGAACCCCCTGCCCTATGTTCAGACAGCCCCTTTACTGTCATAAAAATATGGATACAACACACACACACTCCTATGTGATACAGACCACACAAGCCTCTTCACCCCCTGCCTACATTCAGTCAACACCCTTGCTCTGTTATAATACTATTAACACACACATACATGTGTCTATACACACACTTGCCCTTTCTCCTCTCTATATAAGCATGTATATATGAATAATGCCAAGTGTATGTGATATATATATATATATATATAGATTTTGCGGAGCTATTTCTCTTACGAATCTTGGGCGATCAGAGGTCTAGGAAGCGGATGGCTGCACCGGCGGGGGGCTCGGCCCCCCTGGCCCTGGAGCATTATCACGGATGGTGGATCAGGCGAGGTCATCTGACGATGACCGAGGGGGAGGTCCGGCTGCGGGGGGGGGATCCGCCCCTGGTATCCCTAGCGGGCCTTCTACCGATAGCGCGTCGGTTCAGGCGACGGTGGCAGGCGGTGGGAAGGATGATCCGGCACGTAGGTCTTTTGCAGCGGTGGTGGACCGCTCCGCGATGGCTTCGGCGGGTGGTTCTTCGAGGGTAGCCTTCCGTCCAGCCATTGCTGTTGACGACCGGAAGGCGGTCGTCTTCTCCCCGTCGGACATGGAGGCCCTCATGGCGCCTTGTGGGCTGGACCTTATTGGAAAGTTTATAGGGCGGAGACTTCCAATTGAGGCCATTAAGAAGGATCTTGTTTCACGGAGATTCAGGGGTTTGATTGAAGTGAAGGCCATTAATGATCGTCACATCCTCATACGACCTCATGTCGAGAGCGATTTTCTTCGGCTTCGATCTAAGGACTGTTAGTTCGTTGGACGTGTCCCGATGGTGTTATTTAGGTCTTTGGTAGATTTTTCGTCGATGAGAGAGGATCCTCGAGTTCCCATTTGGGTTGCCTTCCCCGGGCTTCCCCACTGCATGTTTGATACCAATGCGGTTCTCTCCATCGCTTCTGGTCTTGGCACTCCGCTTTATACGGACCGTGCTACGGCTTTCTTTTCCAGGCTGGGGGTAGCTAGGGTTCTGGTTGAAGTGGACGTTAGCAAACTGTTACAACATGAGGTATTCTTCCAACTTCCTGATGGCATCCGTTCGCAGCCAGTCGTTTATGAGCGGACTCCACTCTATTGTGCTGTATGCGGCCTCTACGGCCACGTAGAGAGTGATTATGTTCGACCCAGGTGGAGACGCCTTCGGTGGGCGTGGCAGAGAGGCCGCCCGTCATCGACGATTCTTCTCTTGGCGTAGTGCTAGAGGAGGACGGTCCGATGGCTGGACGTGAGGTTAGCAGGGGTCGTCGATGGCGACGATCAAGGCTTAAGAAGGGGAAGGGGACACGACATGCGTGGCGGCGCATCCAGGGGTGTGATGCTAGTAGTGGGTCCACGTAGCCCGGTTTGCGAAGGAGTGAAGGCAATCGCGCGTGTTTCGTTCCGCCATCCTGGCATGTAGGGGAGTCATCTTCGGGCCAGCTGGCTTTATGGTCGAATGACGGGCGGCCCATACAGGGGGGATATAGCGTTCCAGGTTCTTGTTTGGATGGGCAGACGGGGCCAGAGGGGGATATTCGTCCCATCGCTTTACCGGACCTTCCTATCAATATTCATAGTCAGCTATGACAAGGAGTCATAGTGGCTGGTTCTAACACTTAAGAACGTAGCTTAGTGGTGTGGAAGGAGCCTGTCCTCTGCTCTATCTCCATCTGGGGTGATGATCCCTCTCCGGGCGATGATATGGTTTCTTTGCCTGAATATAGAACTTCTATTGTCCATCTGGAGGGTCGAAAAGATGGCTGGCAGATGGTACCTTTTAAAAAGGCGGCTGGTAAGCGAAGGAAGTCGATGACGCCTCAGTTGGATTGACTTCTTCAATCACATGCTACCCGGGTTAGGCAGGACACCCAGAGGGTCCATGGTTAACTTTCTTATTTGGAATGTTCGGGGGACGGCGAACAGATCCACTATATGCCGTCTCAGGTCCTTGTGTAGGACCAACTCTATCCAGGTTCTTGCTATTATCGAGCCCAAGGTGATACCCTCTAAGCTCATTTTTTATCAATTGAGGTTAGGTTTTGATGCTAGTTTTTGTAATAAAAAGGGAAATATTTGGTTTCTCAGCGAGTCGGGTATTGGGCTCAACTGTATTGATTCCTGTGATCAGGCTATCACGGTGCAGCTTTCTCTAAGCTATTTTTTGGATTCGGTACGGTTGTCTGTTGTTCATGGTACAGGGACACAACAAGGAAGAAGGCATCTTTGGTGGCACCTTCTGGACGTCCAAGCCAGGGACATTGTCTTGCCTTGGGCTGTGGGCGGGGACTTCAATATCATTGCTTCTCCGGATGAGGTGATATCCTCTAAGCTCATTTTTTATCAATTAAGGTTGGGTTTTGATGCTAGTTTTTGTAATGAAAAGGGAAGTATTTGGTTTCTCAGCGAGTCGGGTATTGGGCTCAACTGTATTGATTCCTATGATTAGGCTATCACGGTGCAGCTTTCTCTGAGCTATTTTTCGGATCCGGTACGGTTGTCTGTTGTTCATGGTACAGGGATACGATAAGGGAGAAGGCATCTTTGGCGGCACCTTCTGGACGTCCAAGCCAGGGACATTGTCTTGTCTTAGGCTATGGGCGGGGACTTCAATATCATTGCTTCTCCGGACGAGAAATTTGGAGGCCGGCCTCCGACACGCTGGCCATCGCAGACTTCCTCGACTTCCAGTTGGCTGTCGGGCTCTCTGATGTTGGTTTCAGAGGAAGCACATTTACTTGGGTGAATGGTCAGTCTGGGGTAGATCGGCAGGGATACCGCCTTGATCGTATGCTCGCGACGGGTAGTTGGCTGGATGGAGTCCAGGTCTCCTGCGAGCATCTCAACCGGGCAGAATCTGATCATGCTCCACTCTTGATATCCTGCCAGCCAGCTTCTTTTCTACAGCGTCGAGGCTTCCGTTTCCTCGACTTTTGGATGTCTCATCCTTACTTCCTCACGGTGGTTGCCCGGGCGTAGGAATCCTGTTGGCATTATGAAGCGCTAGAGCGTCTGGGCATGCGCTTGCGGACGACGGGGCAGGTCCTGGCCGGATGGAGCATATCTACTTTCAGAAGCATTTTTCAGGAGGTCCGTCAGGCAGAGGACGTTGCCTTGGCGGCAAAAAAGGATTATGATCTTCATCCTTCGGAGAGGGAAGGGCTTCCTGGATGAAGGCTGTAGCTAGACTGAAGCAAAAGGTCCAGGTTGAGGAGTCTTTCTAGAAATAAAAGGCCAGACTGAAATAAGAACTGAAATGAGATAAGAATACTCGATTTTTCAATACGTGCACTCGGAGCAGGCAGCGAAAGACGGCTATTCAGAAAATTATTTGTGCTGATGGTTCAGAAACAGGCTCTGATACGGAGGTGGCGGCGGAGGCTTCCTTATTCTACTCTAAGTTGTTCCGGGCTGAGTCTACTTCCGACGATGATGCCTTCTTCGATGTCATCCCCAGCATTATCTCTGTGGAGGACAATTTTGATCTTGTCCGTGTCAGGATAGATCAGAATTGTTGGAGATTGTTCGTGGGATGGACCCGTCTAGTGGCGCCGGGCCGGATGGATTTTTTGGAAGATTCTTCTCTTCTTGTTGGGATATTATCGCTGCTGACGTGGAGGAAGCCATTGGCTTTTTTTCTTGGGTGCCCGTCTTCCAGACTCCATATCCGATAGTTTCTTATTCTTTATCCCCAAAGTCGAGCACCCGAGGAATCTTTCAGATTTTCGTCCTATTAGTCTTTGCAATTTCTGTAATAAGATAATTTCCAAGATTCTTGCTTGCAGGTTACGGGATTTTCTTCCCAAAATCATTTCTCCGGAGCAAAGTACTTTTATTAAAGGGAGAGAGATTGTTGACAATATCATAATTTCCTAGGACATGGTGGCATCTATGAGGGAATCCAATCATGGTGGCAACGTTGCAATCAAGCTTGACATGTAAAAGGCTTATGACAGAGTTAATTGGCATTTCCTCCTACGTGTTCTTCGGAGTTTTGGCTTCAAGGAAACCTTCTATGATCTCATTTATCGTCTCCTGGCGGACACCCGGTATGCGGTTCTTCACAATGGCGCTCCTACTGACTTCTTCCTGGCGTCTAGAAGGGTCTGTCAGGGGGACCCTCTCTCCCCCGCTCTTTTCATTATTGTCGCGGAGGAGCTTTTTCAGAACCTCAAGCTTCTTCAGGACACAAATCAGAGATCTTCTTTTCATACTCCGATTGGGGGACCGCATATCTCGTACCTGGCCTATACGAATGATGTCCTTATCTTCACTTCGGGAGATATTGCTGGCTTGCGTGCTCTTCAGAAGGTGTTGCATCATTATGAGGCTGTATCAGGTCAGAAGATTAATTATTCCAAATCTGCCTTTTATACTGCGACTCTATTGGCCTAGGCTCGTGCATGGACTATCTCTACTCTATTTGGATTTTGTACCGGTACTCTGCCACTTTCTTATTTGGGCTGTCCTTTAACGTAAGGGAGACGGAATGAGAGGATGTTCAGTAATTTGCTTGATAAAATCAGATCGAAGCTGACGGGATGGCAAAACAAGATACTATCTCCTGGGGGTAAGCTGGTTCTTATTAAGAATGTTCTCACCTCTATTCCTATGTATACGTTGGCAGCATATTGCCCACCCCGGGCCGTTATCAGGGCGATTGAGAGGATGTTTGCGGCTTTCTTTTGGGGTAGCAAGGATGGTGTCGCTAAGAGGAGTTGGTTGGCATGGCATTTCGCTACTCGGACTAAATCTGAAGGGGGTCTTGGGATCAAGTGTCTAAATGATATTATGGATGCGTTTTCTATGAAATAATGGTGGAAGTTGCATCATGGAAGGGGACTTTGGGTGGAGTTCCTTAAATCGAAATATTTTCGTAAGCGTCATCCTTGCGAAGCCTTCATGACTTGCAAGTGTTCTTCAATTTGGCGACGGATTTTGTGGGGGAGAAAATTGGCGGAACCGTATATATCTTTCAGACTTGGCCGTGGCGAGGGCTCAGCGAGGTGCAAAGCGTGTATCCCGGGGGGTCTCTAGCTGGGTCGCGTTGCTGATCCGACGGTCGATAGCGTGGCTACAAGGGCCAGACGAGGAACAAGAGACGGACACGGGTGCGATTGTGGGCCCAGGCGCTGGCGTCTGCAATTTTTGGCCTGGCAGGCCAATCCTCGGCCAGCCTTGGAGAACGAGTCAGGGGGGCGGGCGTTGATTCGGCGGCTCCTTCGCATCGTCGGGCGCACCCCCCGGGGCGGGTAGCGGCGGGTGGTGGCATCGGAGAGCTATGACGGTCGGCCAGATTAGCCGGAAGGATGGTGCTTCATCCTCATCGACCGGTGATTATGAGGGCACTATCGGAAAGGGGAAGGAAGATCCGAGATTCTAGGGCGAGGAACTCTGACAATGGCGGTCCTGCTATCCGATCGTTCTGGTCCGCCGTAGGCTGGAATTTGCCTATAATTTTGGAGCATTTTGGGGAAGAGGCCGTACGACGTCTCATTGCGGCAAATCTGACTTGCACTCCGGTTCCTGATTCCTTTGTCTGGTGTGATCGGCAAGGACATTTCTATCTGGCAACGGCATGGAGGTTCTGTCGGATCTACCACCCAACCTCCTCCTTATTTTTTCATATATGGGGCCATTGTATTCCGACGAAGTGGAGCATTCTGATGTGGCGTGTCTGCCATAATCGGCTTCCCACTGATGATAACATTCAAAAGATTGGCTTCCATATGGCATCCAGGTGTCATTGCTGTCAGGCTGGGCACGGGGGACTCTTCAGCATATTTTCTTCCACGGGGATCTTGCTTTGGAGGTATGGTCTGTCTTCCGGGGTTTCTTCAAGGCACGGATGCATCGAGACTTTTTGGCCTTCCTTCAATGGTGGTGGCGTGGCCCGGACAGTCACCATCGGAGATCCTTGGCCGGTGTGATTATATGGGTGCTTTGGAAGAACCGGAACAAGCATCGCTATGAGGGGCGTAGTGCTGGTGCTGCTTTCTTGGTCCGGGAGGTGAAGCGGCAGTTTCGGAAGTCACTTTCGGGTTGTCGTCACCTTCCGCCTATTCCGCATTGGGCGTTTGATTAGTGTTTTGTTTGCTTTTTTTTCTTTGTTACCTATGAGGTCGGATGTACTCATTACCCTCTTTTTCTAATAAAGGTAATGGTTCCATTAAAATAAATAAATAAATAAATAAATAAATATATATATATATATATATATATATATAAAAAAAAAAAAAAAAAAAAAAAAAAAAAAAAAAAAAAAAAATATATATATATATATATTTTCCAATACTAGATTTTATTCATCATCCTCCAAAGGCTTACAAAAAAAGAGTAAAGGGAAAAATACAATTACTGCAAAAAAATAGGTAGAGTCTTCGAGTGCTTGCATCTGACTAGAACTTTGAGAATTTGTCTTCGGATCTCAGCAAAGAGTTGATCCGCATTAAACTTGTACGATTCATATCTCCATTTATTCATGTTCTTCCATATTATCCAGCATGCGGCGCCAACCACAATTTCTCGAAGGTGGATCAATGGCCGTCTCTACCACTTCTTCAATCTGTAGATGAGGTCTCCTGTACTACGAATCCTGAATTCTGGTTGTAATTGATTCCATACTGAAGTTGCTAGCTCGCCGTCATGAAACACATGCTGGACAGTCTCCTATTGCGGTTGTACACAACAATGACATTGAGATGCAAGCTGGTACCCGAGTTTTTGAACACTGTTATCCGTAGGAAGCCTATCATGTAGTATCCTCCATACCAAAATAGACCACTTAATAGGAATACACGAGTTCCAGATATGAGAAAAGTTTGAATTACGGCTAAATGGGATTCTAGTGTGCCGCCATGCTGATGATAAAGAGAACGCACCTGACCGGGATGGAGCCCATGTCCATGAATATGGATCCGAAGGATGAGGCACAATACGATGATTAGAAACATCTCTACCTTTTAGAATCCTCTTCCAAATCAGAGAGGCATTAGAGTTTGCTTGAACATCATCGAGATCAGTATACTTACAGTATCTGACCTTGAGAAAGGTCGACCAAAGCCCTTCCTGCATCTTTAATTTCTACCATAATATAGTGGAAAATGAGTTGAGAACCTCCTCCAAGCTGCAGAGTCCTAAACCCATTTCATCATGAGGCCGAGCCTTCTTCGACCAGCTAAGCCAGGAGTGTTTATATATCCCCTCCTTCGATCCCCAAAAAAACTTGGAGAACATAACTTCAAGTTGAGAAAGAACTGCTTTAGGAGGACTGCATGCTACTAAAGTATATATTGGTATGGATTTTAACACTGATTTGAGCAGTACCAACTTGACCCCATATGATAGTAGCCGCTGCTGCCATCCTTCTATCCTGTTCCTGATCTTTGCTATCAGGTCTTCAAACATGCCTACATTTTTCTTACCCGACATTAATGGGCACCCCAGATAAGCAAACGGAGGATTTGATGAGCTGAATCCAGTAATTTCACGTAATTCAGCCTCTCTATCGGGTGTGAAGAACTGATGAACATATATAAACGACTTATGAGCGTTGATAAGCTGACCCGAAGCCTCTTCGTACCTTGTCAATATAGAGCGTAATGCCCGTATAGAAGAGACATCCCTGCTGAGAAAATCAAAACATCATCAACGTATGGGAGATGGGTCACTGCTGGACATCCACTTGGAGAGTAGAAATGATTAAAGGAAGGAAGGTCCAATAGTTTTTTGAGGTTTCGTGACAATGCTTCAGCTGCAATAATAAATAGAGCTGGGGAAGTAGGATCCCCTTGTCAAACTCCTCTGAAGCCATGAAAGAACCCCGATGATTCCCCATTGATTAAAGTCGAGTACCAAACATTGCTGAGCAGACGATGCATCATATTGATCCATGTCTCATCGAAACCAAACTTTCTCATAACCTTCATCAGGAAACTCTAATAAACATGGTCATAAGCTTTGGCAATGTCTAATTTGATAGCTACATTCCCTTCTCTGTTCTTGATCTTCATCATAATCATCATTTCCTGGGGAAGGATTACATTGTCAATAATTTCCTGACCTTTAACAAAACCACTTTGCTCTGGTGATATGATTTTAGGGAGTAGCTGAGCCAACCTATTAGCTAATAGCTTGGAAATGATCTTGTTCATAACAGTGCATAGGCTGATAGGTTGGTAGTCAGACCATGTCATTGGAGTCTTATTCTTAGGGATCAGAACGAGAGAAGTACTTGAAATTGCTCGGGGTAGAGAGAAGTCATCCATGAACAGTTTAACCGCTTCCAGAATGTCATCCTCAATGATGTGCCAAGCAGTTGTGAAAATTTTTGCAGTAAAGCCATCTTGACCCCCCGCACTTCTCGAGTCTATGCTCTTGATGATGCGAGTGATCTCCTCCTTCGTAGGACTAATATTCAGTGCCTGGTTATCCTCCTCAGTAATCAGTAAGGAAATACAGTCTAGTAGGTCATCGTCAGCAACCGTATTTGTGCTCATGAATTGAGCAGCAAAGTACTCATTTGCAGATGCTTGTATGTCCTGCAGCTTAGTAAGAGAACCTCCATAAACCTTGATCGAGTGAATCCTTAGCTTTCTTTGTTTGTTATTGACACACTCCTGAAAATATGCCGTATTACGGTCTCCCTCCAAGTCCCATCGCAACCGAGCCTTTTGCTTCCAATAAGAGTCCTCATAAGAGAGACGCTATTTCAAAATGGCACGAGCCTTGTGAAGCTGGGTTCGAGAGGAATCTGACCTACACTGCTCATATGCAATCTCTGCTACAAGTACTGCATCCTCTGCCATCTTAACCTGCTGAAATATATCCCCGTAAGTAGCATGGCTCCAAGTAGATAATGCTTTTCGACAAGCAACCAATCTATCTGATACACGAACAAGAGCATTGGCGTGATTAACTGAGTGCCAAGCTTTATCCACCACAGTGCAGAATTCCTCATGGGTAACCCAGAAATCCAAAAATCGAAAGGATTTACGAACACGCGCATTAGCAGATTTGAAGGTGATAAGCAATGGCGTGTGGTCCGATTCATTTTTGTTAAGGTGTTCTTCCATCGACAAAGACGAGAAAGCGAGCCAATCTTTGTCTAGTAACATACGATCAAGGAGAGAGCCTTGTTTTTCACCCTCAGATTTCATCCATGTGAAGGTGCTCCCTGTATATGGAAGCTCTGTTAATCCTGTGGTCATCATGAAGTTGCTAAAATTATTCATAGCCTGATTGCTCGGAGCCAAACCCCCAGTCTTCTCTGTCCTGTTCTTGACCATGTTGAAATCGCCGCCAACTGCCCAGGGAAGACTGGAAACTGATTGAATGCTTTGGAGTCGATCCTACATCTCCACTTGACCTTCCTTTGTGTTGTCCCCATGGACAATTGAGATAAGAATTTCAGTCGGCAAGAAGATATTAGCAAAGCGGATGGTAACCACTTGATCAAAAGAGTCCACCAAATATATGGAAGAGCCTTCTCTTATGAATATCTAAATGTTACCTCTCTCATTGGATACGCCATGATTATACCCAGTTTAAGTTGGAATAAGTTAACTGGCCAACCGAAACCTTGGGTTCTATAATAGCAATCAGTTGAACTTTGTTGATCCTTGCTAGAGTTTTGATCCTTTTAAGAGTCATCTTGTTGGCAATACCCCTCACGTTCCAAATCAAAAATTTAAACATGATGATTTGGTCGGGAGGAGGAGGAGCTATTGAGAACTGACCGAAGGACCCTATCCGATGGGGGAGGAGGAGCTTTTTTCTTGCGGTTGGAGAATGGGGGCTTGGGTGGCACCATTTCTTCGTCCTGGACATTGTCAGTCTCCGCCAAGGCACGAGCTTCTTCTTCCTCAGCTACGTCTGTACAGTTCTTCCCGATGATTTCCCCTTCTTCCTGCTCTGCAGCTTCTTCTTCATGAATTTCGGCAGTATCATCCACTGGTTGTAATGTCTCCGACGAGTTTTGCAATGTATTAATATCTTCATTACTTAGTGGTGGATCAGGAATTAATGGAGGATTAGAGAGTGAATGGATATTGCCGTTATTTGCATGGGTCATTGTGTTCCGCTGGGGATCCTCCGTTTGGCAGTTGGCCTCATGATGGGGATCAACTTGAGGCTGCTGCTGAGTTGGAAGCTCATGAGTAGGCGCAGGTTCCACGCTTGGCTGGACACTAGTTGAAGGAACACCCGAGTTGCTGAGCTTTGGTCCAGCACTGGTTGAAGGACCCATGTTTTGCTCCCCTTAAGGAGAGTCCTGCTCTCCCCGAGACAAAATTCTTGTCACGTGAAGGTGATTTTCTTTCTGTACTGCTACTTCCTTTCCCTTCTCTTTTGCTTTATTCTTGCAAGAGTCTGTGGTGTGCCCCTGGTGTCGACATGCGGTGCAATATAGAGGAATTGATTCATATTCAATATGTTGCCAAAAACTCCTATTACGTGGCAAGTTAATGCGAATCTTATGTTGCAGAGCTTTAGAAGCGTCTACTTCAAAAAAATCCCTAGCAAGACTAGGGCGAGATAAATCTGCAGTAGCTTTATCAATCTTAATGGGGTACCGATAGCTCCTGAGATAGCAAAAAGAGCATCTTTTGCATATAAGTGATGAGGGAGATTAGGGAGACTTATCCATACCGGAGTGATATGAGACTCCTGATTCGGGAAGAAATCAGGCTCCCATTTGAAGATGCTCATTGGAGCTCGAGCGATGTACCACGTGTACTTCGAGCGAAGACGTAAGTAATCTGATTCGCACGAAGGGCGAATGAGTATGTGTTTAGAATCAATGAAGCCAACATTCATAGATCCATCGAAGACAAACTCCGCAAGAGCCTTACGGATTTTGTCTATTGATGGGCGATAATGGGAAAACTTCCTTACCAACGCGAAACGTAGCGGAGAAGCAAGAGCTGTTTCCTCCTCCTCTGAGAAGGAGATTGATGGGGCACCCTTGAAAGTGGTGATCGATCGAGGAGGGATAAGAGGTACAGACGTGGTTGTCTTACCTCCCACCACCTCAGGGAAAGTTCTAGAAGCCATGGTAACCGAAGGACACACAACAAACACGAGGACAGCGTCGCCACCCAAGTGGTGTGGCGACCCCGAGGGGGGACCTGGCACGGCCGCAAGGCCACACTGGGGTTAATGGTGGAGAAGGAGGCGCCCTAGGGTTTTACGCGAGGATATATATTTGATGAAATATACATACATATATATATATATATTTTTATATATATATATATATATATATATATATATATATATATATATATATATATATATGAATGAATGTATACATGTAGAGGATGTATACATGGAGTTCTTGTAGGTAAAGTATGTATGTATGCATAATGTATATTATCCCCCTAACATTTCCCTTCTCTGAATGCTATATATATATATATATATATATATATATATATATATATAAATATATTTTATATATATAAAAATATATATAAATATATATATATATATATATATATATATATATATTTATATATATATATATATATATATATATATATATATATATATATATATATATATATATATATATATATATATATATATATATATATATATATATCAAAAAATATATATCTATATAATATATATATATATATATATATATATATATATATATATATATATATATATATATATATATATATATAAGATAGGGTACTTGTATGTTGTATATATACCATATATTTAAGTATGCATGTATATAGATAGTATATGATTGTGGGATACTAGATGTGTTTATATATCTATATATATGATTCCATTTGTATGCATATATACACATTTATTTGTATATAGATGATATCTATATATATGGTTTTGATAGAGGGTTTTGACTAGTTTGACTGGACTTAGAGTAGAGTTGACTGGCTTAATTTAGGCTCTATGGACTAGTTGACCAGAGTTGACCCATAGTTGACTTTGACCTAGATTGGCATAGAAAGCATATAGAAGTATTGTACATTTCATTTACCATTCCTTTGTATACATATTGACTTGTGTTGCTCTAAATAGGAGTCAGATACCTCGATTCAGACAGTATATTCTCACAGACATTCAGATCGCAGGCGAGTACATTCTCTGATCGTTTCATACTTGCTAGGATTTATATTCTTGCTCTAGATCACTTTACATGATGCTGTCACGTGATTATCACGGATTGGTACTATATGGATCTTTTCATGAGATGTTATCCCCTTTAGCTGGCGCATCGGATATTTTATGTCATGTGTTTCATGTACATCATGTATTCCTTGCTCTTGCGTTATTCATATATTCTCATGTTCTCTCATGTGCTTTCATGTACGCTCATGTACTTTCATGTGCTCTCATGTACGCCCATGTTTCCTCATGTGCTTCATGTGTAACCAAAATATCATGTTCGTAGCGTAACTTGACTGGATCCTTGTGTATTGATTGCCGGTATGGGTGAGTATAAACGGTCATGTGATTTAGCCATCATGTTCACTCTGTTACTATTCAAGTGTTTATCATGTATGACATAGCCTTCTTGGCTAGTGTCCCTCGTGTACACCCATGTTATATCATGTTCAACCCAAGCCAATTACATGTCATCTCGTACTCTAAATCACTAGTTACTTACAGTTCTTACTTATCATGTATATATTTCCAGTTCTTAAATATCTCTCGTTTTTATTTACATCTTCTTACAGTCTATGTATCTTACTCTTTTGCATGCTTTATATTTCCTGATATGATATGAACTATGTGAGATGTATTGTGCTCGCTCCTATCCTGACTGGACCTGTTGAAAATATTCATAGGATGATCAGGAACCCTGTACCACCTACTACGGAGCTGGCTTAGATGACACTTGCGACATGGACCTTCGGGAGGTTCAGCCAGCTACTGAGGATGATACCCTTGTCTAGTTTAGATAACTAGTTCTTACCTTACCTTTCATGTCCATTTGTTGTTTATGGTTTCAGAGTTGTATTACATTAGAGTTGTTGAGACTTGATGTTGTTAACTTGGTTTTATTGTACTTCTATTTATACCTTAGTTTTGTGGATTTCTTTATCTTTTACATCGTGTTATTCCTTCTCTAGATTTGTGATTGAGTTGTACCTTTTGTGATTTGGCCTCCTTTTGAAGTGTATATCATATTGTGGTTAGTTATGTTCATGACTTAGAACAACGTTCTACCTCCGACACTGCGGCGTAGGCTGGACGTACCCACTTCTCATGCCCCTATACTGGGTGTGGGTCATGACACTCTCCCTCCTTTTTCTTCGTTAGAGAGATGGCTCCTAAGACTCCTCGATGCAGTGTTGGCCGAGGCAAGGGCAAGGAACCTGTGGAGGTCTACACGGAGGACGCCCCCGTTGTCATGGCGACGCACCGATATACGGTCGGAAGTGATCGGTGGGTACTCTCATGCCTTGGTGTCTTCGCTCCATTGTACTACTGTTAAGGGTGCGTGGATGTGACTGTAAACGAGTCACATCCCGATGACACGCCTAGGCTGATGTACATGGATTTTGTCCTGATGGTGCACTGAGGCTCCTTCTATTGACGCTCATGGACTTAGGTCCTGATGATGCGCCGAAGCTTCTTCTGCTGACGCGCATAGATTTAGGTCCTGATGATGTACCGAAGCTTCTTCTCCTGACGCATATAGACTTAGGTCCTGATGATGTGTCGATGCTTCTGCTGACACGCATGAACTTAGGTCCTAATGATGCGCCGAAGCTTCTCTTCCGTGTGCCTGGATATTGATCCTATGTATTTTTGATGAGGCTCCATCTGTGCGCATGGGTTTCGACCTAGTTGATGCGCTAGATTGTTGATGCACCTTAGATGCTCGATTTGAGCATCTAAGTCTTTTTGTTAACTTTTCTTTGACTATGTTACAGTATCCATGTCGAAGGCAGAGGCTCTCGTGAAGGAAGAGATATTGTCTCCTCTCGTCAAACAAGAGCCAGTGACCATTAAGGAGGAAGTGTTACCAAAGGTTGAGGTCAAGGAAGAACCGATGACCATCAGGCAAGAGATTGCTCCCAAGGTTAAAGTTAAGGAGGAGCCACCGTCAGAGAGTAGTAGCATCGAAACTGACCCTCCTGCCCCTACAGAAAACCTCAACCAGATTGAGCCTTCATATGCAAAGTGGCTGAGGGAGTGGTACATGCCTCAACGCAACAATGATCCCTGGCTGTGAAGATTCGTAGGTTGCCTTGCAATCGCTGTTTCCAGGAATATGAATAAAGTCAATGTCCCTATTTTGTCTTAGTGTTTATGTCTGTCTTTAGCTTTTCTTTAATATCCGAAGATGTAGTTTTTGTTTCTTTTTGATATCGAAGTAATCCTTTACTTTCTGCTTAAATGAATAAATGAAGAACATTTTGCTTTGTTCATTCTTGTGATGAATTTTATGATTTTTTTTGTGGACCTATTATCTTTTGTGCACCTTGGTTTCTAGGTACAGATAATAAGTTACTCATAGATGTTGGTTAATATGGGTTAATTCTACTAGGGATTTTATGTAGACTTATCATCCTTGGCGCACCTTGGTGTTAGGTACGGATAATAAGTTGAGAGAGATGACCGACATATTTACTCGGAGGTAATGTGAACATGATAAATATGGGGCTAAATCGTAGAGTTTTCCTACTCAGAGGTGATATGGACGTAGTAAAAGTGAACCCTGTGGGAATTTATAGAACAACTCAGAGGTGATATGGACGTGGATGTTCTATGGTTGATGTGCAACAACTCGGGGATTATTGTACGGGATGTTTACTAAGAGGTAATGTGGATATGGTAAACATAGTAACGAGCATGATCTTATGTAGTGTAAAATCCTGCATAATAGAGGGTAGAGAAGCAACTCAGAGGTGATATGGACATGGTTGTTCTTCTACTGGGAATGCAACAGAACAGCTGGGTTCCAGAAGCACATGATTGTTAAAGAAAGGGGTGTGAACCTGGTTTTGTCAAGTTCACAAAGTTCTCTCTTCTGGGGAGAGGGTAGTACATTCTGAAGGATGTCAGGAGTAGTACTTCTTTAGGAACTTACCGTTGATGGGCATCATGAACAAGTCCCCATTAGGTTGAGCGAGATGATAAGCCCCGTTTGAGTATACCGTCTCTATGATGAAGGGTCCTTCCCATTTGGGTTTGAACTTTTTCGGTGTCTTGTGAGTCATTACCATCGGTCTTCTGACTGCCAGAACCAAGTCACCTACTTGGAAAGTCCTCTGTTTGACCCTTTTCTTGAAAGCCTGTGAGATGCGGGCTTGGTAAAGTTCGATGCGTTGTTGAGCCAAGAGACATTTTTCGTCCAACTCTTGCAGACGGCGACGTTAATTGTCTTCTTCCGTCAGCTGATTCGTGATCGGCACTCGGAGTGAGGGTATCTGGATTTCTAGCGACAATACTGCCTCGCTCGCATAGATCAAGGAGAACGGTGCATTATCCGTTGGGGTCCAAACTGTTGTGCGATAGACCCAAAGGCATTCACCGAGCTTCTCATCCGAGTCGCGCTTGTTGGATGACACGACTTTTTTGAGTAGCTTGACGATAGTTTTATTAAAAGCTTCCGCCAATCCATTTGTTGTCGGATTTTAGGCAATTGATGCCACATTCTGAATGTAATTTTTGTTACAGAATCTACTGAATGCATGGCTGATGAATTACGGCCCGTTATCGTGGATAATCCTCCGGGGCAACCCAAAACGGTAAATAATGTGATGCTTGATGAAGTTGATCACCTTTGAACTTTTTACTTCCGTCAGTGGCACTGCTTCTGCCCACTTAGAGAAGTAGTCGATGATCGCTAGGATAAAGCAGTGTCCCCTGGATGAGGGCCAGGAGGCTTCGAATGGCCAGGAGGCGGCCGTCGAATGTAGAGGCTCTGACGGTCTGTGAATGAAGTCAACATGTAGCTGGCAAGCATGACATTTCTTTGCATACTCAACAGCATTAGCCATCATGGTGGGCCAATAATAGCCCAGACGTCAGAGTCGAACCTATAGATTAGGACCTAGTTGATGAGCTCTGTATGTTCCGTCATGAGCTCTCGAAGGGTTTCAGCAGCTTCTTCGTTTGATAGACATCGGCGGAGAAGTCCTTCGTAGGATCGTCGGTAAAACATTTTAGTGGTTGTATCATAATAAAATCGGAGGAAACGCCTTCTGACTGAGACTATCTCCTTCGTATTTTCTGAAAGGATTCCGTAGACGGCAAAGTCGATGAACGGGAATCTCCAGCCTCTGACATTAATGCTGGTATCTGTAGCCATGGCATGAGTTGTCCGCATACACAGATTATTTTTGGGACAAGCCAAATCCTGACCTACCACTGTAATAAAGTGTTGAGTCCCGATTGGTGTAGAAAATGAGACTGCGAGGCCAGCCATAGCATCAACTTCTAAGTTTTGCAGCCGAGGCACGTGTTCTATGAAGAACTCACCGAAGGTTGAGATAATATCCAACGCTGCTTTGTGATAGGGGACGCGGTCTTCATGGCGGACCTCATATTGCCCTCGGACTTGATTGACGGCAAGTTTTGTGTCACCATAAGATTCGAGGTAATCTACCCCCACCTGCTTTGCCAACTGGAGTCCCATGGTGAGGGTATTGTACTCCGCAACATTATTGGAGCACGGCTTTGAAAGAGAGTAGACGTGTTGGATAACCAGCTTGTCGGGGAAGATCAGGACCACCCCCACTCTTGCAATGATTTGGACTTTGGAGCCAGTTCTAGAGGTACCATCGAAGAACATCCGCCAAACGGGTTTCCCTTCGGTGATGTTCTATTCTTGCACTTCATCGAAAATGTCTTCATAGAGTCCGGACGATTCCAGAATTGGGTGCCCTGCTAGAAAATCTGCCAGAGCCTGGCCTTTGACTGTCTTTTGTAGGACGAATACCATGTCATATGGTGTCAATAGTATCGCCCAAGTAGCCAATCGGGAGTTTAGTGCCCCTGGCTTTGTCATGAGGACTCTGAGTGGATTGACTCGGGAGATGACATGAATTGTCTCTCCCGAGACACAATGGCGAGTCTTCTGGATGGCAATCACTAGAGCTATACATTCTTTCTTGACGGGGTTGTACCGATGTTCGACCCAAACTATTGTCCTGCTTAGGTAGTAGATAGCCTGCTCATGGCTCTCTTCACTGTTCTAGGCCAACAAAGCACCAAGGGAATTGTCCATTGCACGAAGGTAGAGCAGGAATGGTTTGCCTACGACGGGTGGCACCAGAACTGGGGGACTCATCAGATAAGCTTTGATGTCATCGAAAGCTTTCTGACATTCTTCCGTCCAGACATAGGAGACTCCCTTCTTCATGAGCTTGGTGAAGGGTTGGCATTTCCCGAAAAGGTTTGTAATAAATCTTCGGATGTATGCGAGACATCCTTGTAGGCCTCGAAGTTCTCTAAGGTTCTTCGGAGGATCCATGTCAAGTATGGCTTTGGTCTTCTCGGGATCGACGTGAATGCCCTTTGCAGTGATAATAAAGCCTAAGAATTTTCCACTAGAAACCCGAAGGACGGATTTAGCAGGGTTCATCTTATGCTGATGCGCCCACATGATATCGAAGACTGTCTTCAGGTCTTGTAGGTGATCACCCCGAAGACGGCTTTTGACGGTGATATCGTCAACGTAGAACTCGACTGTTTTGCGAAGATGCTGACGGAAGATGGTGCTCATTGCTCGTTGGTATGTGGCACCTGCATTCTTCAAGCCAAAGGGCATTACTGTGTAGCAGTAAACCCCCTTCGGAGTCCTGAATGACGTGTGTCTTTTGTCGTCTAGGAACATCTTGATCTGGTTGTAGCCCGAGTAGCCGTCCATGAAGGACATGCGCTCGAAACCACATGTGTTGTCGATCATTAGGTCAGTGATAGGGAGCAAAAACTTGTCCTGTGGGCAAGCTAAGTTAAGGTCCCGGAAGTCGATGCAGACCCGAATCTTCACGTTCTTTTTGGTGATGGAAACAACGTTGGCTACCCAGCACGAATGTTATTTTTCGCGAATAAACTACTGTCCAAGAGTTTATCCACTTCTTTATTGATAGCGTCCATGATGTTAGGACGAAAACTTTGTGGTTGCTGCTTAATAAGCTTAGCGTCAGGTAAGATATAAATCCTATGCATCGTGACTTGTGGATCGAGGCATGGCATATCTTCGTAGCTCCAGGCGAAGATGTCGATATATTCTTTGACCAGCTGGACCAAGGATTCTCGGTCCTCCCCAGCCAAGCTCTTGGTGATGAAGATAGGTTTAGAGGAAGATCCATCCCCGAGGTCGATTTGCTCGACTTTGTCTTCAGTCGAGGGTTCCCGTAGTTCAAAGCAGATTCGTATTGTGCACCTAGGCATTGAGTCCACGGTTCTTCTTCGAAGAACTCTATTGCCTGGTCATCGTCTTCATCTTCTGAAGGATGTACGGATGTCATGTTGGCTGACAGCACTTTCCTGAAGATTGGGCCAATGCTAGTGTTAGAGTCCCAAGTAGCAGCTTCAGACGAGTGAGAATGTGTGACATCCTCTGCTTCTGAACTCTCCGGGGTTGTCGAAGGTGTGACGTAGCCCACCTCCCATCGAGTACCGTCATAATAGTCCTGTGACTTTCCTTTTGGCACAGAAAGTCGTAGGGAAAGACGTCGACCTTTGCCATAATTCAGAACCTGGCCACTCTTCAGGTTGTAACCCATCTTTTGGATGAGATATTTGGCTCGATCATTGTACCGGTAAATTTGTATTCTGCCGGTGGAAGGTCTTGATACGCTCGACTTTGCTGAAGATGATAGGCCTTTCATCCTGGTTCCGAGGTGGGACTATGTAACAGACTCCTTGGTATGGGACGACTCGATTTACATGATTTACAGTCGTTATTTGTGTTTGCAATGACTGCAGGGCATTATCTAAAGTATACATTGCATTCTTGTGTGGAAGACTAGAATAATTGAAAGACACCCTTTTATTGATAAAATATAAAATTTTGTTCCGAGGGATTACATCATCAAAGGATGAAGCGTTAACATTGGCAGATATGTATTCCTCCAACTCTTCGTCAGTGAGCACTGGAGTAGCTTTGGCCAGTTCAAGAGAGTCCATCGGGAACTTGACCCGTGCTGGCTCTTGGGTTTGTACAGAGAAAGACGCTGGGGCCTTCTCCTGTGGCCTGGCAGTAAGAGATGCCGACGATTGTGGAGGTCTGCCTTTAAGCAGCACCTTGAGGGGTGCCTCAGTTTTTGTCCCGACGGCTGGTGCCTTTTCCCGTAGTTTGGCTACAAGGGGAGCCACCACTTGACGAGGTTTCCCCTTAAGTCGTACCTTCAAGGGGGCTTCAGTGGATGCTCCGTCCAGAGAGGCTGGTGCCTTCCCGCTGTAAGTCCACGAACCTAATTTTTATTTTTATTATTTTATCTTTTTTCTATTTGATGGCACAATTTTCAATTATAGCACTAGCTAAAATTAGATAAGGCATATAATAGGTTTTTTTCAAAAGACAAAAACACTATGTACCTAAACACAAATGCCCTTTCCAAATCCAACTGGTCGATCCCTTTTGAAATAACTCTGTCTCGATAAGGATTCTCCCTCCAAGTCTTCCAACTGATCAAAAGAGATCAATCCAATTCTGTTCAAACCAATTTCCCTGTATCTATTCTTTCCTTAGTTCAATCCAAACAATACACATATATAAGGTGTTGGCAGCTAACCTATAAGCTCTTAAAAACCCTCAATGACCTACTTCTTTCCCTGCCTCAAGGAGCAATCGGAGGATTAGTCATAGAAACCATCGAGGAATCGATCGAGCAAGGAAAGCCAAGGTACACCAAACTACTATCTTTTCTCAGTTCATATATAATGTCTCAAGTGCTCGATATGATGCCTAGGAGGAAGGCTATAGCAGTTAGGAGCATTAATGCCCTGTCCCATGGTTTCGACAATAGTAGGGAGTCAAGGCCATATTGGTATCGTATTCATTTCTTGGTGTCAAGTTGTTTGCATAATCATAACATTGACACTAATTCTATATCTGAACAATTGGTACAAATGATACCTGATATCACATTCTACTCAAGTATCTGTAGTAATATTTTTACCTTAATCGAGCGCTAATGAAACAGATTACCTATTGTAAACAAGGGCTAACATTAGATTTATAACAAATAAAGCAGTAGGGATATTAGTTGCAATCAAGTGTCGATGGACTCATGAGGTACCAGTCTGTACTTGGGTGTGTTAGACAAATAAGAGACCTTAATAGGACTTGATTTCAGTTGGTATCATGATCAAGGAGAAAGAACAAGAGTTGGTTAACTGGGGTTCTAGTAGCAACAAGCAGCATCAATATGCTGTTAGCATGGGTATGCCGACTATATATACGCAGTAAAATTGGGTGTCTCTGTATGGATGCGTAGCAGATGGTACTCTGCCACATATATACATATGTGCAGATATGTATTTTTGTGTGTCGGTTACACCAAATACAGATACATGTTAGAAAGTGTCTCTGTTTATATTGGGGTATATGCATACGCGTAAGTTTGTGTATCAGTCATTAGAAGAATATTGTACAGTAGTAGAGAAATCAACAGGTAAAAAGAAGGGTTGATGCCATTGTATTGTGTATTAGAGTTGGTGTGCACGTGTGTGTGTGAACAGGGGAGAACAATCGAGAATCATAGGTTCAGATGTATAGGACACTTGTAAAACCGTATGTACCAAGGGGGTCCTTGTATACTGATGCGCTTGTATATGAAGATACCACCTATATGTTTCAGTAAAGGGTTTGGTAAATCCATTTACGTGGGTAATAGATGACACAACAGGGCCTTGGTCAAGTCGGTTTAGAGGATAATTTAGGTGAGGACAATTAGGGGTATTTGTATAAGCAAGAAGGAAGTAGGCATCGAATGCATGTAAGAGTATCTATTGCACTATCGTGTCAATAGTGGATTATACTATTGACTGTAAGATAGTCATCAACAGTGTTAGTAAGGGGAGTATCTGAGGATTGGGTTCAAGTACCATAACAGGGTGTAAAGATGTACTAGTTGCGCAAGATACTTCAGTTTATGCAATTAATGCACTGGTTGCATCTAATGCATCAATTGGAACTCTGAATGTGGTAAAAGTAGAATGTGTACCAGCTGTACTAGTATTAATTTGTACTTGTAATAGTCCCCATATTTTAGCAGATTTATACTTGTAGTAGTGGACACTTCGTACAAGGTATACCTACATACATCTGTGGCACACGTGGATTGTCTACCAGGTAAGGTGTAAGCCTATCGAGATATGGGTGTAGCAGTAGGAGGAGTACAACACTAATTTGCATGTGTATAGTTATAAATCTCTATAACAGACTTCTAGTTCATCACTAATTGGACATCAAATTTTCTTTTAACCTACAACATAGTCCCATGTAAGTAAAATATAGATGTATATAGGTGATGCCATATGTAAGTTACTGAACAGGGAATATAGGTGGAGACTCGAGGCTAAACTGTAAAATAGAAAGCACAAACAAGGGACTGCACTGAACGCTACACTAGACACTCTCAGACAAAACCTACCTTGAGTATTCTAAATAGCAGGTTAAGGAGTATACTCAAATGCTACAGTAATATGGCAACTATAGCAGTACTATACCAAGAACTAGTAAGGCCTCTATATATGTATATATACAAAGATGGGTAGGAATAAGCTTGACATGCCAAGAAGGGCATGGAAACAAAGACATCTCCATTAGGTTAAGAAAACCAAACTGGTCAAAAGCTAAAAGTCCAGTAGATAGGTATGACTCATTTATTGACATCACAAATTATCAAACAGGTTACATGGACTTCGATATGGATTCTGACCGTATCCGCAACTCAGGACCACATGCAAGTATACATTGCCGAACTCATGTAGTATTTACATGTTTTTTATACCTGGTTTATCTCTTCTATTTTACTCATTTTTATCGTTACACGTGTACGTAGAATTGATCTTATTTTCTATTATTGCTTGTCGTGTGGATTTTTGTGTTCTTATGCTTTTCGTGAGATTGTTATTGTCGCTATGCCCTTGATATGATTCCTTTATGAGAGAAGATTGGTACTAGAGTTGGCTCTTCTCAATTGGGAGTATCTCGTATTGTACTACAATTGAAACACACTATAGATTGGGAGTATCTTGTATTATACTACAAGCTATAGGAGTTATTCGTTTGATTGTGAACCAAGTTTAGTATTACAATTTCCACATGACATGTCGTTCTTAGATATTCTTCTTGCTCTGTTCTTATCTTCCATATATGTTATGGTCATATTAGTAGGCATGTTTATGTATCTTGCTAGTCCTCTGAGGACCTGATGATCTCTTCAGGTTTAGCCAAGTTTGAGCCAGGTGCAGACGAGTAGGTTTGAGCCAGCATTAGACCACGGTACTACTGCAGCTGAGGGTATCTTTCATGATTTGCCGTTTGGACTTAGTTATTTCATTTTCATGTCTCTGTTTTATTTTGTCTACTGGTAGTGGATTTGTGTCCACCAGACATAACTTGAATTCTTGATAAACTTGATACTTTATTTTATTTTATCATTCGTTATTCAGTCTCAATTGAGTTAGTTGTATTCTCTGATTTCTGTGGATGAGATATAGATTGCCTCGAATGATCTAGATTCATGTGACTTGTGTATACTAGACAGTGTTCTAATCGTCGACACTGTGGCATAGGCTAGACTTGGACACAGACTCGTATCCAAAAAGCGGGTGTGGGTCATGATACCCGCGAAGTTTAGCCACCATAGGAGCCAGTGTTCGAGGGTAGTTTCCCCCTTGAATCGTACTTGCAAGGGAGAATTGATTATCATACGCCTCCAAGTCGGCTTCATCTTCAGCTTCATCATCGGTGTCATTGGCTTCATCTTCGAGATGAATTGACTTGTACAGGTCTGAGTCAGTGAAGAAGGCCTCAATCCCCATGGA
Source organism: Iris pallida (assembly GCA_029216955.1). Classification (NCBI taxonomy): domain Eukaryota; kingdom Viridiplantae; phylum Streptophyta; class Magnoliopsida; order Asparagales; family Iridaceae; genus Iris; species Iris pallida. The sequence goes on along the minus strand of JANAVB010039219.1, from coordinate 6,098,801 downwards.
GGGATCGACATCAGCAAACTTTGTTCTGACTATGCCGTTGGTGGATACGTACTTAATACATTGATGAAGAGTAGATGGCACCACCATGTATTCGTGTAGCCACAGCCGTCCTAACAGGATATTGTAGTTGACGTCCACATCAACGGCATAACAAGTCACCTCGGTCTGGAGATCACCAATATGATATTTCAGTCGGATCTTGTCCAGCGGCTCACTCTTGCTGGCGTTGAAGCCACTGATTGTAGGTTGGGAAGGACCCTCTCCTGGAGCGTTGAAGCCACCGAAGCATTGTCTCTTTGTAGAGGCCAGTCGAAGCGAGCCTCTTTCTGCTTCTCTTTGCCAGCTGCTGCAGGTTGGGAAGGACCCTCTCCTGGAGCAGCCGAGGAGGTGACGGGAGGTGCCACTTCGACAAGGGCCTCCTCTGGTTGAGCGTTCTACTGTGAACACGTTTGTACAGGAAGTGCCTCCTCAGGGGAGGTAGTCACCATTTGTCAAGACTTGATCTTCTTGCCTTTGGCCTTGGAGGTAGAACGTACCCCCGCTGAGTATGTTCCGGAGCAAGATCTGGATTAACCCACATGATCTCACCCCGAGGTGTGGTGAATGGAATCAGTCCACTCGTGTTGTCACAAGCTGGCGAAAGGTTGACCACCTCCATTGTCGCCTTCGGGATAGGAACAACACCATCTCGAGCTGTGGTAGGCGGCAATGTGCCAAACTAAAGCGACACTATATTGGTCGAGACTGTCTTCTCCTCGTAATCGACTGAGATGACATTCGCATGGATCATGTGTTGTATATAGCCTTTAAGGATGTAGCAGTCTTGAGTTGGATGTCCAATGAACATATGGTAGTGACAGTACCTCAGGTGACCGACTCTGTCCACCTCATCAGGATACTTTGGATCATGCAACTTGATTTTTTTGCTCTGCTTCAACATCTCGAAGAGTTGTAAGTATCCACATCATTGTAGGAGTCGACCATTTTTGGTTTCTATGCAGGTGGAGGCTTCTGAGCGAGGCCCTGCGTACTTTTTGAAGCATTGACAGTCAATGCCTGCTTCTTTTTTGCCTTACGCCCACTATTGCTGGTAGCAGGCCGCTTCCCTTTGTCATCGAAGGCAGGGAAGTTAACCCCCAGAAGGCGAGCATTACGTGCCTTCTTTTCAGTGGCCTCGGCTTCGATAATCAATGAACTCCAATCGGGAGGTTGAGCAGAGTTGAGCTAGAGTTTGATCGCAGGGATCATATTCATGCTACAGGAGTCAATGAGAGCATGTGTTGGCATACAAGGAGGTAACCTTAGGCATGCTTGTCAGAAATGCTCGATGAAGGTTCGAACAGTTTCCTTCTCCGTCTGACGAACTTCTATGAGATACGACATGGTCATGTCTTTTCACCGTTGTAGAACCGATCGAGGAAGAGGCATTTCAAGTCATCGAAGGATGATATGGAGTTGTCATGGAGACTGCAGTACCAGTCAGTACCAGCGTAGGCGACTCCTTTTAATGCCCCAACAAACAGGCTTGTGAGTAGGGCGTCATCCTTCGGGAGATGCCCGTCTAAGGCTGGAAGTATGTCAGAAACCGGCGAGCAGATCCTTTTCGTCGCACGGCCTCAGTGTTTGAGGTTTATACTTGGGAGGATAGACCACCTTGTTCTACTCGAGGGGTAAGGTTGCGGGATTCCCATCTTCTGACGCTCTTTCTGTCTATTTCGAGGCTCGAAGCGCTCACGCAGGTCTCTAATCATCTCGCCATTTCTTCTCAGAGCTGGGAGCCGATGAAGGTGGTAGAGCTTAAAGTTGGATATTGGAAGGAGCCGATCTCCGGGGTGTGGCGTGATGATCTGCACCCGAAGATATCTATTGAGGGGGTATACTTAATTGCCTATTGGTCCCTGGATCAGGACTGGCGAAGACATGTTCCCTTGCTAGAGTGGTCCGAATCTCGAACACTGCTTGAGTCAAGGTCTGCATAGAGGTAGAGAGGGTTTTGAGGCCCCTTTTCAAAGTGTCTATGCGTTGCACGATGTCCAGAGCTGGAGTGTCTAATTCTCCTACATCACCACCTGCCATGTAAGATGTCATGACATGGGTGGAAGTGGATGGATCAGTTGAAGCCTCACTCTCGACCTCACTTTCCTATAGAAGGGCCTCTCCTTCCGAGGCCTTGTACTGGCTACCCCCAGCTACGTCGAGATTGGTTCCTTGGGGGACTTCCTCACCTTTAAGAGGAGGATTGTCAGGAGTTTGACTACCCCCAGCCACTGCTTCAGCCAGAGACTTCTTCCTTGCCCGGCTACTTTCAAACACCCTTGAGGACGGGATTAACGTCTTGTTCATCCTCAGCTGACTCTTGGATGACGTTACAGAGATCGAGGAGTTGGCAGTTGTCTTTCTCCCGGATGAGTGAGAGTTGGTGATAATATGGCAGAGAGCGACCTTAGGTTCCTCTTCGTCTTCAATTGGCACTCTCTTACCGAGGCGACGTTAGATGGGTCCCGTAGATTGCAGTCACTGAAACACAGACTAACTTTATGGTGGAGCAGCTATCTTCTAACAACAGTAGTTGATGGAGACCATGGAACAAGTGTGCCCTGTGAGGGGCGCATCATGCTTATTGGTTAGCTCTTCTGATCTGCGTTTGTAAGCGATCACATTACGTAAATCATGATGGGAGAGTTCCTTTTTTATACCCTCTTCAGGCACATGGCAAGGCCAAGCGTCGGGTGGTCATGTGAATGTTGTGCCCCCTGATCTAGTTCACGTACATGAGATATGCCAAGATCATTGGTAGGGGAACAACATTTATTGCAACTTGAACCCACTTCATGCGCACCACCCAAGTGGGCGCATGGGTTCAACGTCGCAGTGCTTGACTTGGTTCGAAACGCAGTAGATACGCCCAAGCAGGATATGGACTTTGAAGGTCGGCTCGTATTTAGCCCAAATGCGCCCGAGTCAACCCTGTACAACTTTCCATCAACAACGCACATTTTGAGCGCATGCTTCTGGTTCGCTGTTGGCGTAGCATATTTGGGGCGTATGGCCTGTGTCTTGGATTTCTTTGTACTAGCCCACGAAGGCATATAGTACTCAGAATCTAATTCTGCCTCGCTATGACAGCGAGTGAGTCTGCCAAAGATAGGTGTTTAATTTCTCATGTGCACCAGAGTTCATGTGCGAGAGATTGGCTGCAGCTCTGCTCTGTTGGCGCATCTTCTTTGACTGAAAAAAAATAGTTGGGGAATGAGTCAACACCGTATTTCCCTGACAGACGCGCTGCATCAGTGGGCACATCTTGGTTGCCGAAAACGTCAGCAGGAAGGGTCAGCTGCGGTGGCGCATCCCCTTCAGTGATGGTGCTAGGTGTATCACCCTTGCGCACCCAGACTCGGCGAGTCTTCTTCGGCATTGGCAGCCACTTCGAAGGACTTGCACTGCCTTCAAAGATGAACTCCTCACACGCCTATTGATCGAGGCGCACCACAAGTATTTTGTTGGAGGAGCCCAGTTTGATGTTGTCAGATTGTAACACAACCTTCTCGTTGGAGGAGAAGGTAGTCCCAGCAGAGTCGCCAGCTTGTTTGCCATCAAAAAAGGTGGGCAAAAGGTTTTTGATTAAAACTTTTGTATTTCGATTACAAACAGAACAGTTTATAATGTAGGACTTAGATGTAGTCCTTTGAGTACACTTTTGTTTTTATCGGGGAATTGTGTTGGTGGAGCGAGTGGTAATGCGTTGACTCCGTTGACGATCTGATGCAAATTATTCTTAATGCAGAATAATTCCATATTAGTGATGACGATCATCTGTTGTCTTTTTACAGGGATCGCCAATACTGCTGCTAGATTAGCAAGCATATCGGCTTCTGTATTGTACGCGCGACGTACATGTTCAATTAAGAAACCTTTGAATGATGTAGCTAGTTTGACTGCTGCTTCATGGTATGGAATGAGATCTTGATGCCGAACTTCATACGTACCTCTAACCTGATTGATAATCAGTTTAGAGTCTCCGTATACTTCAAGGTATTCGATATCCAACTGTTTAGCTAATTGGAGACCGATGAGTAGAGCGTTATGTTCAGTGACATTGTTAGAACATGGCTCGTCCAGGGAATAGGCTCTTCGAATGGCCAGTCCTTCTTGTGATACCAGAATGATTCTAACTCCAGCGACGATAGTGCCTTTTGGTTCGATTCTGGATGCACCATCGAAGGATAGATGCTAAGCAAGGATTCCATCTAAAGTCATGTTAGATTTTAAATTTTTACCAGGAATTTCATCATAGAGTTTAAAAGTTTCATGAATTGGTTGAGCAGCCAGGAAGTCAGCTAGGACTTGACCCTTAAAAGACTTTTATGGGACATAGACTATAATATTGTGCTAGCAATATAGCCCATGTAGTTAGTCTGGAATTGAGTGTACTGGGCTTTTTATCAAGACTCGGAGAGGGTTGACTCTGGAGATGACATAAATGGTCTGGCCTGTGATATAATATTGTTTTTCTGGACAGCGAACATCAAGGCTAAACATTCTTTTTCTACTGGACTGTATCTATGTTCAGCATCGATTATCGTGTGCCTGAGATAATAGATGGCTTGCTCATGACCTTCTTTGTTATTATGGGCTAATAGGGCACCCAGAGAATGATCCATTGCAAGAACATACATCAGGAAGGGTATTCCTGTTACTGGAGGCAGTAGGACTGGAGGGTTCATCATGTACTGTTCTATGTCTTCAAATGCTTGCTGGCATTCTTCAGTCCAAACGAAAGACACACCTTTCTTCATTAGTTGAGTGAACAGTCTGCAGCATCTAGAGAGATTTGAGATGAATCTCCTAATGTAGATAAGTCGTCCATAGAATCCTTGTCGCTCTTTTAGGTTGCATGGAGGACGCATCTCTTGAATGGCTTTGACTTTTTTGGGGTCAATGTATACCCATAGAGATAATAACAAATCTGAGGAATTTTCCACTAGAGACTCCCAGGAATGACTTGGTAGGATTCATCTTGAGTTGATGCTGGCACATTAGATCGAAGATAGTTCTTAAGTCTTGGAGGTGATCTTCCTGTAGACGACTTTTGACAGCAATATCGTCAACATTACATTCGACTGTCTTCCGTAAATGTTCGCAGAAGATGGTGCTCATGGCTCGCTGATAAGTTGTACCAGCATTCTTGAGACCAAACGGCATAACTATGTAACAGTAGACCCCTAGAGGAGTACGGAAAGATGTATGTTTTATATCTTCAGGGTTGATCCTGATCTGATTGTATCCGAAGAATCCAAAAGACATTAGCTCGAACCCGCAAGTGTTGTCAATCATGACATCAGTGATCGAAAGAGGAAACTCATCCTTGGGAAAAGCTTTATTATGGTCTCTAAAGTCGATACAGACTCGGACCTTCCCTGTTTTCTTTATAATTGGGACGACATTAGCCACCCATTCTGGATGTTGTTCTCCTTTGACAAAGCCGCAAGTGATGAGCTTCCTGACTTCAGTTTCTATGGCATCCATCATCTCAGGTCAGAATCGACGTTGTTGTTGTTTGACTGGACTAGCATTTGGCAGAATGTTAGGCTTGTGGGTAGTGATATGAGGATCTAATCCTGGCATATCTTCATAGCTCTAGGCAAAGACGTCAATGTATTCCCTAGTAAGGTGAATTAGTTCTTGTTTATCTGCTTCAGGAAGACTTTTGCTGATGAAGATTGGCCTTGGAGAAGCTTCGTCTCTAACGTCGACCTGGACTAATTGATCTTCAGTAGGTGGTTCATGTTGCTCAAAACGAAGTTACCATTGGGTATCCATCCTTTGTGTCATGACCCGCACCCAGTGTAAGGGCACGGGAAGTGGGTACGTCTAGCCTATACCGCAGTATCGGCGATAGAACGCTGTCCTAGGTCACATGCATCTAACAGTTAAAGTTACATTGTACTGTTTACTCTCCGAATAGAGGAATAATATACAATACAAATCTCAATCACAGCTAAGAAAGATGTACGATAAGATAGATAGAAATATCAACAGAATCCACAGGTAAAATACGATAAAAGAGATAATCGAATGTGTCTAAGATAAGCATCTAACAAGTCCACAATCCACATCATCACAAAATCTCTAATACAAACATCCAAATGAGATACAACTGAAATAAGATAACTAAACTATGGGAGTGTCATCAGCAGGCAATGGATCCTGCTGGAAGTCTAAGTCACAGGTGTCCTCTAATGCTGCCCCATAGTAGGTGGTACGACACGCCTTATCCTCGTCCTCTATAATATTTTCAACAGGTCCAGTCGGGACAGGAGCGAGCACAGTACATCTCACGCAGTTTATCATGACAGGAATATAAAGCATGCAATAGAGTAAGATACATGAATCACTATAAAAAGGATATAAAATAAAGATATGACTGTAATGGAAATATCTACTGTAAGTAAAGAACTAACAGTGAACTAGTAATTTAGAGTACAAGATAGACATGTGAACGGCTGCTTGATAATAAACATAAGAGTTTGTACATGGCTACACTACTTTGGAAATATTCAAATGACTATTTCTACTCCCCATTCCCAATTAATACAGAAGGATCCAGACAAGTTATGTTATTGTACATGATTTCACATGGGGGCCCAAAATGGGTGCACATGAATATAAACATGGGGGCTCCGTGAACATGAGACATGAATCACGAGAGTGCACATGAATGGTGAAACCACAGGAATACATGATAAAAGTGAAACGCACATGACATGATGTATCCGAAGCTCTCGAGGGGGATAACATCGTATAAAAAGATCCATATAGTACTAATCTGTGTTACCATCGTGACAACATCAAGTAAAGTAATCTAGAGCAAGAATATAGTTCTAGCAAGTATGAAACAGTCAGAGAATGTACTAGCCTGATATCCTGAGTATCCAAAGTGAATATACTGCCTGAGGAGAGGTGTCTGACTCCTATTAGAACAGCACAAGTCACAACATGTCCATAATGGTAATATATAACATTAC
>JANAVB010039219.1:5766776-6089276 GCA_029216955.1 Iris pallida | reverse complement strand
CCAGATAGCCTACCTAATTCTCAGGTTGTACACATACACACAGACATGTGTACATATACAAAAACATCTAATTAATCAGTTTAGACATAATTTGAATCTGAGGAACAATTTAACAGAACATGGTATCAGAACTTAGGGGAAACACCAAATTCGAATTCGTATCACAGTTAACATTCCAATTAATTGGTTGGTAATTGTTGTGACATATATATACGTGTCATGTAGGGTGTCTGTGTCCAACCAAGTGGACACAAACGTGTCCAATACGAAAACTAACACAAGAGCAACAGAAAATAGTACACTGCCTTGTACAAAGGTTCAACACGCTCGTAGACACGACACACGACACGTTTGGCCACGTGGTCACGTCCACGTGTAGCCTTGTACTAGGGCTACACGCTGGACACAACACGAGGTGTCCATGTGTCCCCGTGTCTGTGTATGAGATGCGTATCAACGCGTGTCTGTGCGCCTATACGCGTACGTGTAAACCCAGTACACGAGCGAGAATGTGTTCGATACGACACGATACATCGAGCCACTTTGGGGTCTGGTTTGCAGACACTGCCCCCACGTGTCCTCGTAATATTGGGTCAAACAAAGCTGTGTCATGTCCCACAGCCAAGTCGAACAACAGGAGAAACCCTAGCTCTGCATGCGAGCGTGTTCGTGTTCTCGTGTGGACAAGACACGACTCGAAAATCAATTCAGAGGTTAGGGAAAAAAGAGCACATCATAAACAATATTTCCAATAAAAATATTTCGAAAATAAGATAAAAAATTTCTCAAAGGTATTTCAACAAACACTTTTAAATGAGGACTGATACGTGTCCGATACGGACACGAAAGCAATGCAAAACATCACCAAACACACACCACAGCTAGGGGACACCTAGATCTAGGCAACCATGCAAAGAAATTAAGATTTGATGATAGTTTGAGGTGTTTACCTATTGAGTATCAAACTCAAAAAAAAAGCCCCAAATAGGAAGATTCCTCTTGAAAGTCAAAAGCTCCAAATTGCACAAAATCTGAGATTCCTCTTCATAAATAGTAAATAGAGTATGATTAGGTTCTATTGCAAGAGACTAGAGTAAAAATGAATTAAAATGAAGAAGTTATGGATTCATAAAGAAAGGCCAATACCTCTTTCTTGTCAATAGTTGATATGGGGTAAAAAGAGGCAAAAACTAGGAAGAGACATTAAATAGGGGAAATCTGTAGGGGCCGGCAATGGCAAAATTAGGAATAGGGTTGAAGACTAATGGGCTTTGGGCTAAGTGCAAGGCTAAATGAATGAATCTATAAGTCAAAAATCTATGCACCTAAATCACTTAATCTCTCTATGAAACTTGATTCAAAATAACTCAACTCGGGTCGACTTAAGTTAGACTAGGGTCCCACCATGCTAATCAAGTCACCATAGCTAAAGTCAACATCTAGGTTAGTCTCCATAGTCTCAACTAGCAAAGGTAAAAAATAACACCATCACCTCAACAATTCAAATCAAAAATTCTTAAAATGACCAAAATGTCCTCAAGCTAGAAATGTAGTAGTGACAAATCTACCCTTCTTAAAATAATTTCGTTCTTTAAATTGAAAGGCGAAACTAAACTGATGAGAATGATAGACAATCATACCTCAAGGTCCAAAAAGATACGGGTATCGCTCGCGCATGTCTTCCTTCCGCTCCCAAGTAGACTCTCCGGAAGAATGATGCCTGCATGCGACACGAACCAAGGGTATCACCTGGTTTCTCAGTACCTTCTTCGAGCGATCCAGAATATCCACTGGCTGTTCTGGATAACTGAGAGTATGCCCTACCTCAATTTCTGAATGGTCGAGTACATAGCTAGGATCAGCCACATACCGTCTCAACTGTTATGCATGGAATACGTTGTGGACACCCACTAGTATAGGTGGCAAGTCTAGCCTTTAATTCATGTCACCGACTCTCTCGCTGATCACGAAAGGTCTGATGAAGCGCGGGCTAAGCTTTCTACCTCCACCAAAACGTATGGTACCACGAGTCGGAGATATCCTCAGAAAAACCAGGTCTTCGACCTAAACACAAACAAGGTCTCAAGTTACAAATAATCAAACATGATTAAACAAACACAAACAAACAACCTACTTCTAATCCTATCTCTAAGCTGTACCTCAAACTCCAAGGGCCTCCGGTGGCTATCGGCCCAATGCCGAAGTCTGTCCTGCGCCATACAAAGTCTGTCTCTGATGAGCTTCACTTTTTCGGCTACATCAACAACCATCTCAGATCCTAATAAAGCTCGCTCTCCAACATCATCCCAAGATAAGGGTATATGACATCTACGCCTGAACAGTGCCTTGAAGGGTAACATCTCAATGCTGGCCTGAAAACTGTTATTGTAGGGAAACTCTACCAAGTGCAGGTGATCCTCCCAGGATCCTACAAAATCTAAGGCGCACGTCTGCAGCATGTCCTCGAGCCTCTGAAAAGTCCTCTCTGACTGTCCGTCCATCTGAGAGTGGTATGCAGTACTAAACTTGAGCTGAGTGCCAAAACTAGTTTGCAGACTCCGCCAGAAATGGAAATTAAAGTGACTATCCCGATCCAAGATGATGCTGACCAGAACTCCATGCATCCTGACAATCTATTGCATATACATATCTTCTAGCCTCTCAGTAGACGTACCAACTTTAAATAGCAAAAAGTGAGCTTATTTGGTCAACAGGTCTATGATAACCCAAATCGCGTCTTTTCCCTACTGGTGTACGCGGCAATCCAGAAACAAAATCCATCGTGATGTGCTTCCACTTCCACTCTGGAATGGGCAATGGCTGCAACAAACCTCCTGGCCTCTGCCCCTCTGCCTTGACATGCTGGCCGACCAAACATCTGGCTACGAAGCGAGCTACCTCCCACTTCATCACATACCACCAGGCGTGCTCCCTCAGATCCCTGTACATCTTGTTGGCACCTGGATGTATAGAGTACTAAGATCGGTGGGCCTCTGCATGACCTGCTCCCTGAGATCTCCACTAGGCACACACAGCCTGGAACCATGCCCAAAGCGCCATCTTCTGCAAGAGTAAACTCATCATCCACCAGCCCTGCTCGAACCTGCTCTCGGATACACCGAGAGCAACATCCTCGAAATGCGTCGACTTGATCCTCTCTATCAAGTTCGACTGAATCTGAAGGCCCTATATCTGAATCTGAACTCCTGGCACAATCACCTCAATCTCCAGGCTATCTAAATCTGCTAGCAAATGACGATCCATAGTCAAACAAATGGCTGTCGGATGCCTACTCAAGGCATCGACAACTACATTGCCTTTCCTGGGTGGTATTATAGTAAAATATCGAAGTCCTTCATCAACTCCAACCACCTGTGTTGCCTTATGTTGAGCTCCTTCTGTATAAACACATACTTCAAGCTTTTATGACATGTAAAGATCTCCACCTGCTCTTCGTATAAGTAGTGTTTCTACAACTTCAAAGCAAATATAACTGCTACCAATTCTAAGTCGTGGGTAGGGTAGTTCTTTCATGGGGACGTAACTACCTGGAAGCATAGGCAATCACCTTCCCATGCTGCTGCAAGACACAACCCAAACCCTTTCCTGAGGCGTCACTGTAGATAGTGAACCCTCCTAATCCTGATGGCAATGTCAGAATCGGAGCTGTTGTCAGCCGCTTCTTCAACTCATCAAAAGCGACCTGACACTCCTTTGACCATATATCATCGATGAACACTAGGATATCATCGATGAACACTAGAATATCATCGATGAACACCACCACGAACTTGTCCAAGTACTGGTGGAACACCTTGTTCATCAAATTCATGAATACCGCCGGGGCATTGGTCAGCCCAAACGACATAACCAAGAAATCACCACTGACCGCGTCCTGAATGCAGTCTTCGGGATATCCTCCTTTTTTACCTTTACCTGATGATAACCTGACCTCAGATCAATCTTCGATAAAGCCCGAGCCCGCTCAACTGATCAAAATGATCATCAATCCGTGGCAGTGGGTATCTGTTCTTGATCGTGAGGTTGTTGAGTGCCCTGTAGTCGATACACATCCGTACCGACACATCCTTTTTGGGTAAAAGAGTACCGGTGCACCCCAAGGTGAAGAACTCGATCGGATGAAGCCCTTATCCTGCAGCTCATCCACCTGCTTCTTCAATTCTACCAACTCGCTGTTGTTCACTCGATAGACATGCTGAGAAATTGGTTCCGCGTCGGGAACCAAGTCTATCGAGAACTCAACGTCTCGTCCAGTAGAAGTCCTGGCAAATCCTCCAGAAAGATGCCCATGAACTCCGCAATCAAAGGATGTGAAATTGTCTGCTCCTCGACTGAAACTCCAAACAAAAGTCTGCTGCTCTGCTCCGCCTGCCGTCGGGTGAACTTGAACTATAGATCTCCTGGCGCTCCGAATAGAACTCTACCCCACGATAATCTATGCTGGCGTGATGCCTGATCAACCAATCCATACCTAATACGATGTCATAGTTCGGAAGTGGCATTACGAGCAGACTCACCTCTAACTCCCGGCCTCCTAAAATAATACTCAGCCCTCTGCAAACATCAATCACAAGGATAATACCACCCCCAGTCATGATCTTGTAAGTCCTAGGCAACGATTCAGATACAAGGCAGTGTGTAACAGCAAATGATACAACATAAAACTGTGGGAAGCCCCGGAATCAAATAAGACGAAAGCTGGAATGGGGTCGAGAAGAACAGCACCTGCGATCAGCTCTCCAATAGCCTCGGCATCCTCGGCCGCCACGGCGAAATGCTCGCCCTGCTGGCCTCCCCTGGCCTGCTGCTGATGCTACACGAACTGCTGCTGCTGAGTTGGCAGCGGTCTCTTCTGCTGTCCCACTGGAGCCTTGGCTCCTGCTTCCTGTGCTACTTTGCCTGCGATGAGGGAACAGTCCCTCAGCTGATGCTCCGACGAACAGCAGAGAAGGCACTTCCCCAGCCTCTTCTGCAGTCGGTCCACCTATGCCCCAGTTTTTTGCAGAAGGTACAACTAGTAGGCGGCTGCCTCGGGGGCTGCTGCTGCCTCCTCGGCTGCTGATGCTGAGCTGGCTGATGTCTCGTCTGCTGGAACTGCTGCGGCTGAAATTATCTCTGCTGATGCTGCTGCTGAAATGAGACCTCTTGGCCTGGCCTCCACTGCTATAGACATCGAGAGTGTCTCATCCCCTCTTGAGCCTGAGCTCAAGGTCATCCTCCGCTGTTAGGGCGCCCACCAGGATCTCCTCAAAAGTGGCGCTGCGGGAACTCTTGGTATAGGACTTCACCTCCCTGACTAGCCCCTTCCTAAACCTTCGGGCCTTCGTCGTCTCAGATAGCCCCTCAAAAATCTGCCCAGATGGCAGAACTCCCCGGCGTACTCCTCGACAGTTTGACTGCCCACACCAAAGCCTCGAACTGCGTCTCGAGGGCACCAAGCACTGCATCGGGGAAGAACTTCTCCTTGAACAGCTTCTTGAAAGCTGCCCAAGTCTTTCTAACTGTACTAACCCTCGGATATGTCTGGTACCACGTGCGGGCTAAGTCCTACATCATACTAGTCGTTATCTCAATCTGCAGTCTCGTTGGAATCTCTACCAGCCTGAAGATCTCCTCTATGTGCTCGATCCACTCATCTGCGTACAAGATGCCATCTTTGCCCCTGAAGTCTTGCGGGTGCATCTTCTAGAAATCTTGTATGCCCTTCTCCTTCGGCAGATGCTGTTGCTGACCTGCGTGAGGCTGAGCTGTAGCCCTCTCAACTATCGTCAGGGCCAGATCGATGCCCCGACTGAACTCTGTCGTCTGATGCTGCTGCTGAGCCTCCATGAACTACTGAAAGAAGATGAACTGCTGTACTACGTCGATGGATCCTGAAGGCAGCTGCTGCTGCAGGAGTATCTCTGGAGTATTTGGGTTCTGCCGGCGCACTGGTTGGAGGGCTCCTCTGAAGGTAGCTGAAACACCCAACCCAGCTAGCATAACTGGTGCTGTAGCGGCTGCTGGCTGCACAGGACGATAGGTGGCAGACCTTCAGTAGTGTCCTCCTATCCGGGCGATGAGATCTAGTCTCGATGACCATCCTGGAGACAGATCAAACAAGAACAATTCTAAAATGAGCCAAAATTGCAAAGAAGGACAGTTTATATTCAAGGGAAGATAATAAACAGCAAATTTAGATAAAAGGAATCTGATTAAGAGTTTTTCCTAATATGATTGAGTACCTTCAAAAAAATATCCTAATCCTACTGCAGGCTGTAATGATACTCTAGTTCGAATACCACTACAAATCTAGACCAGCATGGGCCACCACTAAAAACGTGTCACGACCCGCACCCAGTATAAGGACACGAAAAGTTGGTACGTCCAGCCAACGCCGCAGTGTCGGTGGTAGAACGATGTCCTAGGTTACATGCATCTAACAGTTTAAGGTACATTGTATAGTTATACTCTCCGAATGGAGGAATAATATAAAGTACAAATGTCAATCACAGCTAAGGAAGATGTACGATAAGATAGATAGGAATATCAACAGAATCCACAGATGAAATACGATAAAAGAGATAATCCAAAGTGTCTAAGATAAGCATCTAACAAGTCCACAATCCACATCATCACAAAATACTAATAAAATATCCAAATGAGATACAACTGAAATAAGATAACTAAACTATGGGAGTGTCGTCAGCAGGTAATGGATCCTGCTGGAAGTCCAAGTCACAGGTGTCCTCTATGCTACTCCATAGTAGGTGGTACAATACACCTCATCCTCGTCCTCTGTAATATTTTCAACAGCTCCAGTCAGGATAGGAGCGAGCACAGTACATCTAACACAGTTCATATCTTGACAGGAACATAAAGCATGCAATAGAGTAGATACATGAATCGCTGAAAGAAAGGACATAAAATAAAGAGATAACTGTAATGGAAATATCTACTATAAGTAAAGAACTAACAGTGAACTAGTGATTTAGAGTACAAGATAGACATGTGAACGGCTTGATAATAAACATGAGAGTTTGTACATGGCTACACTACTTTGAAAATATTTATGTGACTATTTCTACTCCCCCATCCCCAATCAATACACAAGGATCCATACAAGTTATGTTATTACACATGATTTCACATGGGGGGCCATAAATAGGTGCACATGAATATAAACATGGGGGCTCCGTGAACATGATAGTACATGAATCATGAGAGTGCACATGAATGGTAAAACCACAAAAATACATGATGAAAGTGAAACACACATAACATGATGTATCCGATGCTCCCGAGGGGATAACATCGTATGAAAAGATCCATATAGTACTAACCCGTGTTACCATCGTGACAGCATCAAGTGAAGTAATCTAGAGCAAGAATATAGTACTAGCAAGTATGAAACAGTCAGAGAATGTACTCGCCGATATTGAGTATCCGAAGTGAATATATGCCTGAGGAGAGGTGTCTGACTCCTATTTAGAACAGCAAGTCACAACATATCCAGAATGGTAATATAGAACATTACAATGCATTTTACATGATGTTTGGGTAATCTAGGCTAAAGTCAACCTTTGGTCAACTCTAGTCAACTACACTTTGTCAAACTAGGTCAACTAGGTCAAGTCCTAACCCAGACAAGTCTCACTAAGCCTAACCATGTCTATCCTAGCATTCACACATGTCAGAAGGCTACATAAGCAATCAAATACACAATTTCATGTATATACCCATATACACCTAATGTATATAAGGCATACATATAGGAAATCATATAAGTCTACATGCCTATACACATCTATATTGGCATACACATATATATTCACCACATTTTACATATACTAAATATATATAGGACATATATACATATATATATTAATATAATATAATATATAATATATATATATATATATATATATATATATATATATATATATATATATATATAATATATAATATATATTATATATCTATATAGAGAGAGAGAGAGAGAGTGACAGTGGTGTATATGTGTGTGTACAATGTGTGTGTGTATTCAGTTCCTGTGCAACAGTAGCATGTAGGCGTGTGTGTAATAGGTTTCAACTTTAGTGAATGTGTGTATGTGTATTAGTTCCCAGGTTAGAGTGTGTGTGAGTGTTGTGTGTGTGGACATCAGTACATAGGGTGTGTGTGTTTCAATTTACATCACAGGTTAGGGTGTGTTCAGATTTTAGATTTAACATTCATTTGCATTTTGAAAACCCTAATTACCAAGCTAAACATGAATCCTAATGATTCCCAGATAGCTTACCTAATTCTCAGGTTGTACACGTACACACAAACATGTGTACATATACAAAAACATCTAATTAATCAGTTTAAACATAATTTGAATCTCAGGAACAATTTAACCGAACATGGTATGAGAACTTAAGGAAAACACCAAATTCGAATTCGAATCATAGTTAACATTCTAATTAATTGGTTGGTAATTGTTGTGACATATATATACGTGTCATGTAGGGTGTCTGTGTCCAACCAAGTGGACACAAACGTGTCCACCACGAAAACTAACACACGAGCAACAGAAAATAGTGCACTGCCTTGTGCAAAGGTTCAACACGCTCGTAGACACGACACACGACATGTGTGTCCATGTGGTCATGTCCACGTGTAGCCTTGTACTAGGGCTACACGCTGGACACAACACGAGGTGTCCATGTGTCCCCGTGTCTGTGTACGATATGCGTATCAGCGCGTGTCTGCGCCTGTATGCGTACGTATAAACCCAATACACGAGCGAGAATGTGTCCGATACGACACAATACTTCGAGCCACTTGGGGGTCTAGTTCACAAACACTGCCCCCAAGTGGTCCTCGCAGTATTGGGTCGAACAAAGCTGTGTCGTGTCCCACAGCCAAGTCGAACAGTAGGAGAAACCCTAGCTCTGCACGCGAGCATGTTCGTGTCCTCGTGTGGACATGACACGGCTCAAAAATTAATTCATAGGTTAGGGAAAACAAAGAGCACATCATAAACAATATTTTTAATCAAAAATATTTCGAAAATAAGATAAAAAAGTTCTTAGAGGCATTTCAACAAACACTTGTAAATGAAGACTGATACGTGTCCGATACGGACACAAAACTAATACAAAACTTCACCAAACACACACCACAGCTAGGGGACACCTAGATTTAGGCAACCATGCAAAGAAATCAAGATTTAATGATAGTTTGAGGTGTTTACCTATTGAGTATCAAATTCAAGGAAAAAGCCTCAAATATGAAGATTCCTCTTGTAAGTCAAATGCTCCAAATTGTACAAAATCTGAGATTCCTCTCCATGAACAGTAAATAGAGTATGATTAGGTTCTATTGCAAGAGACTAGAGTCAAAATGAATTAAAATGAAGAAGTTATGGATTGATGAAGAAAGGCCGATACCTCTTTCTTGCCAACAGTTGATGTGATGTAAAAGAGGCAAGAACTAGAAAGAGACATTAAATAGAGGGGAATCCCTAGGGGTCGGCCAAGAATGGCAAAATTAGGGTTAGGATTGACGACTAATGGGCTTTGGGCTAAGTGCAAGGCTAAATGAATCAATCTATAAGTCAAAAATCTATGCACCTAAATCACTTAATCTCTCTATGAAACTTGATTCAAATAACTCAACTCGGGTCGACTTAAGTTAGACTAGGGTCCCACCATGATAATCAAGTCACCATTGCTAAAGTCAACATGTAGGTTAGTCTCCATAGTCTCAACTAGCAAAGGTCAAAAATAACAACCATCACCTCAATAATTCAAAATAAATCCAAATTCATAAAATGATCAAAATGCCCTCAAGCTAGAAATGTGGTAGTGACAAATCTATCCTCCTTAAATGAATTTTGTCCTCGAGATTGAAAGACGAAACTAAACTGATGAGAAGGATAGACAATCATACCTCAAGGTCCAAAAAGATATGGGTATCGCTCGCGCATCTCATCATTCCGCTCCGAGGTAGACTCTTCTGGAGAATAATGCCTCCATGCGACATGAACCAAGGGTATCACCTGGTTTCTCAGTACCTTCTTCCGACGATTCAGAATTTCCACTGGCTACTCTGGATAACTAAGAGTAGGCCCCACCTCAATCTCCGAATGGTCAAGTACATGGCTAGTATTAGCCACATACCGTCTCAACTGTGATACGTGTAATACGTTGTGGATACCCACTAGTACAGGTGGTAAGTCTAGCCTGTATGCCACATCACCGACTCGCCTGCTGATCACGAAAGGTCCGATGAAGCGCGGCCTAAGCTTCCCACCTCTACCAAAACGTATGATACCACTGTAGAAACATGAAAAATATGGAGTTCATGCGGATTACAAATTGCCGCATAGGTACTTCGGGCCAAACAGGCCCGCATGAAGGAAAGCCGTATAACTGTTCAAAGACATATGCGGCCAATCAACGAACAGCTGTAGGACGAAAATTTACGACCAAGGAGGAGCAGTTCGACTGATAAAGCTAACAAGTCCTGGCAAAATATGACAGTTCTGACACTTCGACAAGAAAGATAAGACGTGAGACGTCGCCCAAAAGCAGGGTTCGTATGCCTCCATGTGGCCAAAAAAGCGTCATCCAAGCCGCATGAACCTCATGTGGCCCAGCTTATGCGGCCCCAAAATTTCCAGAACTACAGCCAGCCGGGAGTAACTGTGTTCCAGGCCGCATGCATGAGTCTCATGCGACCCTGCATGATCGAAGACTGAGAATGCTATACACACCGGAACACGTGACAATCTGACCAATTCCTCAACTACCCAGATCTGCTGCAACAAATCACAACAAACCGACAGATAGCAGCCCAAGAGCGGGTCTTCGTATTGTAACCCCTCTTCCCGAAATTGTGAAAAATATTTAAAAAAAGTTTTAATTTTGAAAATTTTATTGTTAGCAGCAACACTTTTCTGAATTTTTACTTGAAATTTTTAATATTTTGTATTCCCAATTATTTTCCCTATTTCTAAGTTGGTAACTTTGTAGTAATATTTTCTTGTAATAATTCAGTTGTGTATTTTACTTATATTATTTATATTATTTATTATTAATATGTTTATGGGTTAGAAAAATATTTGCTTAAGTTTCAAGTCCTAACCTTTTTCTCTGGCCCTAGCATCCCATCACCAGAGTGCAAACTCCTCATTTTTTTTTCTCTCCTACCTTTCTCTTCATTCAAGCCCAACCCAAAGTAGTATTCAAGTTTCCATATATATGCAAGCAACCCAGCTTCTTTGCTCACTTAGCATATCAATTCCAACTTGCCCTTCGGGTTTGATGGGTTTAACAATCCAATGCTCGGCCCGCTACTCATGTGTATTTATACGCAAACAATGGAAGCAATCAAAAAACCCTAGCCGCCATAACCCTTAAACCCTTCCACCGATGTACTCCTTCGCTGGGTTCAGCTTCTCCTCATCAAGCTCCCTAGACACCAACCCAAGGAGAGACTCACCGAGCGCCTACGAGCCACGCAAGTCGACCATTCTCGGTAACGAGTCGACGACAACTTTTCGGCAGGTAAACTGTTGTGTCCGACCTCTTCCTTCATGCGACGTCCGTTTCTCCATCTTCAGTGATCTCGCCATCTGTTCACGACAGCCTTATCAAAGCGTCTCGCGCTGACCATGATGGCCGTAGCTTCCGATCGAAGCATGCTAGTTGGTCGCCGGCACGTGTAACCCTGTCTCCTTAGCGAGCCTTCGTGCTATACAATTTGTTCCAACAGCATCAGTAGGTGAGCGTGGATCTTCTGCTTTATTTTTCTATCAACCAAATTCTAATCTATAGGAAGAAAAAGAATGGGCAAAACGTTAGTAACTTATAGTTCCAACGAAGGCAAGGAATAGAGTTGGGATCCACTAAATCAATATTCATGTATATTGCTATTCACGTGGGTGTCCTTCTTTCAACTAAAAACCATATGGCATGCTGAGTCTTTCTTTCTATCAAGATGTGAATAATAGAATTGGTAAAGTTTCACTAGCCCCTTCCTTTTTCTTTATTTAGCATGAAAGCCCTTGGTTGGTATATGTTAAAAACCAATCTAATATGTAAATACTCCAAATAAGTAAATAATTTTAGGATTTCTAAAGACATGCTATTATAATAGTGTGTGCATTAATAATGATTGCCTAAGTCATGCATTGTACCAAAATATTATTTACAAATATTAAGAGTAATCAAATCCATAACAATAAATTAATAATACATAACGAATGGATGGTGAAGGCTTCCTGTAGCTAGCCTTTATCATAGATGTGCACTTTGCATATAAGACCTTAGGAAATAATCTTTTTGTGTATAAAAAAGAGAATCTTTTGTCTTTAGATATATTTAGCTTTTTAGTTGCACATATTTCAGTGAAACCTCAACTACTTCGTGCACGTTCGTCAGATCGAGACAAAACTTATGCCGAGAGGACCGTATCATTTTTCTGGTCCTGTACGCCAAGTTTGGTCCAATTCTGAGACAGTTGATCGGATCATCGTTTTGCGGACCCCACGATCCGATTCAACGAGTGATTTTGTGCACGGCCCACCAGAATCCACAATTGGACATACTGTTGGGTTCGTACCATCAAAACTAATTTGTAGACATGTAGTTTGACTTTAGAGACTATTGACTCTGGCACGTTTTTTGGTACAAAGAGGGTCCAACGGCGGATACCGTTTTGACCCAAAATTACCGTTTTGCGCATGTGTCCAGAATTAGACTTAAGGACAGGCAAACCTAGCTAATTTTACTATTCTGAGAATGTTGGAAATGTTTGTTTCAGCTTTTGGAGACAGTTGTGAGACTTGGACCTTCTGACTTGTGGATTGGTGAGATATTGTTGGTTCTCCGTGCAACCTCCAGACAAGTATACCTTGCCTCCCTCTACAGTTTATTTATAAGCATATTTCTATTATTATATAGTTTTACTAGTTGATCATTGTGATTTGTATAGCGTGCATGCTAGTATATATATAGTCCTTGTTTATAGTTAGCTTTGTAGTTCATATTGATAAATGTATATATAGTTCTTGTTCATAGTTAATTTTGTAGTTCATATTGGATTGGTTCTCTCGTGTATCGTGATTGGGTCGTGTTGTGTCATCAGATGTACTTGGAATGAGTCGCATCGTGTCATAGGATGAATAAGTCATAACGGAACTGTTGTACCTTAAATTCTTGAAGCTAACCTGCGAGTCCATATTAGGGGCGAGGGTTAGTAGTTATCTGTATCTTGATTCTTGATGATAGCCTGCGAGTCCACACTAGGGACGAGGGTTAGTAGTTGATCAAACCCGCAAGTCCACACTAGGGACGAGGGTGATCTCTTGAAGCTAACCCGCGAGTCCATATTAGGGGCGAGAGTTAGTAGTTGATCAAACCTGTGAGTCCACACTAGAGACGAGGGTGATCTCTTGAAGCTAACCTGCGAGTCCACATTAGAGACGAGGGTTAGTAGTAATTTGTATATTGATTCTTGATACTAGCCTACGAGTCCACACTAGGGACGAGGGTTAGTAGTTGATCAAACATGTGAGTCCACACTAGGGGCGAGGGTGATCTTTTGTAGCTAACCTGCAAGTCCACATTAGGGGCGAGGGTTAGTAGTTATCTGTTCTGCACCTGCGAATCCACACTAGGGGCGAAGGTGATTTCTTGAAGCTAACCTATGAGTCCACACTAGGGACGAGGGTTTGTACTTGATCAAACCTGCGAGTCCACACTAAGGACGAGGGTGATCTCTTGAAGCTAACCTGCGAGTCCATATTAGTGGCAAGGGTTAGTAGTTATCTGTTCTGCACCTGCGAGTCCACACTAGGGACGAGGATAATTTTTTGAAGCTAACCTGCGAGTACACACTAGGGACGAAGGTTAGTAGTTGTTCAAACCTGCGAGTCCACACTAGGGGCGAGGGTTTGAGTATTCGATTGGTTATCCGTTGACATCGTGTTATCTTGTTCTCCTCCAGCAGTTTGTTTATGCGTAGTGGTTCTACCAGTCGTGTATAGTCGTGTTTTCGTGTTGATTGGTTTTTTCTTGTTTATTTCTTTTATTTTCTTTATTGCATGATAAACTGCTAGATAGACATGTTTTTATGTATCTTGTTATGTCCCCTGAGGACCTGATGATCTCTTCAGGTTCAGCGATTGTATGGAGTTAGCTAGTGGTTCTGGATGACAGATGTGATGATACGCTTATGGGATTCAGGTATCGTTATTGTGTTTATTATTCGCTCGTACTTTCATACCTTATCATGAGATATCCTGTTTCTTGATTCAGTTTTAGACTATTGTTATTTTCTTTAGAGTCTTATCGGACATATATGCTAGTGGGCTGCAGACCACGACCCATAGTGTTCATTCATGTTTATTATTCTTATTGTGGATTGAGATATAGATTTGTTTGCCATGAATTGGCATCTTACCCTAGCCGTGACAGCGTTTACATATTCGAGTCGGGCTGGAGTCCGCTTGATGCGTAGCTGGCTTGCTTACGAGCTCACGTCCGAAAGGCGGATGCGGGTCATGACACGTATGCTAATCATCCACGTGGCAGCAAGCCGTCTATACGGCTCAAAATCCATCATATTATAAATAGCAGGGTGCCACACCCCTGTAAAAGATTGGCAACCTTCAAGAAAAAACGATATCTTTACGAGCTAGAGACTGCATTAGATAGTCCACGGAGTAAGGCAGAGTTGATAGCACTTTTCCGAGCCGCCACTGTCACACCCCAGAATCAAAACTAAATAATTGTACTTAGATTGTTTCCTAAGCTTTCTTTCTAGGCCCTTTCTTTGTACAAGCGAGTTTACAATCAATTTCAGTGTTCTGTAATACCTATTGTTAATTTTTATGGCAAACACAATGTCGACTCTGCTGGGGACATCCTTCTCTTCCGATAAGAAGTTGGTGACGCAATCTGAAGCGTCCAAGCTCGGCTCTACACAGCAGATGCTTGTGGTCCGCTTCGACCAACCATCCTTAGAGGAATTGCTCTCTGAAGGGAGCGCCAGCCCGTCTCAGAAGCGGACCAACCCAAAGAGGACTCGCAAGGCGTCGGTGTGCAAAACTGTTGCCCCCGACCAAATTCTCGACGAAGCTCCTTCTGCAGCCCAAGACGGTGACCAGAACTCTCATGTAGATTTGTTTCTGACCGCAGAGGACCCTGCTGTCCCCAAATCCAGCAGAGAAAAACACTACGATACTGAGTTTTTGGGGGCACAAGGGAACTCCATGTGGACAAAGAGGAGGCTACAGAGAGGAGATGGGCAGTCTGCCCACGCAATGGCCAACTCCGGTCGCAGGTAGACAACTCATGCGGCAGCCAACTCTGCCGCAGGTAGATAATCCATGCGCCAGCCAGCTCTAGCCACAAGAAGATGGTCCATGCGATAACTAATCCTGGATTCAAACAGGACGTCTCATACGGCTCTATCAGAAGCTCTGTGTTCGACCGCCTCTCATGCGGGCCCGTCGCTATGCGGCCTATCGAGGATGCGGGATGTATCAATCTGGACTCTTTTTACTACACGCCTTTGGGTGCTAAGTCAAAAAAGTCTAGGGCAGTGTGGGCTCAACCAGCCCAGTCAACTGTCCAAGTTGCTGACTGTCAGTGGGCCCAGTTAACTGTTATACGGGCTCCTGATAGAAAGTTGTATAGAACCACTCGCGTCCAGTCCCCCAGTGCTAAAGGACAGGGTGGGTCTTTAAAGTCTCCCTCTAAAGATCTAGAGCAAGTATTTTTACTAGCCACGGATCAGGGAGCAAACATGATGCCTAAGCACTCGTGCGCTCGGGATCCTCGCGTTCACAAGTTTGGTACAAAGGCAGAGCAACTTCCTACTGACTTACGTAACGTGATTACTCACAAGAGCAAGACGGCAGTGTCAGCATGCAATGAGTCCCTCTCGGGACGTCGTTGCACTCAAGTCATCATCAACTGTTGCTGTAACAAATCAGCAGCACCTGAAGATCGGCAGTCAGTTTTCCAGCGACTACAGCAGCCAGCACCTGTCCGACATGTGCAAATCTTAGGGGACAAAGAGTTTCCATTCGCCTCCTGTAATTCAACTCAAAAAGTTCCTTCCGGCAAGGAAGGAAAGAAGACTGGCTCTTCCAGCCCGGCCATCTCGTCTAGTATTGTAAGGAGACCCTGTAGCACCCTGATTTTCAAATCCATGTTAAATTAGTGCTAATTAATTTTTAATGTCATTTTTTTAGCCTTAAATAATTATTAGGAATTTTTAGGAATTTTCTGGAATTTTTAAATAATTTTAAATGAGTTTTAAATACAAGAAATATCATTTTGTAATTTCTTTAAATGTTTTAATATCAACTTGCAATTTTTAGAAATGTTTTAATAGTGGTTTGTAATTTCTGAATTGTTTTTAATTTAGGTTTGCAAATTTATTTTGCAAACAGTCCTGGTTAAAACCTTTATGCAATTTCCTATTTTCCTAGGGTCTTTTGGGCCAATTGCCCGAACACCCCCCCCACGACAGACTCTCTCTCTCTCCCCTCACCTAACCGAGCTGCCCGACGACCCGATTTCCGGCTGACCGTCCCCGCCATTTCCGGCTGCCCCGACCCCAAACGACCGACCTAATAGCCCTATAAAACTCCCCTCTTCCCCCTCAGCTCGGCCAACACCATTTCGACCCACCACGACAACCCCAAGCCGTCTTCTTCCCCGACGAACCCCGCCGAAACCCTAACTCCGGCCAGCGCCACCCCCGCTCCATCCGACGTCCTCGTCACCAACCACCACCACCAACTTGTTCGCCTCGTCGTGCTGGTTCCGGCGCCACCCAAGCGCCACCGCCACGACGTCGTCTCCGTCCGTTCGCCGCCCCGAAAGTTCACTCGTCGACCGGACACGTACGTGTCATCCTCTTTTCGTGTCGCATGTGTCTCGTGCACACATATGTTGTTCGTCGTGTCCTGGCGAACACTTTTGTTAGAACTGGACACGCGAGATTAAACTCGTGCGTATCGTGCAGGCCTAGGACACGAGGATACCTGTGTCCCTAACTGTCAGGACACAGGACTATGTTTTTTATTTTTTTTATTAATTAACCACTTAACTCCTAAATAAAACTAACCCAGACCCTATCCTAACAGCAGAACCGGACTGGCCTACTGGCCAGCCCGTGCGTTGTAAACCCCCCCCTGTGCTTCCAGAGGCTCGAGTTCGAGCCCTCTGTTGTGTTCTGTTTCCTTTTCTTTTTATTTTTATTTTCTTTTCTTTTGTTTTTTTTGTATATATATATATATGTATATGTATATATATAGAAATTAGTATTTATATATATATGTATATATACTGTAATTACAGTATTTTATATATATGTATATATATATTTTATAGTTAGTAAATTTTATATATATATATAAATATGTATACATTTTTCCTATGTATATATATATTATATATATACTTTATCTTTAGTGTTTTTCTTATATATATACTTTATCTTTAGTGTTTTTCTTATATATATATATATATATATATATATATTTTTGTATATATATATGTATACTTATAAATTAAGTATTTCTCATATATATATATGTACTTTTAAATCATAAATATGTATATTTCTACTATACATAATTTTTGCCTTATTAAAATAATAATATTATTTTGTACCATTACCAAATTGTATTTTATTGTATTTAAAATACTGCAACCATTTGGTGTCCAAGCCTAGCATGGGTTTTTGGGCCCAAATGTGTTTCACACATTCAAGACCTGTACAAGTCATATTGGACTTGATTCATGGCCTTGGGTCCTGTATTGAACTTTGGTTCAATTATATACATGGACAAAATACGCAGATAATTAATTATTGTGTACATTGCTGATTTTGATTTCTAAAAATACTTAAGGCATTGCTAAATTTATGGGAAAATAGTATTTAGACCTTGTGTTAATTTAACTATTCTAGTACGACTTTTGTGATATTAAATTACTATTTTGCCACTAGTCTGGCCATGTGTGACCTAATCCCCTAGTTGACTAGTCTTCGTTTAATTATCTTGTTGACTAGTCCTTGCTTGACCAATACCTTAGTTGGTCTAAGTTGATTTAGACTTGACCTAGATTGGTCATGTTGACTACTTTGACTAGTTTGACTTTAGTGTTGACCAGAGTTGACCAAGAGTTGACTTTTGACCAGATTGACCTAGAATCATGTAGTTTGCACAGTAGACACTATATTTACTATTTAGAACACATTGTGACTTGTGTTACCCTGATCAGGAGCCAGACACCTCTCCTCAGACAGCGTACCCTCTACAGACACTCATTCAGCAGGCGAGTACATTCTCTGACCGTTTCATACTTGTTCAGGCTTTACTTCTCGCTCTAGATTACTTTACTTGTTGCTATCACGTTGGTAACACGGATTGGTACTATATGGATCTTTACATGAGATGTTATCCCCCTCGGGAGCATCGGGTACTTCATGTTATGTGTGTTTCACTATCATCATGTACTCCTATGCTTTCATTATTCATGTACACTCATGTGATCATGTACTCTCATGTTTACTGAGCTCTCATGTATACTATCATGTGCACCCTTTTATGGGCCCCATGTGATATCATGTACAATAACGTAACTTGTATAGATCCTTGTGTATTGATTGGGGTACGGGGGAGTAGAAGTGGACATGTGAATAATTCCAAAGTAGTGTAGTCATGTACAAACTCAGTAGTATAGTCATGTATAAATTCTAGCCATTCACATGCCTATCTTGTGCTCTACATCACTAGTCACTACAGTTCTCTATATACAGTAGATATTTCATTACAGCTATCTCTTTTACAGCGTATATTTCCTTTCAGCAGTTCATGTATCTTACTCTATTGCCTGTATCGTATTTCCTAACCTGATATGCACTGCGTGAGATGTATTGTGCTCGTTCCCGTCCTGATTGGACCTGTTGAAAATATTACAGAGGACGAGGACGAGGCTTGGGTGACTACCTATTACGGAGCAGCATTAGATGACACATGTACCGAGGACCCTCAGCAGGTCCTACCTGCAGCTGAGGAGGATGTTCCAGTAGTCTAGACCAGTTTAGTCTAGGCAGTCTTTTATATTTACTTTTTGTCTCACATCTGAGTTGTATTTTGAGATGTTGAGTTGTAGACTCTTAGACTATTTGTATTATGAGTTGACATTCTGGATGTTATGTATCTTAGACACTTAGTCTTATTTCATCTATGCTGGTTTCTTTTGAGTTACTATCTATCTGTTCTTCATTCTTCTACCCTAGATGTGATCGAGTTTATTTCTGTTTGTTACCTCCACTCGGAGAGTATGAACTGTACAGGTACTTGATATTGTTAGATGATTTACTAGGACAGCGTTCTACCGCCGATACTGCGGCGTAGGCTGGGCGTGGTTACGTACTTGTACCCGAACAGTGGGTGCGGGTCGTGACATGTTTTTAGTGGTGGCCCATGCAGGTCGAGTTTATGTAGTGGTATTCGAACTAGAGTATCACTACAGCCTGCGATAGGATTTGAGGAATATGCTTAGAGAGAGTGGATACTCAATCACTGCTAGGATACTTGAGAGATTCCTGGGATGACCCTTGAGAATCTCATTGTAAACTATCTCGATATTCGATTCCGACAGTTTCTGTCCACTTTCATTGTTCGTTGATAAATTTGATTCTTGGTAATTATTGTTGGTTTAATTTTTCTGTCAAGATGAAATTATACGGGTTAGATTATCTCAGTTATGGAATCTAAACTTCTACTGTCACATTAGCCAGCATGGTGAGGACATATAGTCAGATTTTGGATATATTTCTCGGGTGTGGGAATTTAAGGTTTTCGCAGCCATGCTAGCGGCAGAGCGAAAATTTTAAATACCATGATTCTAGAGGTATGTGCCTTAGTCAAGGACTCTGTGATTATCGTAGCCTTGCTTACTAGTATGACAAGGATTTAGAGTACCATAATTTTGGATAAACGTATATGATTATCAGATTGTACCTTAGATGCTTTTGAAAATGTTTTCTCTACTTTTGTTTCAGTCTTTCAAAAAAATGATGAGTTTGTTGTTTTGTTTTTGTTTTGCTTTCTCATCGTTTAGCTTAGGAGTAGGAGTAGGAGTAGCTTAGCTGTTATTATAAACCTTTGTGTAACTTCCTTGTTATAATTTTCTTCAAAAAAAAAAAAAATGAATTGATGATTTTGCTAGACCTTATCTTAGATTTGATAGCATAGTTTTGATTTCAAAATGGTTCTCTTTTAAATTATTGAGCACAAAAAGATTTTATCATGATTTCTCTTGTCATTATTCCTTATGCCGCCATCATCCTTCGTCTTAATTTAAACTCTGTCCTAATTACATCAATCACTTGTCTCGTATCTAATTCTGTCAATTGTACTTGAAACTTTGAACTTTGAAACTTTAAATATCTATATCTTATCACCTTGGAAAGGTCGAGGAAGTAACGTAAATCATCTAACTCGGAAAAGACTTGATTTATTATTTTGTGATAATCTTGCTAGGGGTATAATAAGATGGACCTTGATATAGGTTGGAATAGAGATGCGACTGAAATTGAGGATGAAATCAAGAGACCTATATTATCAGTCTAGAGACGAACACAATTAGAGAAATGTTCTTGTATGAATAAATTCATAGATGTACACTGATGAAAAAAAAAATATTCAGGGTCAACCTAGTTTTGGGAACTTGAGAAATTCTGGTTATTAACCTTGAGGTATTGAGCTTTAAGGCTATGATGTTGAATTTAGGAATTTAAATGATAGAGAGAAGATTTCAAGTATACGCGATGATGATATGAATTAAATAAAATATTGGTAAGATGATGACTAAGAACGGGAAGAACACAAGGATTTTGGAGTTATAGAAATTTAGAGATTTTGTAAATTTTTAAAATTTCAGGAGACTAATATTTAAGGTGTACGTTGAAGGAAATAGGAATGTTGATTTTATAATGGAGAATAAATTTGGTAAGGCCTACTGGTATTAGAATTGGATAATACAAGGGGAGCAAATTGAATAAGTTTAAGGACTCATAAGACTTGATTTAAAGATTTGGATCCAATTTAGGACAAGATGGAAGAATTTAGATTTTTGATAATTAAGTGGTTAGTGTTGATTCCTACTTGGAAGGGGTATACTTCATGAATAATGTTTTGGAATTTAGGAATTAAGCCTATGGTGATCATGGCAAGGTCAAATCTTTATGATAGAAGGGTATAATTTTGACGGTAGTCATATAAAGGTTCATTTTGGGACTTGTGAGATAAAAATATGATTGGCAAGTGGAAAAAAAAAAATTGATAGTATCAGAGAAGGATGATTAACTTGACTTTCCTATGAAATCTTTTCTCTTGCTTCCCTTTAAACGAAGAAATTTGACTTATTACATATCTTTGAATCACCCTTTGAGTTTTCAATATCATTGAATCCTAGCTCCCTTAATCACGACCAATCAACCTTGATCATCTTTTCTTATCATATTAATATCTTGGGTCATACTCAATTAAATTAAATTTAATTATGACCTGAATCTCCATCCTTGTATGCTCGTGCTTAGACTTTGGTAATCTTGTTCTCCATCTTGTCCAAATTCTAATTTACTCAAATTGATCAACTTAGATCGTATCGAGACTAAATTTTCCTAATACATATATTGTGATTAGATTTCAATGTTGTTACCACTCGTGCTGTAATTTTCGATTTTGATCATGTTTAGATTTCAAACACTCTGGCCTAAACCCTTTTCAACCTTGATTTAATTCCCTGACTATATCTGAACCCCTCATGATTAGTCATGTCTAGATGACCTGGCATGACTAAAACGACTTTGAGTTCCTTGATCGTGATTATCAATCATAACTATGCATATTATCTTGCCTCTAAATTTTGCCTAAAACCTTGATTCTCGGTCACGACTATATGATTAGTTGTCGTGCCAAAATTTGGACTTGCTTATGTTTGAACCACTTTCTATTCATGTTGGAAATCGATTATGAAAATACTCATGTTTCGGGTTTATTCTTAAGACATGTTCAAGTTTGATTTCGTATTCATATCTCTATCGTGCCCAGTGAACTTAGACACTTCTAAATTTTAATCACGTTCGAACTTGGAACGTACTTCATGATCTTGTTAATCATACTCTCTAATCTTTAATCGTGCCTATAAGACCTTGACTTCGATTTATTTGCCTAAATGTTATCTCAATCGTGCCAAACCTTGTTTGGTCATGGTTAACCTTTCATCTTAATCGGGCTTGTGTAACCTTGGGGTTGATTTTCATCAACCAAAGTGTTACAGATCACTCCGTACCTGAACTCCATTATACCTTCGATCCTCTTAGTCATAACTAAGATCATGCCCTAATGACTTTATCTTATCTCTAAAAATCGTGCCTAAGATATTGCCTAAACTTTCTATCTGTTTCACCCCCCCTTACCGGCCTTTAAATTTCGAGGACGAAATTATTGTTAGGAGGGTAGACTTGTAGCACCCTGATTTTCAAATCCATGTTAAATTAGTGCTAATTAATTTTTAATGTCATTTTTTTAGCCTTAAATAATTATTAGGAATTTTTAGGAATTTTCTGGAATTTTTAAATGATTTTAAATGAGTTTTAAATACAAGAAATATCATTTTGTAATTTCTTTAAATGTTTTAATATCAACTTGCAATTTTTAGAAATGTTTTAATAGTGGTTTGTAATTTCTGAATTGTTTTTAATTTAGGTTTGCAAATTTATTTTGCAAACAGTCCTGGTTAAAACCTTTATGCAATTTCCTATTTTCCTAGGGTCTTTTGGGCCAATTGCCCGAACACCCCCCCCACGACAGACTCTCTCTCTCTCCCCTCACCTAACCGAGCTGCCCGACGACCCGATTTCCGGCTGACCGTCCCCGCCATTTCCGGCTGCCCCGACCCCAAACGACCGACCTAATAGCCCTATAAAACTCCCCTCTTCCCCCTCAGCTCGGCCAACACCATTTCGACCCACCACGACAACCCCAAGCCGTCTTCTTCCCCGACGAACCCCGCCGAAACCCTAACTCCGGCCAGCGCCACCCCCGCTCCATCCGACGTCCTCGTCACCAACCACCACCACCAACTTGTTCGCCTCGTCGTGCTGGTTCCGGCGCCACCCAAGCGCCACCGCCACGACGTCGTCTCCGTCCGTTCGCCGCCCCGAAAGTTCACTCGTCGACCGGACACGTACGTGTCATCCTCTTTTCGTGTCGCATGTGTCTCGTGCACACATATGTTGTTCGCCGTGTCCTGGCGAACACTTTTGTTAGAACTGGACACGCGAGATTAAACTCGTGCGTATCGTGCAGGCCTAGGACACGAGGATACCTGTGTCCCTAACTGTCAGGACACAGGACTATGTTTTTTATTTTTTTTATTAATTAACCACTTAACTCCTAAATAAAACTAACCCAGACCCTATCCTAACAGCAGAACCGGACTGGCCTACTGGCCAGCCCGTGCGTTGTAAACCCCCCCCTGTGCTTCCAGAGGCTCGAGTTCGAGCCCTCTGTTGTGTTCTGTTTCCTTTTCTTTTTCTTTTTATTTTCTTTTCTTTTGTTTTTTTTGTATATATATACAACCATATCCCGTCGCATGGAGGGACGTACCGTTTCTACCATGGTACAAGCTGTTCCATATCGATTCTTATGATGGGAAGACCTCTGCTAGTTGGTACATGACTTACTTTGAAGTCACCACCGACCAATTGCCGCATAGTGATGCCATCCACACGCAATTATTCATCGGAGCATTGGAGGGAATCGCGTTCGACTGGTACCGCAACCTCTCTGACAACTGTATCCATTCTTTTGACGGCTTCAAGCACATATTCCTGGAGAGATTCTACGAGGTGGGGCATGATGTGACGATGTCATCTCTCATGGACGTCGTTCACGGAGAGAGGGAGCTGACGAGGAACTATATCGAGCGGTTTCGCCAAACTGCGATGAGATTGCCTCAGGGCAATCCTGAGAGCTCCCTGATTGAAATCTGCCAAAAGAAGCTGCTCCCTGCAATTAGCCTCTGGATGGGTGACGATCAGTTTAGGGATTGGATGACCTTCATCAAAAGTGCTACCAACAATAGTAGCGCCACTACCAACCGGGACAATAAGGGCTCGTCAGCTGGGGTTACACATCCTAGACGGAGAAGATAAGGGCAGACATCCTGGTCCCACTTCCAGTAACAACAATAGTAGCGCCACCACCAACCGGGACAATAAGGGCAAATAGGCCATGGTCACTGATGCGGCTCAGAAGCCCGAACAAAAATAGGTGGAAGGTCAATGGCCCAAGGTCAATTACTTATTTGAAGATGGTCATGTCAAACCTGTCTTCGATATGCTCTTGCAAGGGGGTAGGATCCAGCTCCCTCCACCAAGGTGCGAGCCCCAAGCAGCAGAAATAGAGGACCCAAAGTACTGTCACTTCCACCGCTATGTCCATCATGCCACCCAAGATTACTTCCAATTGAAGCAGTACATCCAGAGTCCTATCGGCTCCAAAGCTCTGTCGATAGACTTTGAAGAGGTTACTGTGGCGGCGAACATAGAATCTATTTAGTTCGGCGACTTCCTTCCAACAAGCACTCCTGACAGGGTAATACCTGTCCTCCGGGCAACGATGGAGGTTACTAATCTTCCACCCGCCCGAACCAGACATCTGGATTGGTACCCCTCACCACATTGCGAGGAAAGATCTTGTGGGTGCATCCAGATTTGGTGCCCGAAGTTACCCAGGGGGTGTCATCTACTACCAACGAGAAGAAGGGGAGAAAGTCTAGAGCCTGCCATATAGTTTCAGCTAAAGCTGAAGAAGCTGCAGATGTTGTTACCCGGTCTGGAGCACAAGTCCAGCCCGTACGGGATAGTCCAGCCAAAGATCCTCAGCTGGCAACGTTGTCCCGATGTTCCAAGGCCATCTCAGCCTCCACTGGCAGATAAGTCCAAGATAAGGGAGACCCGCTTCGACAGGCCACTCCGCAATGTTGTACCTCAGGGACTGGAGAGACCTTACAACTTTGATATATTAGTACAATTGGCTAATAAGCCAGCAAAGTTGTCGCTATATGAGCTCCTAAGGCTCTCCAAGGATCTTCGTATCGCATTAAGCGAAGCACTCCAGAATGCTAATGCCTACTTAGCTCAGGTCAAGCCTCCAGAGGAAGACCCGCCAGCAAATCTACAGGGCGGCGGTAGCACAGATGCAATGCCCAATAACGTATTTACTCCGTAGAACATGTTGATTAAGACCAACTTACATGATCGCCCCTTGTACTACACTGGTTACATAGGCGACATCAAGGTGGATAGGATGCATATCGACCCGGGATCGTCAATAAGCATCATCCTGAAAAGCCTGCTCCAACTTCTTGGCATCCCTATGCGCCGGCTAGAAGCAACCAACACTGCCATTAGCGGGTTTAACTCAGGGAGAAGCTATCCCCTAGGAATGATCCGGTTGAAGTGCCAGATTGGTGACCTGAGGACGGAAGTTACCTGCTACGTCATAGATGTAGACACCTCCTACAACATCCTCCTGGGACGTCCATAGATACATGACTATATGATCGTGCCATCCACCCTATACCAGTATTTCAAGTATGTCAGTAAACACGGTTCCGTGAAGATCGAATTCGCCGACATTGATCCCTTCAAAGGGGTTGAATCTTATTACTCGTTGGAGGCTTGTCCATATAACGAATCTAGGAAACACATAACGGACGAGCTGGAGGCCATCATAAGGCCAGAGGAACCCTTGAGAATCCGTCTCCAACCCCGTAAACCAGGCAGGACCGTAGCCCTTGTCGCAACCTTCACTACAACAAAAAGACCTATTAATGACGCTTGATAAGTAGATTTCATGACGGCTGATAAAGAAACGTCATCAAAGTTCAGCAAGACTCCATTCTATGATGGTGTCCAATATAAACGTTATTGATAGTCTTTCAGTCATACGAGCGTCATGAAAAAAAGCACCAAAATTTAAGTCAAAACCTCCACTCCCCCGTACTTCTCCCGCACTTAAGAAAAATTCTAAACCAAGAAGCTCCACAGCTACTCCCCAAGGCCATCGAAGAAGTCATGGCTCGCTTTCTCTTCGCCTCCCTCCTCTCCCCCTACGTCCTCTCTCCCTCCGTCGCCGACCTCTTCTCCCACCTCGACTCCTCCTCCGCCTCCCTCCTCGACGTCGCCAACTCTATCTCCGCCGCCCTCGACCGCCTCACCTCCCTCTACCTCCACCTTCGCCTCTCCCTCTGCCACGGATTCGTCCCCCTCTGGGACCCG
Source organism: Iris pallida (assembly GCA_029216955.1). Classification (NCBI taxonomy): domain Eukaryota; kingdom Viridiplantae; phylum Streptophyta; class Magnoliopsida; order Asparagales; family Iridaceae; genus Iris; species Iris pallida. The sequence continues at coordinate 6,062,900 of JANAVB010039219.1, read as the reverse complement.
GAACCCACATCGCCCCCCTCGTCTTCCCCCTCTCCATCCCTTCCCGCCATGCGGGACAGCGGCCATCTCCGTCCGTCGTGCCATCTACGCCGTCGAGGTGGTCTCTGCCCTCGTGGTCGGCTCCGTCCTCGTCGGCCTCGGCCATGCCTCCCTCCCCGAAAATCCTCTAATTTTTGATCTAATTTCTATCAGTAGGTTAGGGCTTATTTTCTATTTGCTAGCTTCCTATTTATTCCTTTCCTGTAGAAAAAATTTAGCCATGGCGAGAAACGACAGCGACGGAGGGACGAAGTGGATTTGGCCGAGGCCATCCTCAACGACATTAATTTTTTTGTTTTATTTTTTGTGACAGCTTCCGTCTGTAATCGGCCATCCTCAATGTCGTCTTCCCTAGATGCGGCAGGCAGGCGATCCTCAGAGAGATGTCAATCGATGAACATCATCTGTCTGGCTCATAGATTCGGTATTGTATCAACTTATTTTTAATTGTCTATTTGGGTACTTTATTTTACACATATTACCCTATTATCCTCTGTTCTGTTGAAGTGATATATGATGTGATTACATATTCTACTCCATGTTATTTTTAAACTGGTGGCTTGCTTACATTTCTCTTTGTTGTCAAATTGCTATTTTGGTATTAGGTCCCGGGAATGGAGAGATCACTTAACACTCCAGGAAGCTGCTGACCGGGTGATGTTGTGTTTCAATTTAAAGTTAGGTTTTTGTATTTGGAACCTTCTAATAATAGAGGTCAAGTGTGATGTTGTTTCTTCTTTGTTCTTGGGCTTTATTATCCGTTTCAGATGATATTTAAAACTTTGCTATAAAGAAAGGCTAAAGTCTATAGAAACCTTCACTTAACCTAAAGAACAATCCTTACCTATACACCTCACTCCCTATAAAGACCACGCACACAAATTCACAATCTTGTTGTTTACGGATCATAGGAAAGCTCCAACAATGAATTTATGGAATATTTATTATCGGTTGTCAATATTAACTTTGACCTTCTATCATGGTGCCAAATTTATTAGCTCAAGTAGTTTTCAACAACAGAAGACCTTACCAAATTCATTAGCTCAAGTAGTTTTCAACAATGCAAGTTCGATTATTCATCAATCCCGTAAAAATAGTATATAATTCTTTGATCTCAAAATCTTCTGACATCACTGGCATCTTCAACAATCCTCTCTCACAACTGTAAATTACGCAATACCAGTATTTGATAGGATATGAACCTAACCTACTAAATTGTGATCTATAAAACAGTAGTTAGCAATATAAACTATTGTAGTGTTGTGGAAATTGTGTGTTAATTATTATCTTGTTTCACCTAATACTAGAAAACAAAACAACCTAAATGTCCATTCATAGAAACTACAACATCCAAGGGATTTTGATATAGTAAATTGTACAGTAGTAGGCTGTCATAAAAGGAAAGAGATGTCACTCACGAGCTTAAATCTCTAATAATTTATGTTGACAAAGGGCTTTGTTCCTTGCATGCATGTCTCAATGTTAAATTAGTTCTTACTTACATAGCGGGAGTTAGTATAGAAAAATAATATAAAAAGATGGATTCTGTACTTCAGAATGAACCTTTTAAGGTTTATTGTTTCTGTATTTATTCCATTAGAGTTCCACTAGCGTATGATTGTAGATGACTAATACTTGTTTCATTGCTATTACCTTTTCAGGAATTGCTGCCTAGGGAGGCTTTTTCCTTCAATATCCTATATAGGTGAAGAGTCCAATGAAACAGGTGCACGACTGTGAATTTTATATATTTCGTGAACATATGTGGGTTAGTGCATAATCTAGAGCTAACCAGAGACTTGATTTCAAAAAATTTCAGATTCAGAGTATTCAAATATATACGATTTTGTGTAAGGTTTGAGTTTAATCTACATCAAGTTTAGGTTTTGTTTCTTGGGTGTGATTGAGATGTAAAATCAGTTTGCGGGATTATATTCAGAAGAGTGTTTAGAATTGTGACGGCAATTGAGCCAAACATAGACTTCTCTGCTATTTTTTTTCCTTTTTCTGATTCCAAGGAAATCTGCTGTAATATATGGGCACCTTACCAGGTTCTTGCCAGGTATGTTTCATATGTTTTAGTGTTCAACCTCAGATGTATTAGAGAAATTAGGAAATTGGTGGGGATGCACCATCTGGTCCCTAGGAATAAAGCTCTACTAAATGTTCTGATTTTATGTTAAATGGAGACTTTTTTATACAAACTTTTTTTTACGTTTGTTATGCTTAATGCTTCTTCTTTTTTCGAAGAATAGTTTGATGAGTCTTCGTCCTAGCTGTATGAAACATGGCCTCATGTGTATATACAACCTTTAGTCTTATATTAATTGCTTTATAGATCATAAAGATTTGTTGTGCTGGGCATGTGCTTTTCTTCTAGTTTCTTTACAATTTCCTGCTTCCTTCCCCACATTGTAGTAAACTCCATGATTGAAGCTAGTTTCTAGTTCTTCATCCCCAGTCTGCACAGTAAATTTCTGAGCTTGGTCTTCTGTAGGAAACTACATTTTCACTGCTGAAATGAATGGGATATGGACAAACATTGGTGACTCCTTGTTTGTTTTGTCACATCCTCTAAAATCATCTACCATCAATGTGGTGGGTCATCTGAGTTGTGGACCACCATTATCCTCTCTGAAATCTTCAACCAAGCAATTGTTTTCTTCCCCTTCGGTTTCAAACAGTACTTGGGATTTGTAATGAAGTCCCATTTTTAGGGTGAACAAGTTGCTCAATTTAGGTCTTAGCCAAACTGGAGAAGCATTCTTCTCCTTCTGAACCATAGTTGACTCGGTTCCGTATGTTCGGAATTATGATTCTTTAATTTAGTAAATTAGCTTCACCAATTTTGGCTTTTGGATGATGCCATACCCAACCTAAAACTATAGCCTGTAGAAAACTTGAGCAGGTTTAGCCATAGGCCAATTTTATTAGAATTTCAATATTTCTTTGATTTACTTTTATATTCCGTTTTGATGCAAAACTAGGAACTGAGTCCAAAAATTTCTTAAGCATGTCACTCTTGGAATGTACTAACATATCTCCCAGATAGTGTGTCACTCTCCAAAGAGAGGAATAATCTACCAAGAGATAGAAACCTGAAAATTTTTAGCAAGTTGAAGCTTGCTCTCAAAGCTATTAGACACAGCCTCATTATGCAACAGTGGACTGTAGAAGTCCATGTATCTCTTTGGAGAGTATTGTACAGGCAGTGCACTAAAACATCTACTCTATTGGATTGAGATGGCTTTTAGCTACTATATGATGGAACTGAGGATTCCCAGGACCCTTTCTTTGGTGTGCGTATTGATCGATAGAAAGTTAAACAGATCTTATACGTGTTCTAACCCTTCATAGATGGAAACTAGGGTTCACGAATTATACCTGCGACGGAAAAGAGACAAGTAATTCCTGACAATCTCGAGCGGACGACCCCAAGATCTTCTGCACGTATTCCTTCCTCGAGTTGGATGTCGTGTGGGCGACGATCTCCCAACCTTTTCTTCTCCTTGGTAGCCCTCTCTTTCTCTCCTTACGTGAATTACGAATTTAGAGAAAGTTTCAGATTTCTGATCCGTAATCTGGCGGCCCGAGAATAGATGATATATATAGGCTACGGCAGGGACCATGAGAAGAAATTAGGGTTAGGCCTCCTAACGAATCTGGATATCCCGTGTTCAGCCCGAACACACAATCCAGGCCCATTAACAATAACTCGGTCCACTAATGAGCTATTGTTGTACTACCTCCCTAATCCCAAATTATGTTTATGGGCTCCTTTTATTATATGCTCGTTTGGCTCCCCATGTTAAGATATCATATGTCCGTCGATCAAATTAAGTTACTGACAACTGTATTGATTCGACATCTTTATCCTTAAGTAGTGTAGAAGCATGGAAAAGAACAGGAAAGTCCATGCGGCTCAAAACAGGGAGAGTCTCATGCGGCTCAAGGATCTCTTAAAGCTTCATGCGGCTCAAAAATCCTTTAGATCTTTATGCGGCTCAAAAGTCCCTTAGAGCTTCATGCGGCTCAAAAATCCTTTAGAGCTTCATGCAGCTCAAAAGTCCCTTAGAGCTTCATGCGGCTCGAAAGACCCCGATAGCTCCATGCCATTCCTATGCGGTTCAAAAATACGCTCTAAAGCTGGCCATAAATACTCTGTGCAGCTGGCTTATTAAATGCTCTGACACAATACGGTAGCTCTGACACAAAGGATTGACAGCTCTGACATAAAGGTAAAATGATGACTCTGACATAATGACGTGCTCCTAGAGAGACAAAAAAAACATTATAGCTGGCATGATCCACTAATTCCAAAGCTCTTTATGCAGATCGCTTCAAGGACTTCCATGCTGCTATGATATGAGGCCACCCTCATGCGTCTCAGTTGTATGGGCTACCCTTATGCGGTTCAGATGGGGGGCCACCCTTATACGGCTCGGTTGTGGGGGGCCACCCTCATGCGGCTCAGTTGTGAGGCCACCCTCATGCGGCTCGGTTGTGGGGACCACCCTCATACGGCTCGGTTGTGGGGGCCACCCACATGTGGCTCGGTTGTGAGGCCATCCTCATACGGCTCGGTTGTGAGGCCACCCTCATGCGGCTCAGTTATCAGGACACACTCATGCGGCTTTGCCAGGACAGGCTTCATGCGGCTCGCAGCATAATGGCAGTTGGGGCACGTGGCAGAGGGTTAACTAAGACTTATCCACTCGGAGTTGTTGCAACCAACAAATCATAACAATACAGATTTATTGCAACAAACATAACGGCCCAGATCGATTTCCAACAAACAGATCAAAGTTAATCTTAACCAATCCCCAACTGCCCACTTTTTAAGGTGCAGTTACTGGACACCCCACTCATCACTAAGTCCTATAAATAGTAGGAGATTATTCCTTTTTACACACACAGAGAAAAACACACAGAGCAAGAGAGCATCCCACAGAGCAATATGCAGAGAGAGAGAGAGCATTTCTTCGCCGAAGCCAATTCCGCGTTCCATCGTCCAAGGAGTAAGGCAGAGGTGATATCACTTTTCCGAGCCTCTACCGTCACCCCCCAGAATCAAAAACTAAACAATTGTACTTAGATTGCTTTTCCTAGGTTTTGTTCCTAGGCTCTCTTTGTACGAGCGAGTATGTATTGTGTGTAACACCCAGTTTTTCTAGATGAGGGTAATTTTGAAATTTTGTATTTTAATTTATTTAATTATGGTATTTAAAATTTTATATATTTTTTATTGATTTTTAATTATTTTAAAAACTATTTTAAATCATGACTTATGATTTGATGTCTTGCTAGTGTAATCCTAGAGCCTAGCTATATGATTAGGGTATTTCATTTATCATTTCTAGATTGAGGGGTATTTTAGTCATTTTTATAATTTTGGGAATTATTTGGAATTATTATTTATTATTTAGATTTATTATAATTAATGTGATTTTTTAGTAATTTTTAGAGATTTTTAGTATAATTGATTTTGGGCCTATAGTTGACTTTGACTAGTGTTGACTAAGAGACTAACCTAGAGACTAACCTAGGTTATGGCCACTTGGTTAGGTTAAGTAACCTTGGTTTGACCTAAGTTACTGAGGTTTAACTCATGGGAACTTGTTTGGGGAGTTTAGGAGTTGATTAGGCTAGAATGGCTTATGACTTCATAAGTTATGACTAATGACTTGAGACTTATAGCCGATAGGCCCACACCATGAACCAACCCTAATCCTAATCAGCCCATGGCAGCTACATTGATCCTTTCCCCCTATTTAATCCCCACTTAGAAATTAGGGCTAGCCTCCTTCGGAATTATTTGCTATTTTAGAAGAGGTGAGTCTCCATCTTTCTAAAATCATAGAAAATCCATTTGAACTCCATTTTCCTCCAAACCAATTGCAATAGGACCTAATTTTAGTCTACTTGCTGTTGGTAATGAGTATTTGCAGGAAAGAAATAATTTGTGGGAGTTAGGTGGCTTGAGGAACCCTTTCCATTTGGGGATTTTGACCCTTTGCTCATCAATAGGTATATTTCAATCTACTCCATGTAATTTTTGTTTAATTTCATTTTTAGGATGCCCTGGCCCTAACCTAGCTGTAGGAATAGCTACCCCTAGAATTCGAGTCCATTTCGTGTCCGTATCGGACACGTATCAACCCATGTGTGTAGGTGTTTGGTGAAATGCCTCAAAGGACATTTCGACCTAATTTTAGGATTGTGTTTGAATAGGAAGTTAGCATTTAATCTCGCGTGTGCATTTCTTGTGTTCTGAACACGTTTTTGTGTTGTGTCGTATCGATTTTTGGACACGTACACGCGGTCGTGCACACGCGCGCGTGGGCAGGTGGCATGCCCTTCTACTCGGGCGGCACTGCTCTGTGCACACAATGTTTCAACCTACGAGATTCGACACACGTACTGTGTCCACGACTGACACGGGGTCCCCAAGTGGTTCGATCCCTCGTGTCGTATCGGACACGATATTGCCTGTGCACTGAATTTGCACTGTGCGGTTCAGTGTGTCAGTTTGTGTTTTCTGTTTTATTTCGATTTGAATGCTTTTAATTGTGTTTTTAATTGTTGTTTAGATTCTAAATATGATGTATTATCTATGGTTAATTCGGTTTACATGTTGGTTTAAGTTTTGATGTGAATATTGAGGATTCAAATGGGTTAATAAGCATGTACACAGCACAGGTTCTGATACATTCCTGGTATCTGTATTTCTCATTATTCCTAACCATTTAATTCATTGTTGTTGATGTTCCTCACTGATTTTAATATCCCCACGTAGTTGTTGATTTGGGTTAATGCAACATTGCATTCGAATTTGGTTTTGAACTGAGAATGGAAAGTTTCAGAATTTGAAGATTTGTTGAACTTAACTGAGTTTTGATTCCATTTTACTGTTGTATTCACTGATTCCTTCCCTTTTCAAAAATGTACTGAAATTGGTTTTTCCTCCCATCCTTTTGAACTGAGATTAATGAATGTTGAATAATATTTTACTGTTCTGGATTATGAACTGATTTCCAATTCCTTTTATTAAAAGTGTGAACTGAGTTAATTGAATTTTCAATGAATAACCTGATATTCATTGTTACTAGCTGACCATGCCTGAGATGGTGTTCCCTGTTAGCATGAACCTGAGTTTGCATTCTTCCTATCAAACTGAAATGTGATTCCTGATTTTTCATTTACCAATGTATTTCCTTGTTCCATATTGAGAAGAGTTATTTCTTGAATACTGTAAACCAACAGGGACTGTACTGAGTTATAGGTTGCTTCACTGATTTGTGGCTGTCACTGTTAGGTTCCAGGTTGACCCATTCCCTTTCACAAATGGCATCACTCACACACACAGGTTTAAATACATGAACACCTATTGTTTTCCAGGATTGAACAGTGTACATTGGTTCACTGATTTCAGGTTATATGCTCACTGATTTTTTCTTCCCATTTTATTGCAATATTAGTTTCTTCTATTTAAAAACTGGGTTTTAATTGTTAGTGCTGATTTTCCTATGAGTATTAAACCTGAGTTTAGATGAATGGTTAACATTCACATTGAATTGGTTCATATTTTTAACTGTCAACTGTATATTATTTCATTAACTGTTCCTATTCCTTTCATGCTCACACCAAGTGCCTCTGCTACCACATTGTTTCACATGTCCTAAGTCACACATACATGCTCTCCTGAATATTTCCATCACACACATCACCCTCTCATGTGACACCCTCATTCTCACACTCACTCACATTACAATCGCACACACACATATGAATTTCATACATGTACCCACACACTTCCCTCTGCTTTGTACTTGACACACATGAGATCACTCACACACCCACACAAGCATATACCCTTGAACACACACATGTTAGTACTTCCCTACACACATGCCACTATGTTAGCACACACACACACAAGCATGATTTTTACCCTATCTTTTATATGTGTACATATGTATATATAATATATATATACCAATGTGATATATGTGATATAATATAAATATTGCTTTTGTATTTATAAATAGTATGTATATAGACATATAGGAATTGGTATGTATATATGGTACTTGGGATATGTGTTGCCTAATGTATGAATTTGGCTCATGGCCTGTGTAGTGTAGCCTATGGTATCCTTGTTTAGCCTTGTGTATGTGGAATATGCACATGAGTTGGGTTTTGTGAACCTATGTTACTTGAATGGTGTGTGTTTGCTCTGTGACTTGGGAATCATGTTTGATTGGCTAGTATAGGCTTGGTTAGGCCTAGTGAGACTTGTTAGACTTGTTTGGGCTAGGATTTGACCTAGTTGACTAGTGTGGTTGACTAGAGTTGACCAAGTGTTGACTTTAGTCTAGTTTGACCTAGACAGCATGCAGATGCATTGTAGATTGCTATTATCATCCCCTGTATACATCTTGACTTGTGTTGCTCTAACTAGGAGTCAGGTACCTCATCTCGGACACTACATTTACTTCAGACATTCAGATACGAGGCGAGTACATTCTCTGATCATTTCATATCCTGCTTAGAATTATTTTCTGTATGAAATTACTTTACTTGATAGTGTCACGTTGGTCACATGGATTAGTACTATATGGATCCCTTCTTGAGATGTTATCCCTTCAGGGAGTATCGGGGTACTCTATGTTCTGTGCGTTTCACTTACATGGCGTATCACTATGCTTCTTTGGTTCTTTGATCACTTGTGACATATACTCATATGATCACAGAGTCTTCTTTGAATCCTTATCCCATTTATTTGGTTTCCCAGAAACCCCATTTATAGGACTACTATGTACCACCCTTCGGGGGCTTATCACCCTTCGGGGGCTTACCACCCTTGGGGGGCTTATCACCCTTTGGGGGCTTTCCACGCTTTGGGGGCATATCACCCTTTGGGGACTTATCATCCTTTGGGGGCTTACCACCCTTCGGGGGCTGTTACATAGAATCATAACATAACCTGGTTGGATCCTTGTAGATTAATTGGGGTACGGGGGAGTATAAATAGCCATGTGAACAATTCTAAAGTAGAATAGCCATGTACACCTCTTTAGTATAGCCATGTACAAATCAAGCCGTTCACATGTTGACTTTATACTCTAAATTACTAGTCACTGGTAGCCCTCTACTTATTGTAGATATTTCTATTACAGTTATCTCTCTGTTTACATACTGCATTTCTTCAGTATCTATATCTTACTTTACTGCATGATTATATTTTCTAACCTGCTATGTACTGTTGAGATGTATTGTGCTCGCTCCCGTCCTGACTGGACCTGTTGAAAATTTTACAGAGGATGATGAGGAACCCTGCACCCCTTACTTTGGAGCTTGCCTAGATGACACTCGCGACCTGGACCCCTGGGGAGGTTCAGGCAGCTGCTGAGGACGATACCTTGCATAGTATAGATAGATAGCTTAGACTGTCCTTTCTTTTCATGTTTAGCTGTTGTCTTTATTTTCAGAGTTGTATATTTTAGAGATGTTGAGACTTTGTTATTTCTTTCTGTTGTACCTCAGTTGAGGATTTCTTTATCTATTTTATCGTACCATATTCTATCTATAGATTGCGATTGAGTTATACCTCTGTGTTGGCCTCCTTATGGAAAGTATTCATATTATGTTAGTTATAGTTCATGACCTAGAACAGCGTTCTACCGCCGACACTGCGGCATAGGCTGGGCGTTCTTATATTCTTGTACCCTCACAGTGGGTACGGGTCGTGACACGTTTTTAGTGGTGGCCTATGCAGGTCTAGTTTGTGTAGTGGTATTCGAACTAGAGTACCACTACAGCCTGCAGTAGGATTAGGATTATTTTTGAGGTAATCAATCACATTAGAAAAAACTCTTAACAGGATTCCTGCCATCTAAATTTCTGTTGAAGATTGCTTCCTTGAATAACTGTCCTCCTTTGAATTATCGTTTCTATCTCAGTATTGATTCCTTGTTTGATCTGTCTCCAGGATGGTGATCGAGACACGATCGTATCGTTCTGGCCCAGCAGACGCTGGTGAGAGGCCTACCACCCCTCACCTGATCGTGGACGCTGGGACCACAGTACCCCATATTTCTGCTCATATAGGAGCTTCTGCAGCTTTTGGGAGCGCACCTCCACCTGTCCGGAGGTCTTCCTCTGTCATTCCAGATATGTACCAGCAGCAGTTACCGTCAGGGACAATAGATGCGGCTCAGGTGTTTACCCTTTTCCAGCAATTCTTGGAGTTTCAGCAGCAGATACAGCAGAGCCAGTTTGCTGATATCCGACAGAGCATACAAGATACTCACCAGTTGGTCAGGACGACAGTAGAGCTGGTGGCTGCTCAGCCACAGGGAGGCCAGATGCAGCCGTATCAGCCGAGGACTCCAGACATCCATTCCTTCAAGAAGATGGGACCCCGAGACTTCAAGGGTACAGAGGGGATCATATACGCTGACGATTGGATAGACACATTGAGGAGATATTCTGATTGGCACAGATACCAGCAGGATTACAGATCGAGGCAACCGCCAGTCAGATGCAGGACTTGGCCCGTACCTGGTACCAGACGGACCCGAGGGTTGGTACAGTCGGTCAGACTTGGATAGCGTTCAAGAAACTATTTAAGGAGAAATTCTTTTCCGATACCGCACTCTGTGCTTTGGAGGCGCAGTTCGAGAGTTTGGTTCAGGGGAACCAGACCGTTGAGGAGTACGCTGGAGAGTTCAGCCGTTTTAGCAGATTCATCGAGGATCTTACCGAGGTCGGGAAGGCGAGGAGGTTCCGCAGTGGTTTGATCGGAGAGATCAAGTCATATACCAAGAGCGACCGCGACGCCACTTTCGAGCAGATTCTGGTAGGAGCCATGACAGCGGAGGACGATCTTAGGCTGAAGGAGAAGAGGATACGAGACACTCAGGGAGCTAGTGGCAGTGCGTGCCCGGCCAAGAGGCCCCACTTGCAGATTCAGCAGCAGTATCCGCATCAGATACCCCGCTTGCAGATTCAGCCACAGTATCTACAACAGATGCCACCCCTACAGTTTTAGCAGCAGATGCTACCTCTACAGTTTCAGCAGCAGTACTAGCAGCTGAGTGTCTACCTTCAGCAGCAGTAGTTTTAGGACCGTGTACCCTTTCAGCAGACGCAGCAGCCACACAGGCAGCAGCAGGCCCCGGAATAGCAGCTAGTTATTAGTTATCCCTTCTGTAAGAGACCAGGGCTTGGTTAGGGTGAATACCGGAAGAGGCTGGGTAGATGTTTGCTTTACGGAGGATCCGATCATCGTCTGAGAGAGTGTCCAGAGTCATCGGGACAGACAGTTCAGGAAGCAGGAGCTAGGGCCCCGGTAGGCCAGCGGAGGAGATTACCCTTACCGACTCAGCAGCAGAGGTACATGCAGCATCAGCAGCAGGCCAGGTGAGGCCAGCAAGGGCGAGCTTTCGCCAGGACAGTCGAGGATGCTCAGACCGTTGGAGATCTAGTTGCAGGTTCCGTTCTTTTGACTCAAATTCTGCAATTACCTCTTATAACTGCCTTGAAATTTCGATTCCCTCTATTCCTTGTCAATTTATCAATTTTGTCCTATAGTTCTTGTGTTATGTTTGATTTTCTTCTGAGATGAATCATATGGGCTAGGTCACCTCAGTTATGGGATCTAGAATCTTCGATGGTGGTATTTAGCTGGCATAGTGAGGACATATAGTCAAATTTAGGACGTATTTCTCGGGTGTGGGAATTTAAGGTTTTTGCTGCCAAGCATGCGGCAATGCAAAAATTTTAAATACCATGATTCTAGTGGTATGTGCCTTAGTCGAGGACTCTGTGATTATCGTAGCCTTGCTCACTAGCACGACGAAGATTCTGAGTATCATGATTTTGGACAGACGCATATGATTATCTGACGGTATGTTTGAGACTTTGATTGTGGGGTGTTTGACCTAGAAGGACTGCTACCATCTTAATTTCGAGGACGAAATTTTTATAAGGTGGGTAGGATTATAACACCTAGTTTTTTCTGATGAGGGTAATTTTAAAATTTTGTATTTTAATTTATTTAATTATGATATTTAAAATTTTATATAATTTTTATTGATTTTTAATCATTTTAAAAACTTTTTTAAATCATGACTTATGATTTGGTATCTTGCTAGTGTAACCCTAGAGCCTAGCTATGTGATTAGGGTATTTCATTTATCATTTCTAGATTAAAGGGTATTTTAGTCATTTTTATAATTTTGGGAATAATTTGGAATTATTATTTATTATTTAGATTTATTATAATTAATGTGATTTTTTAGTAATTTTTAGAGATTTTTAGTATAATCGATTTTGGGCCTATAGTTGACTTTGACTAGTGTTGACTAGGAGACTAACCTAGAGACTAACCTAGGTTATGGCCACTTATTTAGGTTAAGTAACCTTGGTTTGACCTAAGTTCGTGAGGTTTAACTCATGGGAACTTGTTTGGAGAGTTTAGGAGTTGATTAGGCTAGAATGGCTTATGACTTCATAAGTCATGACTAATGACTTGAGACTTATAGCCCATAGGCCCACACCATGAACCAACCCTAACCTTAATCAGCCCATGGCAGCCACATTGATCCTTTCCCCCTATTTAATCCCCTCCTAGAAATTAGGGCTAGCCTCCTTAGGAATTATTTGCTATTTTGGAAGAGGTTAGTCTCCATCTTTCTAAAATCATAGAAAATCTATTTCAACTCCATTTTCCTCCAAACCAATTGCAATAGGACCTAATTTTAGTCTACTTGCTGTTGGTAATCAGCATTTGCAGGAAAGAAACAATTTGTGGGAGTTAGGTGGCTTCAGGAACCCTTTCCATTTGGAGATTTTGACCCTTTGCTCATCAATAGGTATATTTCAATCTACTCTATGTAATTTCTGTTTAATTTCATTTCTAGGATGCCCTAGCCCTAACCTAGCTGAAGGAATAGCTACCCCTAGAATTCGAGTCCATTTTGTGTCCGTATCGGACACGTATCAACCCATGTGTGTAGGTGTTTGGTGAAATGCCTCAAAGGACATTTCGACCTAATTTTAGGATTGTGTTTGAATAGGAAATTAGGATTTGATCTCGCTTGTGCATTTCTTGTGTTTTGAACATGTTTTCGTGTTGTGTCGTGTATGTTTTTGGACACTTACACGCGATCGTGCACATACGCGCGCGGGCAGGTGGCATGCCCTGCTACTCGGTCGGCACTGCTCTGTGTACACAGCGTTTTGACCCACGAGATTCGACACACATGTTGTGTCCACGACTGACACGGGGTCCCCCAAGTGGTTCGACCCCTCGTGTCGTGTCCGACACGATATTGCCTGTGCACTGAATTTGTACTGTGCGGTTCAGTATGTCAGTTTGTGTTTTCTGTTTTATTTCGATTTGAATGCTTTTAATTGTGTTTTTAATTGTTGTTTAGATTCTAAATATGATGTATTATCTATGGTTAATTAGGTTTACATGTTGGTTTAAGTTTTGATGTGAATATTAAGGATTCAAATGGGTTAATAAGCATGTACACAGCACAGGTTCTGATATATTCCTGGTATCTGTATTTCTCATTATTCCTAACCATTTAATTCATTGTTGTTGATGTTCCTCACTGATTTTAATATCCCCACATAGTTGTTGATTTGGGTTAATGCAACATTGCATTCGAATTTGGTTTTGAACTGAGAATGGAAAGTTTCAGAATTTGAAGATTTGTTGAACTTAACTGAGTTTTGATTCCATTTTACTGTTGTATTCACTGATTCCTTCCCTTTTCAAAAATGTACTGAAACTGGTTTTTCCTCCCATCCTTTTGAACTGAGATTAATGAATGTTGAATAATGTTTTACTGTTCTGGATTATGAACTGATTTCCAATTCCTTTTCTTAAAACTGTGAACTGAGTTAATTGAATTTTCAATGAATAACCTGAGATAAATTGTTACTACCTGACCATGCCTGAGATGGTGTTTCCTGTTAGCATGAACCTGAGTTTGCATTCTCCCTATTAAACTGAAATGTGGTTCCTGATTTCCCATTTACCAATGTATTTCCCTGTTCTATATTGAGAAGAGTTATTTCTTGAATACTATAAACCAACAGAGACTGTACTGAGTTATGGGTTGCTTCACTGATTTGTGGCTGTCACTGTTAGGTTCCAGGTTGACCCATTCCCTTTCACACATGGCATCACTCCCACACAAAGGTTTAAATACATGAACACCCACTGTTTTCCAGGATTGAACAGTGTACATTGGTTCACTGATTTTAGGTTATATGCTCACTGATTTTTCCTTTCCATTTCATTGCAACATTGGTTTCTTCTATTTAAAAACTGGGTTTTCATTGTTAGTGCTGATTTTTCTATGAGTATTAAACCTGAGTTTAGATGAATGGTTAACATTCACATTGAATTGGTTTATATTTTTAACTGTCAACTGTATGTTATTTCATTAACTGTTCCTATTCCTTTCCTGCTCACACCAAGTGTCTCTGCTACCACATTGTTTCACATGTCCCAAGTCACACACACATGCTCTCCTGAATATTTCCATCACACACATCACCCTCTCATGTGACACCCTCATTCTCACACTCACTCACATTGCAATGATACACACACATATGAATTTCATACATGTACCCACACACTTCCCTCTACTTTGCACTTGACACACATGAGATCACTCACACACACTCACAAGCATATACCCTTGAACACACACATGTTAGTACTTCCCCACACACATGCCACTATGTTAGCACACACACACACAAGCATGATTTTTCCCCTGTCTTTTATATGTGTACATATGTATATATAATATATATATACCAATGTGATATATGTGATATAATATAAATATTGCTTTTGCATATACAAATAGTATGTATATAGACATATAGGAATTGGTATGTATATATGGTACTTGGTATATGTGTTGCCTAATATATGAATTTGGCTCATGGCCTGTGTAGTGTAGCCTATGGTATCCTTGTGTAGCCTTGTGTATGTGGAATATGCACATGAGTTGGGTTTTGTGAACCTGTGTTACTTGAATGGTGTGTGTTTGCTATGTGACTTGGGAATCATGTTTGATTGGCTAGTACAGGCTTGGTTAGTCCTAGTAAGACTTGTTAGACTTGTTTGGGCTAGGACTTGACCTAGTTGACTAGTGTGGTTGACTAGAGTTGACCAAGTGTCGACTTTAGTCTAGTTTGACCTAGACAGCATGCAGATGCATTGTAGATTACTATTATCATCCCCTGTATACATCTTGACTTGTGTTGCTCTAACTAGGAGTCAGGTACCTCATCTCGGACAGTACATTTACTTCAGACATTCAGATACGAGACGAGTACATTCTCTGATCATTTCATATCCTGCTTAGAATTATTTCCTGCATTAAATTACTTTACTTGATACTGTCACGTTGGTCACACGAATTAGTACTATATGGATCCCTTCTTGAGATGTTATCCCTTCAGGGAGCATCGGGGTACTCTATGTTCTGTGCGTTTCACTTACATGGCGTATCACTATGCTTCTTTGGTTGTTTGATCACTTGTGACATATACTCATATGATCACAGAGTCTTCTTTGAATCCTTATCCTATTTATTGGGTTTCCCAGAAACTCCATTTATGGGACTACTATGTACCACCCTTCGGGGGCTTATTACCCTTCGGGGGCTTACCACCCTTTGGGGGCTTATCACCCTTCGGAGGCTTACCACCCTTTGGGGGCTTATCACCCTTTGGGGGTATATCACCCTTTGGGGGCTTATCACCCTTCGGGGGCTTACCACCCTTCGGGGGCTGTTACATAGAATCATAACATAACCTGGTTGGATCCTTGTGTATTAATTGGGGTACGGAGGAGTATAAATAGCCATGTGAACAATTCCAAAGTAGAATAGCTATGTACGCCTCTTTAGTATCGCCATGTAAAATCAAGCCGTTCACATGTTGACTTTGTACTCTAAATCACTAGTCACTGGTAGCTCTCTACTTATAGTAGATATTTCTATTACAGTTCTCTCTCTATTTACATACTGTATTTCTTCAGTATCTATATCTTACTTTACTGCATGATTATATTTTCTAACCTGCTATGAACTGTTGAGATGTATTGTGCTCGCTTCCGTCTTGACTGAACCTATTTAAAATTTTACAGAGGATGATGAGGAACCCTGCACCCCTTACTTTGGAGCTTGCCTAGATGACACTCGCGACTTGGACCCCTGGGGAGGTTCAGGCAGCTGTTGAGGACGATACCTTGCATAGTGTAGATAGATAGCTTAGACTGTCCTTTCTTTTCATGTTTAGCTGTTGTCTTTATTTCCAGAGTTGTATATTTTAGAGATGTTGAGACTTTGTTATTTCTTTCTGTTGTACCTCAGTTGAGGATTTCTTTATCTATTTCATCGTGCCATATTCTATCTATAGATTGCGATTGAGTTATACCTCTGTGTTGGCCTCCTTATGGAAAGTATTCATATTATGTTAGTTATAGTTCATGACCTAGAACAGCGTTCTACCGCCGACATTGCGGCGTAGGCTGGGCGCTGTTACGTTCTCATACCCTCACAGTGGGTGCGGGTCGTGATATTGTGAATCAAAGTTCAGTCCTCCCATAAAACTGTTATGTTCTTTGATAATCAATGGCATACACGATGGCGACTCTGCTGGGGACTAACTTCTCTACTGCTGAGAAGTTGGTGACGCAATCAGACGCAGCCAAGCATGGCTCCACGCAACAGAGGCTGGTTGTCCGCTTTGACCAGCAAGCGTTTGAAGAGATGCTCTCCGACGAAAGAGCTAGCTCGGTCCAATAGTGGGCCCGCACGAAGAAGGCCCGTATGGAGTGGAGGCCCAAATTATTTGCTCCTTCCCAAGCTCTGGAAGAAATGCTCTCTGCTGCCCAAGACGGCGGAGAAGACTCTCATGCGGCCCCACTTCAGATCGTAGAGGACTCTGCTGTCCCCAAGTCCGGCCGAGGAAAACACTACGATGCTGGACTTGTAGGGGCAAAGAGGGACTCTATGCGGTCCAGGAAGAAGCCGTATAAGGGCGCCAGCAGCATGAAGACTCATGCGGCCTCAAAGGCCAGCCGCATGCAGAAGGCTCATGCGTCCAAAACTTCCAGCAGCATGGAGAAGGCTTATGCGACCACAACTTCCAGCCGCATACAGAAGGCTCATGGGGCTACAGCTTTTGGCCGCATGCAAACTGCTCAAGCGGCCATGAATGCCAGCCGCATGCGAACTACTTATGCGGCCACAAATGCCAGCCGTATGTAGACAGCCTATGTGGCCACTAATCCAAGTCGCAGACCATCTGCTCCATGCGGCTCGGGTTCAGTCTTCGACCGCCTCACATGCGGTCCTGATCTCAGATGCTCCAATGAGAATGTGCCAGACTCTGTACGACACAATTTGGACTCTTCCTACTATGCGCCCTTGGGTGCTAGAGGAAAGAAGTCTAGGGCAGCGCGGGCTCATCGAGCTCAGTCAGCTGTCCCAACTTCTGACCATAAGAGAGCTTTGCCTACTGTTAAGCGGGCCTCTGATGGAAAGTTGTACAGAACCGACTGTAACCAGCCCCCGACGGCAAACGGACAAAGTGGTTCCCAAGAGTCTCCCAATCAGGGAGCAAATATGGTGCCAACACACTCGTGTGCTCGGGATTCCCGGGCCCATAAAATGAGTGACTTACGTGATGTGATTCTTCAGAAGCACAAGAAAAGAGAAGAGAGCTTGGTGTATAGAGAGTCCTTTCATGGACATCACTGAACTCAAGTCATTGTCAACTGCTGCTGTAGCAAGGCGACAGTACAAGAGGACCGACAGTACGTCTTCCAACGACTGCAGCAGTCATCACCGGTCCTGCAACAAAGCTCAGGAGACCAGGCGCTTCATGTCGGCTCCTGCAACTCTGCTCAGAAGATCCCTACCGACAAGACGGGGAAGAAGATAAATATTTCCAGCCCAACGATCTCGACCAGCGTGGCCAGGAAACTCGTGTCCAAGTGGCTGTCCACAACCACCTCAGGAGGAGTTTACCAGGGCACCCGTATAATGACGAAATCTTCAACACTGGGGGATTCATCAACTGCACCTCAGGGGATAGCCGAAGCTGGGGGTAGTACTCCCCGGAACATCCACGATAATCCGGTGTTCCAAGAAGATCAACCAGAGGAGACAGTTCCCCCAACAGATGCAACGGACCCAGATGTCCACGGGTCCCAAGATGAAGCAACCTCCGATACAGGAGTTAACACTTCCTCCGAGTTCGAACCGGAGGAGAACATTCCTATATATCTCGACGACTTTTCCGTTCGGGGGTATGATTCGGAGAGCACATCCTCCACAGTTCCTTCCACTGATCCTCGTATGAGAATAGTATTTATGACTGATAATGACCAGGACGGTCCCAGCGACCGACAGTGCCTTGACGCTCTTGAGGCCGTACTTCATATCCTGGTCAACTCAGTAGACGAGATCAAGGCGGCTCTACCAGCTCTCCAAGGAAGAACGTATGGCCAGACAAGCATGGGTCCCGCCATCAATACGGACTCAAATACAACTGCACCAACCTCGGGCGACAATCCACCCGGGATGTCAGCTTCCACCGCTGAAGACGAGGCTAGGGAGGCAAGAAGAGAGGTCTAAGAGCTTCGGGCAATGTTTGACGCCCGAGAAAACTCTCAGGACCTCGGGATACGATAGCCGTATCCCGTTGCATGGAGAGATGTCCCCTTCCCTCCTTGGTACAAGCCATTCAACATTAATCCATATGATGTCAAGACCTTTGCAAGCCGGTACATGACCTACTTTGAGGTCAGAACAGATCATCTGCCACGTGATGACGCCATTCTTACACGTCTGTTAATTGGAGCATTGGAGGGAGTCGCATTCGACTGGTACCGCAACCTGTCGGACAACTGCATCCATTCCTTCGCCGGCTTCAAACGGATGTTCTTGGAGAGGTTCTATGAGGTGGGACAATATGTGATAATGTCAACCCTCATGGACGTTGTTCAAGGAGAGAAGGAGCTGACAAGGAACTACATTGAGCGGTTTCGCCAAACCGTGATGAAGCTGCCCTCCGGTAACCCGGACTCTTCCTTAATTGAAATTTGCCAAAAGAGGCTGCTCCCCACGATCAACCTCTGGATGGGCGAAAGTCAATTCAAGGACTGGAAGACTTTCATCATTAGTACCACTAGTGCAGAAGACAAGTTGAAGAAAGCTCGCCAACTGGGATTGTACATCTCGGAGGAAGATGACAAGGAAAAATGCCCTAACACCAACAAAAACAACGGTGGTAACCTCCAACAGCCGAGACAATAAAGGAAAATAGGCTATGATGGCCGATACAGCCTCGAAGCCTGAACCAAAACAGGCAGAAAAGTAATGGCCGCAGATGACTTACTCCTTCGAGGATAGTCATGTCAAGCCAATCCGTAAAATGCTCATACAAGGAGATCGAATTCAGCTCCCTCCTCCAAGGCGTGAACCTTGACCTGCAGAGATGGAGAGCCCCACGTATTGTCACTACCATCGCTACGTCCACCATGCTACGCATGACTGCTTCCAACTGAAGCGGTACATCCAGAATCTCATCGACTCGAAGGCCCTGGCCATTGATTTCGAGGAGGTAACGGTCGTCGCCAACATGGTATCGGTCCAATTCGGCAGCTTCTCGCCGACGAGGACACAAGACGGCATAGTACCCGTCCCCCGGGCAAAGATGGAGGTCGCTAACCTTCCACCTCCCCGAGACCAGGCTGTTGGTCTAGTGCCCCTCACCACATCACGAGGGGAGATCACGTGGGTCCATCCGGACCTGGTACCAGAAGTGACTCAGTCCGCACCACCCTCCACCGGCAAGAAGAAGGGTTGGAAAGTCATGTTCTGTCGTACAATCTCGGCATATGTCGAAGAAGCTACGGCTGTCATCACCCGGTCTGGTGTACAATCCCAACCTACACCGGGTAACCCGGCTAAAGAATGCCAGCCGGTCGCTGCTGACGCTCCAGGACCTTCTCCGCCTTCGCCGGCCGATAAGCCCAAGTCAAAGGAGACATGCTTTGACAAGCCTCTCCAGAAAGACACTCCTCACGAGCTGGAGAAGCCCTACAATTTTGATATTTTGGCACAACTGGCCAACACACCGGC
This sequence comes from Iris pallida, assembly GCA_029216955.1. NCBI lineage: Eukaryota > Viridiplantae > Streptophyta > Magnoliopsida > Asparagales > Iridaceae > Iris > Iris pallida. The sequence continues at coordinate 6,042,666 of JANAVB010039219.1, read as the reverse complement.
CAAATTGTCATTATACGAGCTCCTGAGACTCTCCAAAGATGTTCGCATCGCACTGAGCGAGGCACTCCAGAATGCCAGTGCATATCTAGCTCAGGTCAATCTTACTGGGGAGAGCTCGCCTGCAGATCTCCAGGACGGTGCTTGCACAGTAGCCATGCCCAACATTGTGTTCACTCCGCAGGACATGCTTATCAAAACCAACCTACACGATCGCCCTCTGTATAATACTGGATATGTCGACGACGCCAAGGTGGATCAGATGCACATTGATCCCGGTTCTTCGATAAGCATTATCCCGAATAGCTTGCTTCATCATCTACGCATCCCTATGCATCGGCTGACTCCTACCAGCACCGCCATCAGCGATTTCAATTCCGGGAGAAGCTATCCCATCGGAAAGATTTGCCTGAAGTGCCAAATTGGCGACCTTCAGTCGAAAGTAACATGTTATGTCATCGACGCAGACACCTCCTACAATATTCTTCTGGGGCATCCGTGGATACACAATTATATGATCGTGCCTTTTACATTGCACCAGTGCTTCAAATACGTCGACAAGCACGGCTTCGTGAGGACAGAATTTGCCGACATCGATCCCTTCAAAGGGGTCGAATCCTATTATTCGAATTCTTGCTTGTACGAGAAATCTAAGAGGCACCGGGTCAACGAGGATGTTCAATAACAGACGAAGGCTATTGTGGGGTCGGAGGAACCTTTGAGGATCCATCTCCAACCCCTTAAACCAGGAAAGATGGCACCTCTCACAGCCACTCTCCATAGAAAAACAACGAGTCTCCCGGTGCTCACTGCACAAAAGGAGCAGATGATAATCCGACTGCCAAGGTCTGGCCAAGGGCCATGATCCACTACGGAACCGCTGACAATCAGGCTGCCGAGAGCCGGCCAGCAACAAATAGAAGAGCTCAATCCCTCTGTCAAGCCGATGATGATTCGTCTTCCCAGAATGAGTCGACAGTCGAGCACTAAGTCGGGGACTGCTAGTGAGCCAACAACTCCCCGTCCAGCATCGAACACCAAACTGGAGGTCGCTAGTGCACCAATGACTCCACGTTCAGCACCACCAGTGGAGCCCCTGATGATTAAGCTGCCCACGTCGTCCTCCCAGTCTTCATTGACACAGGGGGTGGCCGAAGAAGAGTTAGAACTGGCCAAGTATGTGGCTGCTCACACTGATGTTCCGTCCGTAGATGATATAATTCTACTGGAAAAGATACCTTACTTCATCAATAAAGGGCTATCTTTGAACTACCTCGAGCTTAATAAGCTTTGTACAATGTATGCTATGGAATACGGTATAGGAATCCACCTACACACACAGGTGACAAATGTCTATACCACAAACCAACTTACTCCTGTGGAAGACGCTTGCTTCATAGTCGAGGGAGAGGATCATCCAATCATCTTCAGCCGGAAGAATGATCTACAGCCCTTAAGGATAGAAGAAGTTGATCTCGAACCCGACACCGAGAGACTGTCCCTTTATCTGTATAACACCCGATCCAAGTACCTCATGCAAAAATAGGGGTATGATCTGGAGACTACGCCAGGCTTAAACTACGGCACTGGTCGGCGATTACCCTTACAGTTGCCAGTCCCGGCTGGAAAACCACGAGATTACTACAACAAGACCAGACGTGGGCTAGGTTATGTTACACCAGCAACGACCCTTGAAAGCTCAGATGAGAAATGTGATCGGCATTCACATTCGAACGGATCACCTACTTCTGATTCAGATGTCAACATCGGAGACGTATTCAAGCATGCTTTGTCTGTCAATATGGCGTTTGCTGATGCCAACGAAGAAGATGAAGATGTACCCGAACTTCTCGAGTTAGAACCTTGGGTCCAGCAACTAGATGCACAATGGGAGAAACACTTTGAACTTCGTGAACCTCCCACTGAAGATGAGGTTATGCAAGTTGACCTCGACGATGAGTCCTCTCCAAAGCCAATCTTTGTCAGCAAAAGCCTGACAGATGAAGAGCGGGAGGCGCTTTTGCAACTCGTCAGGAAGTATATTGACGTATTTGCCTGGAGCTATGAACACATGCCAGGGCTAAACCTCGAGGTTGCACTTCATAAACTCAACATTCATTCAGACGTAAAGCCAGTCAAGCAACAGCAAAGATGTTTCCGTCCGGACATCATAAATTCCATCGAAGATGAGGTCAATAAACTGATAGCCAGCGACTTCATCCGGGAGGAGCAACATCCAGACTGGGTCGCCAACATAGTACCAGTCCTCAAGAAGAATAGGAAGTTTCAAATTTGTATCGACTTCTAAAATCTAAATGAAGCATGTCCTAAAGATGAGTTTCCTCTTTCCATCATGGACATCATGATCGACAACACATGTGGCTTTGAGTGCAAGTCATTTATGGATGCCTTCTCAGGATACAACCAAATCAAGATATTTTCTGACGACGAAAAGCATACATCATTTCAAACACCGATTGGCGTGTACTGTTACACAGTCATGCCCTTCGGTTTAAAGAATGCCAGTGCCACATATCAAAGAGCTATAAGTGTCATCTTCAGAGATCACCTACGTAAGACCGTGGAGTATTATGTTGATGACATCGTTGTCAAAAGTCGCTCTAAAAGAGACCATCTGTAGGATCTGAGGACGGTATTCGACCTGATACGAGCGCACAACTTGAAGATGAATCCCACAAAATCCTTCTTGGGCGTATCCAGTGGAAAATTCTTGAGTTTTATCATTACGGCCCAAGGAATCCACATAGACCCTGAGAAGACGAAGGCAATCATGGAGATGGGTCCCCCAAGAAATCTTTGTAAACTCTGAGGCCTTTAAGGGAGGCTAGCTTACATCAGGAGGTTCATCTCTAACCTCTCCGGGCGATGTCAACCATTCACGCACCTCATGAAGAAGGGCGTCTCATTCGTATGGGATGAAGAGTGCCAACGCGCGTTCGATAATATCAAAGAATATCTGTCAAATCCTCCAGTTCTGGTGGCCCCGGTAGCTGGAAAGCCATTCTTGCTTTATGTACGAGCGATAGAGCATTCCCTCAGTGCTCTACTAGCACAAAATAATGACACGGAACATAAACAAGCTATCTATTACCTCAGCCGAATGATGAATGGGCCTGAGCATAGATGCACCGTCGTGGAAAAGGAATGTCTTGCTCGGGTGTTCGCTATCCAGAAGACACGACACTATATTACAGGACAAACCATCCATGTCATATCAAGAGTTAACACCCTCAGGGTCCTCATGACCATGCCGGGTGCACTCAGCTCTCGTCTCGCTACCTGGGCGATATTATTGTCTCCCTACGACATGATCTTCGTTCCGCAAAAGGCTATTAAAGGTCAAGCTCTTGCAGACATTTTAGCAGCCCATCCAAGCTCTTGCAGACTTTCTTGCAGACTTTTTAGCAGCCCATCCAAGTTTGGAGTCAACCATAATATATGAAGAGGTTCCAGACAAGGTCGCCAATTCAAACATGGCTTCCGATGATTCCGTCTGACGAATATTCTTCCATGGTGCTTCAAGAACCGGGCCTTAGGGCAACATTGTCGTTGGGTCGGAGTGGTACTGATTTCTTCTTCTAGCTTGGTGATCAACCGGACATATTCTCTTACAGAACCCTGCTCGAACAATGTGGCCGAGTACAATGCCTTGGTTATCGGCCTCCGACTTGTAAAAGAACTGGGGGTAGAGTACCTAGAGGCATATGGCGATTCACAGTTAATCGTCAATCAGATCCGGGGTTCATATGTAGTTCGTCATGAAGATATGATCCCCTATCATTAGGTAGCGATCGCCATCATTACGTCTCTGAAAGAGTTCTTCATAGAACATGTTTCGAGACTCCGAAACATTGAAGCCGACGCCTTAGCAGGACTGGCCGCTTCCCTGGCGGTCCTAAAATATACTCATCATTTGGTGGACGTAATAGGCCATAAGTTGGTCTGTCCCAAGAATACCGTCCAATTTGCTGAGAGCTATTCTGCCCTGACGGTCGACGAGACACAGGATTAGAGGCTCTCATTTATCGACTTTGTAGTTTGTGGCATCTTGCCGGAGTACCCAAAAGAAGCCACCTCTATTACAAGACGTTCTCTCAGATTCTTCTACGATACAGAAACAAAGATGTTGTATCGGCGGTCATACGATGGATTACTGCTTCGGTGTCTATCCAATACAGAAGCCAAAGAAGCTGTACGTGAAGAACGTGACGACGTCTATGGGGCCCATCAGCCTGGCACGAAATTGTAAGATCACCTTCGTCGGATGGGCTACTACTGGCCTACGATGGGCAGATGCAATAGACTACGCAAGAAAGTGTAAAGCTTGTCAAGTCCACGCAGATTTTGAACATCATCCATCTAAATTTCTACACCCAACGGTGGCATCTTGGCCATTTGAGGCATAGGGAATGGATATCATTGGTCCAATAACCCCACCTTTATCCAGAGGGTACCGCTTCATACTGGCAATTACAGATTACTTCTCCAAATGGGCGAAAGCTGTCCCGCTTGCAGAGGTAAAGACATCAAATGTAATCAGCTTCCTCAAGCATCACGTCATCTATCGCTTCAGACTGCCTCGAAGGATCATCTACGACAATGGTCCGCAGTTCGCAAGTCATGCCTTCTATCGGTTTACGACAAACATCGGATCCAGAATGTTGCTTCAATACCGTACAATCCGGCAGCAAATGGGTTGGCAGAAGCATTCAACAAAACTATAATCAAGCTGCTCAAGAAGTTCGTGTCTTCCAACAAACACGACTGGAATGAAAAGCTTGGCGAATGCTTATGGGCGTACCGTACTACAGTTCGGACGGCCACCGGGAACACACCATTCTCTCTGGTGTATGGGAGTGAGGCAATTCTCCCACTGGAGACTCAAATCCCCTCGCTCCGCGTCGCCCTCACCTATCGATTGACGACGGATGATAATTACCGTCGTCGGCTACAAGAGTTGGAGGCCTTAGATGAGAAGCTCCTATTAGCTCAACAACGAATCGAGCTGTATCAAGCACGCATCTTGGGAGCCTTCAACAAGAAGGATAAACTCAGAACATTCTAAGTGGCCGATCTCGTTATGGCAGTTCGGAGGCCGATGGTTATGACTCACAAAATCGTCGACAAATTCCAGCCAAAGTGGGAAGGCCCATTGGTCATCGAGGCTATCTTCTCCAATGGTGCTTACCATCTCGCAAAACAAAATGGAGACTTGCTCATGTTGCCCTTCAATGGCAAGTTCCTAAAGAAGTATTATGTCTAAACGATATCTTCCGAATCAACCGGACTGTCAAGTTATGTGCCCCCAGGAACCGCTGAACTTACACTCTGGTCATCCCAAATGAATCTATATCACATATTCTAGGTAGTAAGTCATGTATGATCATACCTCTGAACTTCCTTCCTAAAAGAGCATCTTCCTCATGATCTATTACCCGCACTATCAGTGCATAAAAAGGGCAACAGATCCACAAATTTCCCGAAACAACCACGTCGATGTCACCTCTGAGTTGTTTCACTTCCATCAAAAACAAACCACCCCTCACGTTCAACTTCTACGTCCATATTACCTTTGAGTTGTTCTATGTACCCTTCATGGTGTCCACTCCTGCCACGTCCTCATTACCTCTGAGTAGGAAGACTCTATTGAAGAAACCCTCATATTTAACTCGTCCTCATTACCTCTGAGTAAGTATGTTGGTTTTCTCTTGACTTATTATCCGTACCCAAAACCAGGGTACGCCAAGGATAATAGGCCCACAAATGTCCACAGTTGACCACGAATGTCCACAGTTGACCACAAATGTCCGCAGTTGACCACAAATGCTATACTAGGTTCCCTAGTACATGCGCCTCTATTCTCATTATCACATGCCTTTGGAGCCCAGCTGTTCCATGGCATTCTTTCACCTAATACCGAGAACTTCTATGTCTCACCACGGAATCGTTCTAGGTATCTCTATCAAACTTATTATCCATACCTAAAACCAGGGTATGCCAAAGGTAATAGGTCCACAAAAAGTCCCCCAGTGGGACAAACATCATAATACCAAAAATACGGTACAAGTACAATAGATGATGGATGGTGTAAACATAGTCATTTATTGAAAAACAAAAGTACTACATGTTCGGGGACTGCATCCCTATTAAAATGAAGGAAAATTACAAAGAAAGAAAGAAAAAAAGGCCGGCTACAGTTCGGCAACACATAATTCTCTGAGACGGTCCCTCGGCACGGCCGTCGACCTCTCAAACTACTGCTTGGCCAGGCGCTCGGCCTCCTGAGTCAATCGTTCTGCATCCTCCGGATACGTATGAGCCTGCCAGCCATCTTCAAGCCTCTTTAGTGCACGCTCCAAGCAAGCAGAAGTTCGGGTGACCTTGTCGGCCTCCTGAACAATTTGTTCCTTATCCGTGCTGGAGGCCTCGAGCTCAGATTCCGAGAAAGCCAATTTCCTCTGGAGCTCGAGGATCTGCTCCCTCGTGTCGATTATCCCGCGAGAGGCTGTCGCTTCCCGAGTAATACAATCCTCTCTCCTGTGGCTCAACTGATCATACTGCAGAGAGAGATCGCAGAGGTCCTTCATTATAATCGGCTTGGACGCTTCTCGTGCAGCCCTTACCTTCTCCATGGCAGTGATGAGGAAGGGCCGCTCATGATCTATTGCTGAAGACAGATCAACTTGCCGTAGTACTTGAAACTGGGCCACAAGCTGATCCGCCTCTAGCAATTTGGGCTCCAGGAGCTCAACTATCCCTGCCCACCGGGGAGGGTTCTAAGGAGTTCAATTTGGCCACGGGCGCATTGACGGGTCAAGACAAAAGAAGTCCCCCTCTCCATGTCAGCCTTAACCCCTTACTTCAGGTGACGGTAGAAACTGTCAACCACATCCTTTGACGATTCATCCAGGACTTCTAAAGAAGATGGCGTCAGAGGAAGAGAAGCTGGCAGTGTCGAAGAAGATGCACCGGAACTTTATGCCCCTGCCACAAGGGAAACAAGTTCCGAGCAAAAAGACGCTTGAATAGCAGCCAATTCCTCTCCCGTAGCCCGAAGGATCTGGAGACTCGGCAGGGCGGAGAGGTCGACCTCCGGAGCCACATGAACAGAGGAGGGTGCAGGGACCAGTTCTCCCTGCTCCGGCCGTTCTGCCGCTTGCTCTCCTGAACTTGATCCAGCAGGAGGCCCCTCAATATAAGCTTGAGGAGGAGGAGGCACACTCTCTTCCACCAGATCCCCTCTGGCGAACTCTCCCCCGATAATGTCCGTCGTTGGCAGTGAAGGAGCAGGACCTGTATGTCCGGAGCAACCATCAATCAGCTTTACCCGAAGGATGTGATGATACAACAAATGAACCTCCTCACTAGTCAAGATTTGACTTATCTTACCGAGGAAGAGTTGCTGAGACTGAGGTTTGCTCACAGCTTTCGTAGCCTCTTCACCAGTGATATCCGAGCCGAATACAGATGGTTCTGCTGCCCCAGCCGCTTCGGAAGGAGATACAACTGGATCAGTATCACCCGGCTGAAGTTCAGCAGTCTCGGGGACGGGTTCAGTAGAGCCCACGTCGCCCTGGGTTGGGACGTCAACGACTGGAGGAACCTCAGCCGTCGCTGGGAGAATCCCGGCTGCAAGAATACCGGCACTCATATCTCGAATTAGAGTAGTTAGAGCCGGGTCGACCGTAGAGGCAGCAGCCGACTCTAGAAAGTCCCCTTTTCCTGACGCCTACAGAGAAAAGAAAAATGATTAGGTCATAGTTCAGGAAAAAGAAGAGCTAAAGAAGAAGATGGTTGTAATTCAATTCACCTCCGAAATGGCGTCAACATCCTCGCGTCTCTCCCTAATGAGCAGCCCGCGAGGCTTAACTGTCGCCCGTTTCACGGAGTAAGTTATGCCGCGATCAGCAGACTCACGCCTGCTTCGCTTGCGTGAAGGACCAGGCACGACAGGTGGCTGATCCGCCACCATATTTTCTGCGGAAGGAAGAGAGTTATCGTGGTCATGCTCGTCATCCTCTTTGTCCATGTTGGTAGACTCCGGATCCGACACAACAACTATGTTCTCCCTCTTCTTCCTCGCCTTAGACCCCTTGGGCTTCTCCTCCAAGCCAGTACCAACGATAAAACTGGTACTCGGGTCAAAACCAACAGGAGGCTTGTTCGCCATGACATGGTATAGAGCCGCCAAATATAAGATCTCCCCTGACTCCTCAGCATCAGGAACTGAGAAGAAGGTATGGGTGTGAACCGTGTTATAATAGTGCCAGGCCCTGATGCCGTTGAGGAGCTACCTTCAAAACCGAGGCAAGAGCTGGGACTGTCCAAGAATAGCTGACTATACCCAAATTGTCGGAAGAACCTACTGGGCAAGTAAGTCTCCAAGTAGACAGTATTGCGGTTTCGGTATACCAGGTAGGAAGGACAAATGTTATGCAACCAAAGGAGCATCTTGTCGGGTAAGAAGTGGGGAGGCCCAATACCATCAAGATGTACGGCCCTCACTTCCTCAGCAGTAAATTGAGGAACAGACACGAAAAAAGTGTATCTGTCCACTCTCGCCAGCACCATCCGACAGGCGCGCATAGTCTCGCATTCCTAAGGCATGCGGCAATACTGGAAGGTAAAAGGGTCATCAGCAGTTACGCCATCTTCGGGGCCAGGCTTCATCAAAGACCGACAATGCATCAATAGCCACCCCATCAGATAATGATAGGGCAGCTCGATGCGTTCAAAGTCCTTCGTCGTATCACGGGCGATGACCTTGGACGTGAAAGTACGAAGGCCACGATGTATGCTGTACACCATGGCCTGGAGAAGAGCTAGTCTGACCCCGAAGACCAGCTTCACAGCAGGGAGGATAAAGTTGCGACTGATCCTCTCAATAGAACCAGCCCCTCCTGAAACTACGTAATTCTGTAGCCACACCATCAGAAATCCTGCCAGAAGAGCCTTCTCGGACAACGATTGTCTTGATAAAAATAAGCAAAAGAGTCAGATTGACTTCCGAACCTGTCATCGGTGGTTCTTACCCTCTTGGCGGTTGACACCTGGTCCTGTACCTCCTCCCGAGTTCGAGGACTTCGGAAGAAAACCCGGCCTGAGGCACCGAGCTTAAAAAGATAAGTGAGCCAGGCTTTTGTGTGAGGAAGGTTCCCTTCCGAGTTGTCATTTTTTTCTTTGACATCTGCTGCCACGTACTGTAATGACACAGCAATTCCCGGTAGACGGCAACAAAGCCCGGGAACCTCTCATTCAACTCCTCAAACTCTTTATTCGTGGGAGTGTACACTTCAAAGACTTCATTTCCCCAAGGCAGCTTGGAGACGTCATGCATCTCATGGAGAGCAAGCCCCATCTCCCCTACGGGTGTAAAGAAGGTCCTCGTACGGCAGTTGTACATCTCCAGCAGATCCATGAACAATTTCTTGTTTATGGGCAAGCCATAGCTGGTGCCCCGAATAACATGGTAGAGTCCAATCTCGCACAGGAGAGTCTCGTATTTCTGTGCGATCCACGTAGATAGGTTGGTCCACGAAGGGATGGGGTTTACCCAACTCCATAGCGACAATCGGCCAACAGGATAGGACAGCTTTCGAGCAAGCTGGTTCAGGAAAGTGTCAGCTTGAGAGAACTTGAAGTTGGGACCCTGCACATTCAAGAAATTGCCCGGGGCTAACCCCATCACGTAGTGGCTGACCGGTACCTTGCCCGCATATACTGACTCTAAGTTGTTGTTATAGTAGATGTTGCCCACGAACATCCCAGACCGACTCGGAGTCAAAGAATCCTCCATCTTTCTATCCATCGGCAGTATATTGAACTACGACAGTGGGAAGTGACGCTCCATCAGAGGAATATGGATCGCCATCCCGTCAGAAGTAAAACTCCAACTCTCAGATATATCTAGAACTTGGGAGTTCTTTACAATTAAGGCATCCCCGAAGAGGAGCACAGGCTTCAGGTGTTTGCCTCCAGCAGCCCTGAGTTCATCATCCCCGAGATAAAGAAGAAGGACTGATTTTTAATGTCTCTCAGCCTTTCCACAAGTTCGTCTTTTGGAAGCTGGTTCACCACATAATCGACTATATGGTCGAACATATAGCCCACAGCAGATTGGGCGCGACCCACCAAAGGTTCTCCTGCAGGATTGACTGGCAAATTCACTGGAAAAAAAGGACAAAAGAAACAAGTTAGAAGATGGACAAGGAGAACTGCTTAGTGTTTCCGAGCTTATGCGGCTCTGATCAGGCGGGTCCTTATGTGGCTCAATTTAATAGAGTTTATGCGGCTCTATTTTGGGTGGGGGCCTCATGCGGTCCAGTTCAAATGAGCTTATGCGTCTCTGTTTAGCGGGTGCTCATGCGGCCCAGTTCAAGTGGGCTTATGCGGCTCTGTTTAACGGGGCCTTATGCGGCCGAGTTTAGATGAGCTTATGCGGCTCTGTTTAGCGGGGTCTCATGCGGCCCAGTTCAAGTGAGCTTATGCGACTCTGCTTCGAGGGAGCTTATACGGCCCAGTTTAAAAGCGCTTATGCGGCTCTGATTTGGTGGGGTTTTATGCGGCACAGTTCGAGGGAGCTTATGCGGCCCTGTTGAAAGGAAGCTTATGCGGCACAGTTCGAGGGAGCTTATGCGGGACAGTTCAAAGGAAGAGCTTATGCGGACATAGCCATGCTTCTTATTCAAAGTATTTTAATTTTATAAATTGAAAACTTTGAAGGGGGTCTTGTAGAAGCATAGAAAAGAACAGGAAAGTCCATCTGGCTCAAAACAGGGGGAGTCCCATGTGGCTCAAGGATCTCTTAGAGCTTCATGCGGATCAAAAGTCCCTTAGAGCTTCATGCGGCTCAAAAGTACCCAATAGCTCCATGCGGCTCGCGAAAAGCCACGTGGCCCTATGCGGTTCATAAATAGGCCTCTACAGCTGGCCATAAATACTCTGTGTAGCTGGCTCATTAAATGCTCTAATGCAATGCGGCAGCTCTGACACAAAGGATTGATAGCTATGACATAAAGGTAAAATGATGACTCTGACATAATGACATGCTCCTAGAGAGATGAAAAAAATCTTTATAGCTGGCATGATCCACCAATTCCAAAGCTCTTTATGCGGATCGCTTCAAGGACTTCCATATGGCTCTGACATGAGGCCACCCTTATGCGGCTCATTTGTGGTGGCCACCCTTATGCGGTTCAAATGGAGGGCCATCCTTATGCGCCTCGATTGTGGAGGGCTACCCTCATGCAGCTCAGTTGTGAGGCTACCCTCATGTGGCTCGGTTGTGGGGACCACCATCATGCGATTCGGTTATGGGGGCCACCCTCATGCGGCTCGGTTGTAAGGCTATCCTCATGCGGCTCAGTTGTGAGGCCACCCTCATGCGGCTCAGTTACCAGGCCACACTCATGCAGCTCTGCCAGGATGCCCTTCATGCGGCTCGTAGCATAATGGCATTTAGGACACGTGGCAAAGGGTTAACTAAGACTTATCCACTCGGAGTTGTTGCAACCAATAAATTATAACAATGCAGATTTATTGCAACCAACACAACGGCCCAGATCAATTTTCAACAAACAGATCAAAGTTAATCTTAACCAATCCCCAACTACCCACTTTTTAAGGCACAGTTACTGCACACCCCACTCATCACTAGGTCCTATAGATAGCAGGGGATTATTCTTTTGCACACACACAGAGAAAAGCTCACAGAGCAAGAGAGCATCCCACAGAGCAATACGTAGAGAGAAAGAGCACTTTTTCGCCGGAGCCAAGGCCACGTTCGATCGTCCAAGGAGTAAGACAGAGTTGATATCACTTTCCCGAGCCTCTATCGTCACCCCCAGAATCAAAAACTAAACAATGGTACTTAGATTGCTTTTCCTAGATTTTGTTCCTAGGCTCTCTTTGTACAAGCGAGTTTGTATTGTGAATCAAGGTTCAGTCCTCCCATAAAACTGTTCTATTCTTAGATAATCAATGGCAAACACGATGTACCGCTCAACTTTATTTGTCATGTCGGATATAATCCACCTACAGGGTTTATATGACAATCCTTATGAGCTCCTTAAGGGGACATCATCAACCCGATGTATCGGGACATGGATTCTATTTATAATCAACAGCCCATCATACATACAATGTTATTACCCAATTCATAGAGGTTGTTGATACATAATGAATCTCACTCTTTTATGAGTCAAAGTAATGCACACTGCATATACTTGTCCATTATTATATCCGGATTAAGAGCACAAGCATCCATAATAACGGAGGTGTTTGTTCTCTTATGTAGTCAGTATAAAGAGAACAACCTCAAGTGGTCCTGTTCAATACACACAAATACTAGTATAAACCTATAGTTAAGATAGACTAATACCATATTACACTACAACATTTTCAATAGATTGTCCAAGTCCATCTAGGTTGTGAACTATTTATATACTCTATAGAAAACTGATAATATAATCTTCTGTGTGACACCACACACCATATTATCTACAATATAGAATATCAGACATTTGCATTAACACTTGCAACAAATATAGTATGCAAACATTTGTCCATATGATTCTCATTCAAAATTTAAGAAAATAAGGTTACTACAAAAGTGATGTTTTTAGTATATAACCCTAACAATCTTCCATTTATACTCAAAGCATTGTTTTTCAGTATACTGTTACAAATCTCCCACTTATACTTAAGGCCATGTTGCTACACATTTGACTCCCATTCCCTCAACATGACTATCAAAAGCCTTAGCTGGTAAGCTCTTTGTAAAGGGATCAGATAGGTTGTCGGCTGATGCTATCTTGATCACAGCAACTTTTCTTTCTTTACGAAATCTCGTATCAGGTGGTACTTGTGCTCAATGTGTTTACCTGTCTTATGGGCTCGTGGTTCCTTCGAGTTTGCAACTGCATCACTATTATCACAATAAAGTGTAATAGACCTAGGCAAACTAGGTACCAAATCCAAGTCCAACAGAAAGTTTCTGAGCCAAACCGCTTCTTTGGCCGCCTCAGAGGCTTCCACATACTCGGCTTCCATGGTGGAATCAGCAATACATTTTTGCTTGATACTCCTCCACACAATGGCTCCACCTCCCAAAGTAAACATATAACCTGAGGTAGATTTTCTGGAATCCCTATCTGACTAAAAATCTGAGTTTGTATACACCAATGGAACTAAACTATATGCCTGGTAAACTAGCATATACTCTTTAGTCCATTTCAGGTACTTCAAAATATGCTTTACGGCAGTCCAGTGCTCTTGTCCTGGGTTAGACTGATATCTGCTGACCATGCCTACGGCAAAGCAGATGTTTGGTCTCGTACATAGCATTGCATACATTAAGCTTCCTACTGGTGAAGCATAAGGAAATGCCTTCATGTTCTCTATCTCTTTAGGTGTCCTCGGACACTGCTCCTTTGATAGAGCAATTCTATGTCTAAAAGGTAAGAAACCTTTCTCAGAATTTTGCATCCTAAAACGAGTTAGTACAGTATCGATATAGGAAGCTTGGGATAAGCCCAACATCCTTTTCTTGCGATCTCGTAAAACTTTGATCCTAAGGATGTGACCTACTTCTCCTAAGTCCTTCATATCAAACTGTTTGGATAACCATACCCTTACATCAGATAACACCTTCACATTATTTCTAATGAGCAAGATGTCATCCACATAAAGTAATAGGAATACGACCACATTTTCGTCACACTTTCTGTATACACATGATTCATCCTGACATTGATCAAATCCATAGGATTTTATCACCTTATCAAAACATATGTTCCAAGATCTGGAAGCTTACTTAAGTCCATACATGGACTTCTTGAGCTTACAAACAAGATGCTCCTTACCCTTTTCAATGAACCCGTCTGGTTGCTTCATATCGATGTCTTCCTCAAGGCTTCCATTAAGGAAAGTTGTCTTGACATCCATTTGCCAAATCTTATAATCGAGATGACCTGCAATAGATAAAAGAATCCGGATAGACTTAAGCATGGCTACAGGAGAAAAGGTTTCCTCATAATCGATACCCTCTCTTTGAGTAAAACCTTTTGCTACAAGCCAAGCTTTAAACGTTTCAACCTTACCGTCTGATCCTCTTTTTCTCTTATAGACCCTCTTACATCCAATGGCTTTTACACCAACGGGTGGTTCTACAAGCTTCCAGACCTGATTAGAATCCATAGATTCTATTTCAGATATCATTGCTTTTTGCCAAGACTCTGCATCTTTATCTTGGAGTGCTTCATTGTAGGTACAGGGATCATAATCTTGTTCCTCAGGGACGATGTCAGACGACTCTCCCAAGAATATATATCTATCAGGTTGTATCACAACCCTCCCACTACGACGAGGTACTATCGGTTGTGGTATAACATTTGTGACACGTTGTGCAGTTATTTGTGGTTCATCCTCTTGTACTGTTGGTACTGAAGTACTTGGTGTCTCACGTCTCAGTTCTTCTAGAACAACTCTACTTGTGGGTTTATGGTTCATCACATAGTCTTCCTCTAAGAATCGGGCATTGGTGCTAACAATGACCTTCTGATCCTTAGGACTATAAAATAAACCTCCTTTCGTTCCTCTTGGATAGCCTACAAACAAGCATACTTCTATACGAGATTCCAACTTATCTGCTTTTCCATTCAGCACATGTGTTGGACTACCCCAAATGCGAACATGTTTCAAACTAGGCTTACGCCCAATCCACAACTTTGTGGGAGTAAGAGGTACTGACTTAGAAGGAACCAAGTTCAAAATATAAGCTGCAGTCTCTAAGGCATATCCCCAAAACGAATCTGACAAATCCGAATAACTCATCATTGATTTAACCATCTCCATAAAAGTTTTATTCCTTCTTTTGGCTACACCATTCTGCTGGGGCGTTCCAAGTGCAGTCAATTGGGATACAATTCCAGCCTCTGATAAATAATCCCTAAACTCTCCAAAGTACGCCACCACGATCTGATTGCAATGACTTGATATATTTTCTATGACGCTTCTCCGTTTCAGCCTTGTACTCTTTGAATTTCTCAAAGCACTCAGACTTACGGCGCATCAAATAAATTTATCTATACCTTGAATAATCGTCAATAAATGTGACAAAATATTCAAAGCCACCTCTAGCTTGGATAGTCGTGGGTCCACACAAATCAGAATGAACCAATTCCAACACATCTTTGGCCCTATACTCCTTTGCCGTAAAAGGCCTTTTGGTCATTTTACCTTCCAAGCAGGATTCACAGATTGTTAGTGCCTCCACTTCCAATGAACTCAAAGTTCCATCTTCAACCAGTCTTTGAATCCTTCTTATGTTAATATGCCCCAATCGCAAGTGCCAAAGATATGTTTGGTTCATACAAGAAGATTATTTTCTCTTATTTAAGTTAGATGACATATTATTCATTTCTATAAGTTGCATTGTGGGCGAAATAGGATTAGTGACATACAAATTATCAACCAATGCACCAGAACAGATAAAATGTTTATTCTTTCTAATAACAATATTATCATTAAAATAAACTGAATATCCATCCTTAACTAACATAGAAATAGCAACTAAATTCCTTCGAAGTGAAGGTGCATAAAGACAATCTCTCAATGTCAAAGACTTATTTCTACCAAAAGGTAAAGTAACATCTCCTAATGCAACGACCGATACTTTTGTAGCATCACCCATTAACAATCATATCTCTCCATCACTGAGCCATCTGGTTTCGTGGAACCCCTGTAATATATTACAGACATGATTAGTGGCTCCTGTATCTACACACCAGGTGCCGGTAGATAACACCACTAAACATGTTTCAACTATTAGTAAATGAGATATACCTTCTTTGTTTCCTTGTTTGAGAATTGGACAATCAGTCTTCCAATGTCCTGACCCTTTGCACTTGAAATATTTGTCTTTCTGCTTTTTTACCGCGTCTTGAGGTCCCATGCCCTTCTTTGCTGAGTTTGTCTGTTTGTGAATGTTATTCTTTTTCTTACCGCCTTTTGGCTTAGAAGTAGAAGCCTTTTCAGAAACAAAAATATGACCACTCTGCTTAAAGAGAGATTTAGCATCCTGTAGCTCTTTTGCAAGTTCTGTCAAACTATACAACCTTTTGTTCATGTTGTAATTAAGGCAAAAATTATCAAAACTTTTAGGAAGAGTCCCGAGAATGATATTGACCTGGAATTCCCCATCGATTTCAGCTCCACGGATCTCTATCTCATTCAGATGACCCATCATCTTGAGAACATGATCCCTTACTGGTGTACCCTCAGCCATTTTTGTATTCATAAAACATTTATAACAAACTGCCTAGCTGCTCTACTCTGATGTTCGAAGAGTTCCTTGAGGTAATACATCATGTCATAAGCAGTGGCCATGGCCTGATGCTGATGTTGCAGTACATTTGACATGGATGCCAGAATGGAACACCGTGTCATCTCATCTGCCTTTTTTAACTTTTTATAAGCCTTTTTGACCTCTTCATCAAAGTTAGCATCAGGCTTAGGTAGGCATTCCTCAACAAGTACATATTTGTACTCCTCACCAGTCAGAACAATGTCCAAATTACGTTTCCAGTCAATATAATTAGGTCCAGTAAGTTTGTTTTCTTTAAGAATCACCATAAGTGGACTGAAAGAACCCATTTTTTTGAAATCCTGAGAATCACATAAATAAAATTATGTAGGACAAAAAAAACTTTTTGAATTAACTAAATATTGATTCCCTCAAAACAATAATAAGAAATTCACCAACACCTTAAACACCATGAATTTAGCATGCCACGATAGTGTGGACGTATACAAATTCAACTTTGTTCAAGTAGGTTTTTCTTATTAATTTTACTATCATGTTAACATAACTTTATGACAAATAAAATTAATATGTTGGCCTTGTTCTGGTCATACAAATAATAGCAGTGACTCCGATGGGGAGGATACCATTATTTGTATCTAAGTGTATACCATTACTTAATACTAAGTCCATTACCTTGTAATGAGTTCCTTCAGATGGAGAAGTGAACACATACTAGGTAACTTTCTACAATTATCCTAAGAAAGTTTGTACTGGTGATCCATAATTATACTCATCCGATATGGAGGAAAACACTAAAGCCAACACGCAAGTATAATTACATCACCTACAAACAAGTAATGGAGACCATAGGATTTATACTAAATAAATATTCTCTCCCACCTAGTTATTTAACAATGAAGGTTTTTCTAATAGTTGATATTATGTCCATGTTGTCCATTATTAATGTAGGCTTGGTTTTTCAAAAAAACAACCACACAATAATAAACATGCATAATCAGAAAAAGTAAAATGACAAAAATAAGAGAAAATATTCAACTATTATGGTCATCTTTGTTGCTCCGTCCTCAACTATCCGAATCCAAAATCTGTCGCTTTGCAGATCTATTCGGGATTTTTTTTTAGATTTTGGCTGTCGATTCCTTCATCGAAAATTATCTGTCTGCCTCTGGACTGCTTAAAATCGGCATCTCGTTCGACGTCAGAAACAGCCACCACCGCCATCACGATTGATCAAAAATAATTAAAATTACATCAATCATATGCCTTCCGAAGGAGTTCACACATAATCTATATTGAAAAATTAAAAAATAAGCACGATCAACCCTCGCGTTTCTAATTACATCCACAGCAACAACAACATCCATGACATGTTCGTGGTTTAAACAACAGAATCAAAAACATGCATTGGACCATAATAGTTGGATCTAAGATGCTTGTAAAACCGAGTTAGAACAGATCTACATCTACCGACTATTACACAGCACAGGTTTTATTGGACAACATGGACGTATCAATCAATACGTAGATCCAAAGTGGCTTTGATACCAATTGATGGAACTGGAGATTCCCAGGACCCTTCCTTGGGTGTGCGTATTGATCGATAGAAAGTTAAACAGATCTAATACGTGTTCTAACCCTTCATAGGCGGAAACTAGGGTTCACGAATTATACCTGCGGCGGAAAGAGACAAGTAATTCCTGGCAATCTCGAGCGGACGACCCCAAGATCTTCTGCACATATTTTTTCTTCGAGTTGGACGTCGTGTGGGCGACGATCTACCAACCTTTTCTTCTCTTTGGCAGCCCTTTCTTTCTCTCCTTATGTGAATCACGAATTTAGAGAAAGTTTCAGATTTCTGATCCGTAATCTGGCGGCCAGAGAATAGAGGATATATATAGGCTACAGCAGGGACCATGAGGAGAAATTAGGGTTAGGCCTCCTAACGGATCTGGATATCCCGTGTTCAGCCTGAACACATAATCCATGCCCATTAACAATAGCTCGGTCCACTAATAAGCTATTGTTGCACTACCTCCCTAATCCTAAATTATGTTTGTGGGCTCCTTTTATTATATGCTCGTTTGGCTCCCCATGTTAAGATATCATATGTCCATCGATCAATTTAAGTTACTGACAACTATATTGATTCGACATCTTTTATCCTTAAGTAGTATCGCTCAACTTTATTTGTCATGTCGGATATAATCTACCTACAGGGTTTACATAACAATCCTTATGAGCTCCTTAAGGGGACATCATCAACCCGATGTATCGGGACATAGATTCCATTTATAATCAACAGCCCATCATACATACAATCTTATTACCCAATTCATAGAGGTTGTTGATCCATAATAAATATCACTCTTTTATGAGTCAAAGTAATTCACACTGCATATACATGTCCGTTATTATATCCGGATTAAGAGCACAAGCATCCATAATAACAGAGGTATTTGTTCTCTTATGTAGTCAGTACAAAGAGAACAACCTCAAGTGGTCTTGTTTAATACACACAAAGTGTACTAGTGTAAACCTATAGTCAAGATAGACTAATACCAGATTACACTACAACCTTTCTAATAGATTTTCCAAGTCCATCTAGGTTGTGAACTATTTATATACTCCATAGGGAACTGATAATATAATCTTCTGTGTGACACCACACACTATATTTTCTACAACATAGAATATCAGACATGTTCATTAACACTTGCAACAAATAAAATATGCAAACATTTACCCATATGATTCTCATTCAAAATTTAAGGAAATAAGGTTACTACAAAAGTGATGCTTTTAGTATATAACCCTAACACTATATTGGTCATTATTCATTCTTATCTTATTTTTTCACCCTTGCTTTCGACCTTTTTAAGCTGATAATCAGTACCATTAGACTTACCGTATTATATATTTCTGAGTATTGGAACTTTTATTTATTTTATTTATAACGTCTACCATTCCGCAGCTTGGCGAAACCATCCGGCCTATGAAGGAAGACTTTATCATGGTCTATTTGTAACATTCATGCACACATTGCTGTCTTCTTATGGTTTCTGGAACATGCTGGGTTTGCAATCAGTACAAAAAAATCAAGCTTTGTGAAAAGTAAGTGTTCTTTCAAAACAAGCTTGCTACATACTGAAATTTGTGCACCTTTTTCACAAGGATGTATCCAGTAGGCCTGGCAACATATAGGTGAACACATCATGTAATGCCAAGAATGATTAAAATTCTTTGGTTTTATATTCCTAATATGTTCTTTTTCTTTTTCTTTTTGAGAGGGAGAGAGGATGGGATCAAGATGGCCCCAGCCAAATTTCATTCACTAATTTCTTCTTTTTTCACATTGGACTTCAGTCTGGCTGATAATTATAATTAACCTTTTATACCCATTGGGATCGATGATTTGACCAAGTCACATTATGTTTGTCGAATTGAGTCTGTGACATGGTATATAAGGAACATAACATGTCGTAGCAACCATAATATATGTTTGTCGAATTGAGTCTGTGACCAACTTAAGTATTTTCTGGAATCATATATGGATTGTGGCCCAACATCTCCTATTTCGTGAAGACTTATAATCTTTTGTTTGTCCACAAATGCTAACAGGAACATACAACAGGGTTTTGGAGTCTTAAACATACATTAGTTTTTGATGTTGCATAGTTAGATGTGAGTGCTTCTTTTTTTGAAATTTTACAATAAAATGGTAATATTATCAATTTTATTTGCTTATAGTTTTTATTCTGCATAGCTAAATTTATGGGATTCCGATATAAATTTTTTAGAGTTAATCTTTCTTTTCTGAATTGTGGGATTCTGATATGAATTTTTTAGGTGAATACTAGTTGGAAGAAGATCAGAAGATCAGAAGTTTCACATTATGGGATTCCAATATGAATTTTTTAAAGTGTAAACTCTATATTGGATACTTTATACATTTTGAGAAGATGTATATAATGAAATGAATGTATAATGGTAGCTAAAGTACTCTATTTTGAGACAATGAAATGTAGCTAGCTAAAGTACTCTATATCTTTGAGATGTTGATGTACCCTATTTTGAGACAATGAAATGGAGAATGGTACTTTATATTACATTTCAATATTTTATTGTGAATATGGATCAAAGTGGTTGTTTTCGAATTAAATTGAGCAGCGTTTGGAATGTATAACATGCAGTATAGAGCGTTATAAATGTGATACAATGACCATATACAGATCATCTATTCATAACGCTTTCAAAATGTCCTGACTTCTAAACCATATTAACTATTCATAACGGTTTTACATAAATATCCATAACGCTTTGAAAATAAAATATAGCAGAAATTCAACCGATTAATGACGTTTTTGGAAGAATTATCTATAACGCTTTCAAAAACATTTATAACACCCATTTTCATAACGGTTGGATTAGAAAAAAAAGTTACGGTTCTTAATTAATGACGGTTTTTAGCCGTCATTAAAAGGTATTTTTGTTGTAGTGCTTACATAATGAGGTGCTCGATTCTCCAGTCACACCTGCGCAGTCGGAACCAATGGTCATCCGTCTCCTGAGATCCAGTCAGAAGCCAAAACCTGTTATAGGACCAATGGTGATTCGGCTGCCAAAGTCCAATCAAAGGCAACAGGAAGATACGAAGCCCTCGATAATACCGATGGTAATCCGATTGCCAAAATTTGCTCCGAGGCGACTAGAAGACACAAAATCCCTTGTCGAGCTGATGGTCATCCGCCTTCCCAAGACGAGCTAGCAGCCAAGTGTTGATCCAACACTCCCAGGCAGGTAATGCCTCAAGCAGTACCCTTGATGGTCAAGTTACCCAAGATAGCAGCCCAAACACTAAGCTCGCAGGGGATAGCCAAGGAAGACGGAGAACTCACCAAATATGTGGCTACACAGGCGGATAGCCCCTCTCCTGATGATGTAATCCCGGTGGACAAAATTCTTTATTTTATCAATAAGAGGCTGCCGTTAGACTATTCTGAGTATGATAAGCCTAATCTAACGTATGCCGCACGGGACTGTCTAGACGTTAGCCTGCACACAAAAGTGACAACCGTCCATACCCCGAATCGACTTGCTTCCATAAAAGGTGCTTACTTCTCGGTCTCAGACAGAAGAGGATGGGATCACACAATCATCTTTGGCCGAAAAGAAGGGCCTCAATCTTTTACGCCACAAGAGTCCGACCTCGAACCCGAAGCTGGAAGACTACCGCTCTACTTATATAGTCCTCAAGCCAAGTACTTCATGCAAAAGCAGGAGTACGACATGGAGGCTACTCCGGGTCTAAATTATGGCAGTGGTCGACGATTGCCTCTACAGCCGCCGGCACTGGTAGGGAAGCCTCAGGATCATTATCACAAATCCAGACGTGGCCTCGGGTATGTTACTCCACCTACAACGCCCGAAAGTTCTGACGAAGAGTGCGAGTGGCACTCCCATTCGTCCGAGTTACCCATTTATGACTCCGATAGCAGTATTGGGGATATATTCAGACATACATTATCTGCCAATATGATATCTGCTGATGTCGAAGAAGAAGACGAAGACCTACTTGAACCTCTTGAGTTGGAGTCGTAGGTCCAGCAACTAGATGCACAATAGGAAAAATGCTTTGAACTTCGTGATCCTTCCACTGAAGATGAGGTTATGCAAGTTAACCTCGACAATGAATCCTCTCCAAAGCTAATCTTTGTCAGAAAAAGTCTGACAGACGACGAGCGAGAGTCGTTATTACAACTCATCAGAGAATACATTGACGTCTTTGCTTGGAGCTATGAAGACATGCCAGGGCTGAACCCCGAAATTTCACTCCATAAGCTCAACATCCATCCGGACGTAAAACCAGTCAAACAACAGCAGCGATGATTTCGTCCAGATATCAAGAATTCTGTCGAAGCGGAAGTAAACAAGCTTATAGCTAGCGGTTTCATCCGTGAAGGGCAGCACCCAGACTGGGTAGCCAACATAGTGCCAGTCATCAAAAAGAACAAAAAAATCTGAATCTGTATTGATTTTCGCAATCTGAATGCAGCATGCCCTAAGGATGAATTTCCTCTTCCGATCACCGATATAATGATCGATAATATATGCGTCTTCGAGCGCATGTCCTTTATAGATGGCTTTTCGGGATACAATCAAATCAAGATGGCTCCCGATGACGAGAAGCATACATCATTCCGAACGCCGATCGGCGTATATTGTTATACGGTCATGCCCTCTGGCTTGAAGAACGCCGGTGAAACATATCAACGGGACATAAGTGTCATCTTTAGAGATCATTTGTGTAAGACGGTGGAGTGTTACGTAGACGACATCGCCGTCAAGAGCCGCTCCAAAAATGATCATTTACATGACTTAAGAATAGTGTTCGACATCATGCGGGCACACAACCTGAAGATGAATCCCACCAAGTCCTTTCTGGGGGTGTCCAGTGGAAAGTTCTTGGGCTTTGTCATTACTTTCTGGGGCATTCACATAGATCCCGACAAAACAAAAGCAATCCTGGAGATGAACCCACCAATGAACCTCCGCGAACTCCGCGGCCTTCAGGGAAGACTAGCCTATATCAGAAGGTTTATATCTAACCTCTCGTGGCGATGCCATGCCAACCCTTCACTCAACTCATGAGGAAAGGTGTCTCTTTTGTATGGAATGAGGAATGTCAGCGTGCCTTTGAGGATATTAAGGAGTACCTGATGAATCCACCAGTTCTGGTAGCCCCGGTCGCCGGAAAGCCCTTTCTGCTCTATGTACGGGCGATGGAACATTCCGTTAGCGCTCTGCTAGCCCAGAATAATGTCGCGGGACATGAACAAGCTATTTACTATCTCAGCTGGATAATAGTAGGACCTGAACATAGGTACACTGGCATGGAGATGGAGTGCCTTGCCCTAGTGTTTGCCATTCAGAAAACACGACACCATATGACAGGGCAGACCATCCATGTGATTTCACGAGTAAATCCCCTCAGGATTCTCATGACCAAGCCAGGCGCACTCAGTTCTCGTCTAGATACCTGGGCGATACTATTATCCCCTTATGACATGGTTTTTATTCCGCAGAAAGCTATCAAGGGTCAAGCCCTGGCTGACTTCCTAGCAGCCCATCCAGGGTCCAAAATAGCTAGAATTTATGAAGAAATTCCTGATGAAGTCATCGCCTTGAACATGATTTCGCACAACTCCATTTGGCGAATGTTCTTCGACGGTGCTTTAAGAACGGGGTCACAATGCGATATCGTCGCTGGAATCGGGGTGCTATTAATTTCTCTCTCCGGACTAGTAGTCAATCGGGCGTATTCCCTTACAGAACCCTGTTCGAACAACATAGCAGAATATAATGCTCTAGTCATTGGGCTCCAACTCACAAAAGAAGTACGAATCAGATACCTGGAAGCTTATGGTGACTCACAGTTGATTGTTAACCAGATCCAGGGTTCATACGAGGTCCGCAATGAGGACCTGATCCCTATCATCAGACAGCCGTGGCCATCATTTCAACCTTGGAGGGGTTCTTTATAGAGCACGTTTCTAGGCTTCGAAATATCGAAGTCGATGCCCTGGCCAGTCTCGTCGCTTCCTTGGCACTCCCAAATAATGCTCATCATCTAGTCGACGTAATAGGACATGAACTGGTCTGCCCTCGGAATAATCTTCAACTGGGTATGAGTTGCTCCGCCCAGATAACCAACAACATACAAGACTGAAGACGCCCGCTCATCAACTTTGCGGTCTATGGAATTCTGCCAGAGAATGTGAAGGAAGCTACCTCAATCAGAAGACGCTCCCTCAGATTCTTCTACGATACGGAGACAAAAATGTTATATCGGTGATCCTATGATGGGCTACTACTAAGATGCCTATCAGGTGCAGAAGCCAAAGAAGCCCTACGTAAAGCTTATGATGGTACTTGTGGGGCTCACCAACCTGGCCCAAAATTACAAGATCGTCTTCGCCGGATGGGTTATTACTGGCCCACGATGGTCGCAGATGCAGTTGATTATGCAAATAAGTGCAAGGCTTGCCAGATCCATGCAAATTTCATATATCTGCCATCTAAATTCTTGTACCCGATAGTGGCCTCTTGGCCATTCGAAGCATGGAGAATGGACGTCATTGGGCCAATCACCCCGCCGTCGTCTAGAGGACATCGGTTCATACTTGCAATCACCGATTACTTCTACAAATGGGCAGAAGTTGTTTCGTTGACAGAGGTCAAGACATCGAACGTGATTAGCTTCATAAAAGATCACGTCATCTACCATTTTGGACTGCCCCGGAGGATTATCCACGACAATGGTCCGCAGTTCGCAAGCCACGCTTTCTACCGATTTCGTGATAAGAATCGGATCTAAAACATGGCCTCGAAAGCATATAACCTCTCGACCAATGGTCTGGCTGAAGTATTCAACAAAACCATAATCAAGCTCCTCAAAAAGTTTGTGTCTGCAAACAAACTCGACTGGAATGAAAAGCTTGGTGAGTACCTATGGGCGTATAGGACGATGATTCGGACGGCTACAGGAAATACACCGTTCTTCTTGGTCTACGGGAGCAAGGCAGTCCTCCCATTGGAAACTCAGATCCTCTCACTTCGAGTAGCCCTCACCTACCGGTTAACGGCGAACGATAACTACCGTCGACGTCTACAGGAGTTAGAAGCATTAGATGAGAAGCGTTTACAAGCTCAACAAAGCATAAAGCTTTACCAAGCGCACATCTCTCGGGCTTTCAACAAGAAAGTCAAGCAGAGGATATTCCAAGTGGGCAATCTTGTCCTGGCCATTCATAGACCAATGGTCATGACTCACAAGACCCCCGGCAAATTCTAGCCTAAGTGGGAGGGCCCGTTCATCATCGAGACCGTATTCTCCAACGACACGTACCATCTCGCAAAACAAAATGGAGACTTACTCATGATGCCCATCAACGGCAAATTCCTCAAGAAATACTATGTCTAAATGACACCTTCCAACCATCGCTCGGATTGTGAGTTAATACCCGCAGGTATCGTTGATCTTACACTCTGACTTCAAATCTTCCAGATTGTT
This sequence comes from Iris pallida, assembly GCA_029216955.1. Classification (NCBI taxonomy): domain Eukaryota; kingdom Viridiplantae; phylum Streptophyta; class Magnoliopsida; order Asparagales; family Iridaceae; genus Iris; species Iris pallida. Next base: position 6,017,254 of record JANAVB010039219.1, on the reverse strand, counting down.
GAGTTACGTACCCTTAGGTACCACTGAACTTACTCTCTGATTACTCCGAATGAATTCTCTTGGTCGTATCTATATACCCCCTGGTCATAGCTTTTCTACCACCAAGAATTTGCCTCAAAATCTATTGCCCGCACCATCGGTGTGCAGAAGGGCAATCGGTCCACACAACTTATCCTAATCTATTGCTTGCACTGTCAGTGCACAAAAAGGGTAATAGGTCCACAAAACAACCCAACGGAAAAAAAAGCAACCATGTCCATATTACCTCTGAGTTATTTTTTTTTCTCGTCCATCATAAACAAATCACCCAATGCATAGAACTTCCACGTTGATAGCACCTCTGAGTTGTTCTGTGTATCCCTATCATGCCTACCCCTAACATGTCCTCATTACCTTTGAGTATGAAGGCTTTGTTTTGACCCGTATTTACCACGTACTTATTACCTCTGAGTAAATACATTGGTTTCCTCTCCACTTATTATCAGTACTCGCATCGCCAGTACACAAAATTGATGATAAGTCCACAAAAAAATTATCCTAATCTATTACTCACACCATTGGTGTACCAAAGAGTAGTAGGTCCACAAAATATCATTCAAATCTATTTGTTCGCATTTCCAGATGCGCAAAAGGGCAATAGGTTAACAAAAATCCCTCAGTGGGATGTCCTTTACAAATGCTGTATTAGGCCCTCTAATACAAGTACCACAAAATACCATAAATAGAATGGAGTGCGCATACTCTGGTCATTCAAGATCAGTTACATTCATAGGACTACATCGACAGCAAAAAAAGAAAAATTTGGCAATACATAGTTGGGTTTGACAGCGCTTCGTCTTCAAGCAATTTCGTGGTCCTCGAAGGAAGTCATGTTCTACTTCTGAGAAGCAAACAAAGCTGTTGAATCTCCAAGGAGCTGCCGGGAGGAGGGTAAATGTAGCATGCTATCCTCCCCTCCATATTACGGATGCCTTAGTCCCGCTCCTCCAAGGGACCATACCTTCAAAATACGGTCCCTGATGGTGGTTTTGCCTACCTGGAGAGCCGTGAAGGTGCGACGTTCATAACGATGCCTGACCACCGTCCAACTCTCCGAGGTATAAACGCTCTTCCTACCATCTAGGGAAAACTCTTTCGAAGCATGAAGAGTCCTGAGTTGTTTGATGTGTATGCCAAAAAGATGTGGGGAAAACTCTTCCAAAGCATGAGGAGTTTGAGCTCTCTGATGTAGGCGCCTGTAACGTCCCAGTCCCAAAATACGTAGGACTAGGAACGTAGATATGCCAGCCGTATAATCAATATACGTAAGTTGTAAAATGCAGTAACCAAGGCACTAAATCTCATCCGCAATTATAAATAATGATATAAAAGCAACTCTGAATTTATCATGTATACAATAGTTAGGCGGAGACAAATCTACTACCAATTAATTTAAATACGGAATGATTGTACAAGAAAATGGTTGGTCGAGCGAAGGAGATGACGATCCAAAAAGCAACATCTCGAAGAATAGAGCGCAAGTCATGGCCTTAGCTAGAGCACCTACAGAAATCACAAGACACACCTGGAGAGATAACCAGGTCCTCAAAGGGACGTAACAAGATACAATAAACATGCCATATAAATACTGAATATAAAATATGCCACAATCAAAGAAAGTGATAAGACACCAATAAGGTAAGCTAACCGTACTAAAGTGAACATGCAGTTGAGAACAAACCTTTCGTCGCATGAGCCCTGGCTGTAAATGGAATCTGGTATAGTCCCCACTTGGGCACTAGTGACCTAAGCGCATGACGTTCAAAAATGATAGTGGCCAACCTGAGAGGCTCATACCCGTATCTCCAGCGGAGCTTCCGGGTTACAAGGGAAATGCAATCGAAGCCCATACGACAAGGAAATGTTCTCCCCACCCAATGCACCTATCATGTCGCATCCCCGACCATGTAACACTACTAACCGTCAAGTCTTCTAACAAACAACTATTGACAGTTAGACATAACGCACGTCCTATACGCATCAGTGATCAGCCAACATGCAAGTACGAATGCTATATGCTATTCATAACTCACACATCTTGTGGCACAATAGTATCAAAGTTTATGTAATGCACTAAACTAGTGGTAGTTCCTTAACTCTAGGGTCATATGCAATCAAAGGATAAATAACAAGGTACAACTAATATCACTGAGCAGACAGTAAATCAAGAACTGAAAATAAATGAACAGTAATATGTAATAAAATACAAACTGAAAATAAACAGTATAATGGCAAGGTATCTTGCCTGGGGTGTCGCCTGGGGGTGCGATGTTCTGTCATATTCCAATAGTACAATAGCCATGGTCGATGTCTAGGGGTCCGCGGTCGCGAGAAAATAGGCAAGCATGATTAGTCATGAGTAATGAGGATAATTGGGAGAATTTGCGGAGAGTAAATACTTATATTACTTTAGAAAATATTTATAATGTTTGAAAAGTATAATTTTACTTAAATACTTGAAATTAGTTATATATATTAATTTAATTTGAGAAATACTTTATTAAATACTTTGATAAATCAAAAATCGTATTCAGATATAAGTTTGTAAAAGTTGAATTTTTGGTACATCTACGTTTTATTTATTAATCAAAAATATTTCAATGAATATATATAAATCTAGAAAAATATTTTTAGGGAAATTTTGAATATTTGAAATTACCTATTTAACTCTATCATTTATTCCATACAAGTAGTTGAAAAATAATAATAATACAAAATTTTTGAAAATAATAATTTAATAATAATGATAATAATGATGATAATAATAATAATAATAATTAATAGATAATACAGTAATAATAATCTTAATAATAATACTAATAACAATAATAGTAATAATTTTGATAATAATAATAATAATAATAATAATAATAATAATAACTCTACAAAACTACAGCTCATGACTCATCTCCCACAATTGCTTTTAGTGAGAGAGACATAGAGTTCGAAAGAGAGAGTAGGGGGAGAGCTTTACCAAAGGGGTTCGGCCGGCTCGTCGGCGGCGACCGGAGTGGGGCGGACGATAGGGACGGCGCAGCGAGGATCCGGCGATTGGAGGGTTTTCGGAGCTCGGCGTCGGATGGCGCGGTCGTCGGGTGCGCCTGGCGCGGAGCTCGGGAGTCGGGTGCTGGTGACGGTGCTGCACCGTGCACAGCGGGGGCACGGAGGATCTGGAGGACGACGGTTGGAGATCGGGCTCTCGACGGTCAACAGAAGGAGAGGCGGTGGCGCGCCGGCCGGAGAAGGAGGCGGCTCGGAGGGGTCGAGTGGTGGTCGATTTTGGAATTAGGGTTTTCCAGCGGGTGGCACGGGAGTCCGAGTACTGGCGTAGAGGATTCCAGGCGGTGGCAGCGGGTGAGTCCGGTGCTGGTGATTGCCGGAGGCGGAGGATGAGTGAGCGGCGGACGGAATCTAGGGGACGGGGGTTCGTCGTGATTAGTGCTGGCTGTGCGGCTCGGGTTTCGGCCTGCGATGAGCCCTCACGATCGTCACCGAGGTGGTCGACGACGGCACGATGGAGGTAAGGTTTTAGTTATACCTTCGGATTGGTTTTCTAGTGTTTGTGGCGATGACGGACTTTGGGTTTTGGTCGTGTGTGCGGTGGAGGACGGTGGATAGGGGTGGAAGGTGACGGTGGTAGGATGGTGGTTGTTCTGATGGCAGTAGGAGCGGTGGTTGTGGCGGAGTCGGGGTCGGAGAGAAGTGGTGGCTGTATGGGGATGGAAGGGATGTCGTCGTGTTCGGGGGTCGGACACGACGGAGAACATATTTGTATTTGTAATGTAAAAAGAATATAGTCGATGAGAATAAGACACCGACACGATGCACATACACTCTGAGTTGTGGATGAAAAATTTCTGGAGGAGTACCTCTCCTTTTATAGGAGGTAGGAATTCCCAGTTGGATAGGGATTGGGAGCATTTAAATCCCAATTAGGTAAATCACCTATTAATTCAAATTGTTTTAAAATAATTCAATCCAAAGCAAATCCAATCTAAATAAATTCTATACTTAATTTAAAATATTTTAAATAAAGTCAATAAAATCTTTTCCAATTTAAATTACCATATTTAATCAAATATTAAAATTAACAAAATTCCAAATATCATTTTCATAATTAAATAAATATACTAGTAATTAATTTTGAAAATTACGATAAATACTTAAATATTAATTCATGAACTAGCTTTTATAAATAACAAAATATATTAGTAAGCAAATTTCACATTTCGCAAAACATTTGGAAACATTTCAAATAACTCTTTTATACAAAAGAAAATATTTATCACATTTATTTGAACATGTACTTACCTATTAAAATAAATTTATAATAAAAATATTTTTCTAACATATGTACCTCTACACATATTCACACTCGTCGAGTATTTATGGAACGCAAATCCCGTACGCTACGCAAATACAACAATGAGAACTCGTATGCGACGTACAGATACGAAATACAAAATTATAAATAAAAAAAATCATAGTAGAAATTTAGGGGGTTTACATCCTACACAACTTAAAAGAATTTCGTCCTCGAAATTTAAGAATAATTAGGGAAGGTAGGCTTAAGGGAATAGAAACAGTTTTATTGATACGAAATTGATTCACATTGAACGAGAAGGCAATCACAATATTTAGACCGGACGGCGAGCGATATTTCAATAGATAATAGATCAGTTGGATGACTAGGAGAGAATCAGTTATAGTATGATTATGCGTATGACTACCCCTCGAGGACTATAATCCCTCATTCACTGTTATTTGTTCTATGGACGTGCAAGCTCCCCAGATAGGTAATAGTCTTCCAATATAAATTTTGATCATTAGAACATTTCATTACGTGTTTCCAATATCGTTAAAATCTCCAATCGTCCTTATTGATTAGCCCTATTCACTCTTTCAATTTGTTTTGTCCGTAATTTTATATTCCATAACCTTATTTTCTTCTTTACTTCGATCATTTTCCTCACAAACTTAAATTTCAAAATATATGCGTATATCTCATTCGATATTTCGTCGTGAGTTCAATAGATTGGAATTCAATGAATCCCTAATACACTTCTACCATATATCTAGATATATATATATTCCTCAATTAGATTTCGTTGTTCTTAATCTCTCAATCTCTTATTTATTAGGGTCTTCCTCGGAAATTGGAACCCAACGATCTTTTAATCCATGATGGTAAAAATAACCCGTCTTTACTTCAAACTCACAATCACTTTTAGAAACGTATTCTTAAATCGTCAAAAATGTATGCACTTTCTTTCTTCAACAATTGGTTATCTTTGAAACCTATTATCTTTATGACACCATATCTTATCGAAGGCAAGTCCACGTTGTCTTTATCAAGAATTTGCATTCATCAATTTAATATATAACTTGGTTCTTTAACCACCAAAGCTTTAGAAATTCTTCACTCGATATTTAGTTACCTCAAAACAAATTTTGAAACTTTAGAAGTCTATTTACCTTTGATTGTTTTATCAATACAATATTACATTTCTCACTTCATCTTTTTGGATTTATCGCACATTTTCATATATGTCCCTTCTACACCTTGTAGTCTCGTGATTATCTTAACCAACTGTGTTATTTATCCTTACTGTAGGGCTCTCTAATCTACCTCTACTAACCCGAGATTGTCATGATCAAATTTCATTTCGCATAAGGGAATCATACAAGGAACAAGGTTGCGTAAACAATGGAGAAATCATAATAAAATATGAGTAAGCAATTTAGTTGGAAGGGAGAAAAGTAAGTGTTGCATGAAGAGTAAAAGGTGTTATGGGTCTAAGTAAATCAAAATAATACAAGAAATAAAATGACAAGGGTTAAGCAGTCAAGATAAAACACAAGGTTAAGCTTTTAACGGATTTAGTAGATCACAATCGAGCCGAAGATTTAAGTCGAGATTGAGTCCAAATGTATAGTCAAAAGTATATCGGTACCATGGTATAGGTTATAGTTAGTCTTTATGACCCGAAAATCGTACCATAAAAATAGAGTACAAGGGGACGTGTTTTAGTGGGACATGATATATCTACATGAAGGTGAGCTCGTCTAGGTCTTGTATGTGAAATTTGTTGGAAGGAAAAGTCTAGTATTGTGCTCCAAATATTGAAGTCATGATAGGAAACGCCAAATGATCAAAATAGAAAGTGGGTTTTCATAAGGTAGTAGTTAATGCAAAAATAAAAAGTTAAAGCACGAAATAAAGATAAATCAAGAAAGCTCGCAGATCAGGTTAAGATAAGTTAGGGACACAGTTTCTAGAGATAAGATAGTCTCTTGGATAAGGGTATGGTCAAGGGGACGTTTCTAATCATTTCTAAGTTTCAAACAATTAGGTGGTCACAATAAAGGTCTAGATTGAGGAAAGGTCGAGTAAGTCAAGATAAAGATGTAGTTATACAGTTTGGTCGATGACTACCTATGCTTGTGTATATGCCATATAATAATCATAGGTGGTATGACAATCTAATGTGGAATACTTCTATCTCACTAGGGTGACCTTACTTGATTCTTAGTCCTCTACCAATACTAATCTAGAATGGTTAAGTTCCTCAAAAGTTTCTCAATAAGATTCTCAAGATACTCCACCAAAATTTCTAATTTTCTTAGACTGTCAACTTTAATCAAAATTTTAAACCTCTAGTCAATCTCGAAATAATCCTTGTATATCGCAAATTTCTTTTTTTCCAAATCTTAAACTCAACATTTAAATACGCCGAAATTTATACTACAAAATGACTCTCGAATTTACTTATATATCCTTCAAATGTGTATATCTAGCTTCTAATAAGTCACAACTACTCTGTAAAAATAATTTAATTTAATTTTTTTTTCTCACCAAAATTCAAATATCCATAATCAAGGCTTTAAACTCGAAATCTAAATAACTTTATAAATCATAAATCATATGACACAATTTAAAATTTTGAATTTTTCCTTCAAAGTCGATTTTCATATCTTCCAAAATATTTTAAACAAAATTTTACCATCATCTCTTCAAACTTAATAATTATATACTTATAAATCGTACGACTCAATTTAAAACCTCAAGCTCTTTAATACCGTAAATCATAAACCCTCCATATTCTCTTACAATTTAAAACTCTTTAATAATTTTGAGATAAACTTTTACAATCCAAACTTGAACTTAACCGTAAATAATGTTTCATAATTTAAAGATGTTTCTCAAATCGGTTTCATATCCCAATAAATCATAAACTATTTCACAATTTTCAAAAATCATAAATCATAAATTTGTTTTCTCGATCTAGTTGTCCTCTTGTGTATACCACCTTATAATAGCAAAATAAAATTCCAACTATCCATTGAATGCGGTAATATGCTACTACCCAACTTGAAATTAACTAATCCTTAAAATCAAACTTTTAGGGAAAATGTCTTTATAACTCAATAAGACCTCAATGTACACTAATTGTCAATGTAATCTTCCTAGCCATGTATTTGACTATGAGCATATAATAGTATAGTTATCTTCCTAACTGTCACTAAACACGAAAGATAAGAATTTACGGTAGAAAGAGTTCAAGCAGGATGCAAATCAAGGAGGTCGAACGAGAGTTCAAAATTTGATGTCAAGAAAGGATGTCAAGTAGGTGGATGAGATTCTAGACCCTAATACTATATTACAGGCCCGTTTGGTACATTAATATAACCGAAACAGTAAACTCAACCTGCATGGGCCACCACAAAAACATGTAACACCCCAGTCCCAAAATACATAGGACTAGGAATGTAGACATGCCAGCCGTATAATCAATATACGTAAGCTGTAAAATGCAGTAACCAAGGCACTAAATCTCATCCACAATGATAAATAATGATATAAAAGCAACTTTGAATTTGTCATGTATACAATCGTTGGGCGAAGACAAAACCACTACCAACTAATATAAATAAGGAATGATTATACAAGAAAATGGTTGGTCGAGCGAAGGAGATGACGATCTAAAAAGCAACATCTCGAAGAATAGAGCGCAAGTCATGGCCTTAGCTAGAGCACCTGCAGAAATCACAAGACACACCTGGAGAGATAACTAGGTCCTCAGAGGGACGTAACAAGATACAATAAACATGCCATATAAATACTAAATATAAAATATGCCACAATCAAAGAAAGTGACAAGACACCAATAAGGTAACCTAACCATACTAAAGTGAACATGCAGTTGAGAACAAACCTTTCGTCGCATGAGCACTGGCTAGAAATGGGATCTGGTATACTCTTCACTTGGGCACCAGTGAGCTAAGCGCATGACGTTCAAAAACAACAGTGGCCAACCTGAGAGGCTCATACCCGTATCTCCAACGGAGCTTCCGGGTTACAAGGGAAGTGCAATCGAAGCCCATACGACAAGGAAATATTCTCCCCACCCAATGTACCTATCATGTCGCATCCACGACCATGTAACACTACTAACCGTCAAGTCTTCTAACACACAACTATTGATAGTTAGACCTAACGCACGTCCTATACGCATCAGTGATCAGCCAACACGCAAGTACAGATGCTATATGTTATTCATAACTCACACATCTCGTGGCACAACAGTGTCAAAGTTTATGTAATACACTAAACTAGTGGTAGTCCCTTAACTCTAGGTCCATATGCAATCAAAGGATAAATAACAAGGTACAGCTAATATCACTGAGCAGGTAGTAAATCAAGAACTGGAAATAAATGAACAGTAATATATAATAAAATGTAAACTGGAAATAAACAGTATAATGGCAAGGTATCTTGCCTGGGGTGTCGCCTGGTGGTGCGATGTTCTGTCATATTCTAATAGTCTAATAGCCATGGTCAATGTGTAGGGGTGCGCGGTCGCGAGAAAATAGGCAAGCATGATTAGTCATGAGTAATGAGGATAATTGGGAGAATTTACGGAGAGTAAATACTTATATTACTTTAGAAAATATTTATAATGTTTGAAAAGTATAATTTTACGTAAATACTTGAAATTAGTTATATATATTAATTTAATTTGAGAAATACTTTTATTAAATACTTTGATAAATCAAAAATTATATTCAGATATAAGTTTATAAAAGTAGAATTTTTGGTAGACATCTACGTTTTATTTATTAGTCAAAAATATTTCAATGAATATATATAAATCTAGAAAAAAAAATTAGGGAAATTTTGAATATTTGAAATTACCTATATAACTCTATCATTTATTCTGTACATGTAGTTAAAAAATAATAACAATAATACAAAATTTTTGAAAATAATAATTTAATAATAATGATAATAATGATGATAATAAAAATAATGATAACTAATAGATAATATAGTAATAATAATCTTAATAATAATACTAACAACAATAATAGTAATAATATTGATAATAACAACAATAATAATAATAATAATAACTCTACAAAACTACAACTCATGACTCATCTCCCCTAATTGCTTTTAGTAAGAGAGACATGGAGTTCGAGAGAGAGAGTAGGGGGAGAGCTTTACCAAAGGGGTTCGGTCGGCTCGTCGGTGGCGACCGGTGTGGGGCGGACGACAGGGACGGCACGGCGAGGATCCGACGATGGAAGGGTTTTCGGAGATCTGCGTCGGATGGCGCGGTCGTCGGGTGCGCCTGGCATGGAGCTCGGGAGTCGGGTGCCGGTGACGGTGCTGCGCCGTGCGCGGCAGGGGCGCGGAGGATCTGGACGACGACGGTTGGAGAAGGAGGCAGCTCGGAGGGGTCGAGTGGTGGTCGATTTAGGAATTAAGGTTTTCCAGCGGGTGGCACGGGAGTCCGAGTACTGGCGTGGAGGATTCCAGGCGGTAGCAGCGGGTGAGTCCAGTGCTGGTGATTGCCGGAGGCGGCGGATGAGTGAGTGGCAGACGAAATCTAGGGGACGGGGGTTCGTCGGGATCGGTGCTTGCTGTGCGGCTCGGGTTTCGGCCGGCAGTGAGCCCTCACGGTCATCACCGAGGTGGTCGATGACAGCTCGACGACATAACGGCGGAGATAAGGTTTTAGTTATACCTTCGGATTTGTTTTCTGGTGTTTGTGGCGATGTCGGACTTTGGGTTTTGGTCGGGTGTGCGGTGGAGGACAGTGGATAGGAGTGAATGGTGACGGTGGTAGGCTGGTGGTGGTTCTGATGGCAGTAGAAGCGGTGGCCGTGGCGGAGTCGGGGTCGGAGAGAAGTGATGGCTGTATGGGGCTGGAAGGGATGTCGTCGTGTCCGGGGGTCAGACACGACGGAGAACATATTTGTATTTGTAATATAAAAAGAATATAGTCGATGAGAATAAGGCACCGACATGATGCACATACACTGTGAGTTGTGGATGAAAAATTTCTGGAGGAGTACCTCTCCTTTTATAGGAGGTGGGAATTCCCAGTTGGATAGGGATTGGGAGGATTTAAATCCCAATTAGGTAAATCACCTATTAATTCAAATTGATTTAAAATAATTCAATCCAAAGCAAACCCAATCTAAGTAAATTCTATACTTAATTTAAAATATTTTAAATAAAGTCAATAAAATCATTTTTAATTTAAATTACCATATTTAATCAAATATTAAAATTAACAAAATTCCAAATATCATTTTCATAATTAAATAAATATACTAATAATTAATTTTGAAAATCACGATAAATACATAAATATTAATTCATGAACTAGCTTTTATAAATAACAAAATATATTAATAAGCAAATTTCACATTTCATAAAATATTTGGAAACATTTCAAATTACTACTTATTTTAAAACGACGAACAAAATAACTCTTTTATACAAAAGAAAATATTTATCACATTTATTTGAACATGTACTTTTCTATTAAAATAAATTTATAATAAAAATATTTTTCTAACATATGTACCTCGACACATATTCGCACTTGTCGAGTATTTACGGAACACAAATCCCGCACGCTACGCAAATACAATAATGAGAACTCGTATGCGACGTGCAGATATGAAATACAAAATTATAAAAAGAAAATCATAGTAGAAATTTAGGGGGTTTACAGCGCCATAATATTGTACTTTCACTCCATCACCGACACCGGTCCTGAAGAAGCTTGCTAGCCAGATCCCTACAAAAAATATGAGAAGAAGGGGGATTCAGCATCGAAAAAACAAAGAACTCTGTTATACAGCCTAGCCAGTTAGATGGCCCAGCCAAAACAGAACTCATACAGTCCACAGTTATGAGGCCGACTTCATGAAGCACTCATGCAGCATTTATACGGCTCAGTTATTATCATGCGTCTCAATCATAAAAAACTCATACGGCCCAATCAGTCACAGGACGATCGTACGACCCAATCTTACAGTATTCATGCGACCCAATCATAAAGTGCTCATGCGGTACCTATACGGCTCGGTCGTGAAAAGTCTATACAGATTCATCTTGAGGTACTCAGCCAGTTCAAGTTCAAATAAGCAGCGATTATGCGACTCAGCCTGTGCAGCCCTATCGTATAGAACACATGTGGTCCAGACGAGATAGGGCATGCATCAACCAAGTTTATAGCAGAGGCAGTGTAAACCCCCATAAATTTCTACTACAATTTTTTAAATATTATTGTATTTATTTTGTACTTCGTATCTGCACGTCGCATACGAATTCGCATTGTTGTATTTGTGTAGCGTGCGAGATTGGCGTTTCGTAATTGCTCGTCGAGTGCGAATATGTGTGAGGTACAAATTTTGGTAAAACATTTTATTAGAGATTTTATATATATAGAAGAATTTAGTTTTCAAAATAATATGTGATAAATATTTTTATTTTTTTAAAAAGAGTTATTTTGTTCGTCGTTTAAAAATAAGTAGTAATTTGAAAATTGTGGTTTATATCAAATGTATTCCAAATATTTTGCAAAATTTGAAAGTTGTTATTTAAATATTTTGTTATTTATAAAACCTATTTTATGATTTAATATTTAAGTATTTATCATGATTTTTGAAATTAATTATTTCTATATTTATTTAATTATGAAAATGATACTTGAGATTTTGTTGATTTTAATATTTGATTAAATATGCTAATTTAAATAAGAAAAGATTTTATTTGAATTCAAATTAATGAGTGGAGGTTTTATGTTTGATTTGGATTTGAACACTTTAAAGTTTAAATCGAATTTAATTTAATATGATATTATCAATGGGAATTTAAATTCTTCCAATCCCTATCCAACTGGGAATTCTCACCTCCTATATAAGGAGAGGAACTCATCCATAAACTTCCACCATCCACAGATTGTGTATCGTGTCTGTGCTTTCCATCCACTACGTTATTTTCTCTACAAATACATATTTTCCTGTCCGACAAACCGGACGTCCACCTCGTGTCGGAACAAAACCCCGGCATGACACATCCCACCCGACGATCCTATCCCTAATCCGACTTCAGTGTCCCCAGCATCCGACCATCGTCCATCGTCATCATCGTTTGTTACCGCCACTGCACCACCCTCGTCGTCATCAGCACCTCGACTCCTAAGCCATCACCGCGGCAACCAATACCACCATCGTCGCTGTCACCACCATCCCTTCCCGACGCATCCATCGCCCGTACTTCCACCAATCCCTTGCCAAACTTCCAACACCACCACGACCACCAAAACCCGCATAACACCACGTCCATGTCGCGGCCATCCCCGGCCGCAGCCGCTGCCCAATCCGTAACCCTACCACCACCATCCATGAAAAGAAGGAGAGGAAACGAACCCTCACCTTTGCCGACCCAGCTTCACCGTACGGCACATCCGCCTCCAGTTTTCCTTTGATACTGTTTCCCGGATCGAACGCGTCTGTCGCACCGAGCCATTCACACAGGGAGTTGAACGACCGTCGTGTGAAACTCGGCAGCACCACCGCGTGCCCCACCGGCGCAACATAGCCTTGAGCCACGTCTTTCCGCCTCCACCCGACCGTCGTGCCACCGGGATCCCTTCGGTGCCGCGCTCCGATGGAAAGCTCCTCCGGAAACCCTCTCCCTCCGATCCTCCGAGCCGCGCACCCTCCGGTGAGGACCGTCGATCGCGCCGCCCCCTCTCTCCTTTCCAACCGTCAAAACACCGGCCGCCGCCTCCGCGCCAGACGCGCCCGACTCCACCGCGTTCCCCGCCATTCATCCCGCTCCTCCGCCTCCCGCTCCATCTTCCACCACCTCTCCTTCCTCGAGCGCCGCACTTTCCCGCCGCCGTCTCGCAGAGCCCAGACCGAGCCCTTAGGTGAAGACCCCTTTCCTCTCTCTCTGCATCTATGCTTCTGCACTTTTTGGTTCTTCTGTTTTCATTTTATTATTTTTTTCTTTCTTTCTTCTTCTTACCTTTTATTTGCAAATGGCATCTGTCGTTTTCATATACATTATTGTATATTACTATTATAATTATTATAATTATTATTTTATTGAATAGTATGTACACTTGTATATAAATAATGATGCTTTTATAAGCCTATTATTGTTATTATTGTTGAGACAGTAGGTATGTATATGTGTACCATATAGGTATTTTGGTGAGTACAAAATAATTTTTATTTATAATAAATTATTTTGGGAGGTATAAAGGTATTCTGAGCGATATTAATGATACCTTAATTACAAAATTTTACTATACTATTTTTAACGTATTCTAAATCCAACTTTAACCTAAAGAGTGTACTTTGACAAACTTTAAGTTTTAGCCTGAAACAAATTTTATGATTTTAAGTATTTTTTTAAAATTATTTTTCAAAAATTACAAATATATTTCCAAAATAGTATAAATACTTTTCTTCACAAATTTTTTGCCAAATCTTAATCATGATTGATCATTATTCCCTATTTTCTTACAAATATCGGACTTCCTTATATTCTCCTAGCCAATTGGACTGTCCCGGACTCAATGGCACGGTCCATACTATCATCGGAGACTGTCTTGCATGGTTGTAACATCAAAGTCATATTGGTGCCACATTGATTATTGTAACACACCAGGTGTCGCTACCAGGCAAGATACCTTGCCATTATACTGTTTATATTCAGTTTGCATTTTTATTACATATTATTGTTTATTTATTTCTAGTTCTTACAGTTCTTAATTTACTGTCTGCTCAGTGATATTAGCTGTACTTTGTTATTATCCTATGTGTCACGACCCGCACCCGCTTTTCCGGATACGAGACGTGTCCAAGCCAGCCTACGCCGCAGAGTCGGCGGTAGAACGCTGTCAAGCCCGCAAGAAATAAATGCTCAAAATATAATATTTGCTGCTCATTCACATTTCTAAATTTGTTATAATATTTACAACATTTATAATTAATAAAAATACAAGATTTTACAATTAATGAAAATTGATACAACTTCTATCTATTTCTAGGTTTCTGTCTGCATGTACACCCGAATCTTCCAAGCTAAGTGAAGCCACAGCTAACCTGAAAAATGATAGTTTCCAGTCAGGAATGGAACAAGTACACAAACCGACGATAATGCGAAAATACAATAGAATTAACAAGACATGAAAATAACATATGAGAAATGAAAACTGGAAAGTACTGATGACATGGCACGGTGGAGAAGAAAAAAATAAATAAATAAAAGACATCTACCTATGTGGTATGAAATATCTGTTTCGACATGTGAACGGCTAGGGGGTAAATCCGACACCCGACACGTGTCATGTGCAGCTGCTATTATTTAAGAATAGACTCATGGGATAGTTCTGGGTAGTCCACATGTCTACTAAGATATTTCTCCTCCCGACTACTCCGTGTGTCGAACGTGTCGACAAGCAGCAAGATATATGTATAGACATGAAATGAAAAGACTACTATGAATCGAACGCAATCAGAAAGTGCACTTGTCTGAGGTCCTTAGCTGGAGAAACCAATAATATTATACCACTCAACGAGCCACAATCAGTCAACACATGCAGAAGTCTCCAGATGCTAAAATAAATAGTACCAATGTTCTCAGAATAGTCAAATTAGCAAGGATTGCCTATCATTAAGTCCAATTCTGGACACAGGGGCAAAACGGTAATTTTGGGCCAAAACGATGTCCGCCGTTGGACCCGCTTTGCACCAAAAATTATGGCAGAGACAATGGTCTCTAAAGTCATCAAACTATATGTTAACAGGTCCGGTTTTTCGATACGAACCCAACCGTATGTCCAGAGTTGGATTCCGGCGGGCCGTGCACAAAATCACCCGTTGAGTCGGACCGTGGGACTTGCAAAGCGGCAATTTTATCAACTGTCTCAGAATCGGACCAAACTTGGCATATATGACCAAAAAAATAATACGGTCCTGTTGGCGCAAGTTTCGTCTCGATCTGACGAACGTGCACGAAGTAATTAGGAAATTTGCATAGAGGCCGATACGGTAAATTTTGATAGATACGCATCAAATTCGTCGCGCACACGCAACCAATTTGAATTCCGTCAAAGCCCACACGAGCACGAAGCCGTTACGCACCTTTTGATGCTTTTGGTTCGTGACCACGTCGTCCGAATTGGCGGGACACACGTCGTGTTGATCAGTTTTCTAGTTTTTTTTACTATTTTAAAATCAATTTTTCGGTAAACTTCGGAATCGAATAACTTCCTACATACCTTACAAAATCAGAGTCTATCAAATGGGTTGTGATCATGTATATGTTGTCTAAAAAGTTGTTCAATTAGAATTTCGAAACTCTTTATGAATCGACAGGAATCTTCCTTCCAAATCGAGGTTTGGGACGATCCTACTCCCTGTTTTCGAACAGAATTTAGTCGATCTTTGGGTCGAATTACCGGACTACCTAGTCCGTATAAATCAAAAGTAAATGAAGGGAATACAAGTTGTACATGTTAAGAGTATACCAGAAAAGATGGAAGGCAAAAAGATACATGGTGCGCGACGGGAAGTCGCTATGAAGTGGGGTCTTTGGCAGCCGCTGCTACTGTTCTGTTTTCTGAGATCCGCGCGCGTGCGGCCTTGTCGCCGGCCGACGGCCGCCCGCGGTGGCCGGCCAACGACGGAGGGGTACGCTTAACCACCTGGGTTGGGGTCGACGCTGTTAGGTGGAGTAGAATTTAGGGTTTAGGGTCTCGATAGGTTTTTCTCGTCGAGAAGACCTCTCGATTTTTTTTTCTTGTTTACATATAAGCCTCTGTTTGCTTTTAAACAGAGTTGTGGGGAACATTCGGCCTCTTGCTGTGCCTAGTAGCAGTAGGAACATGTGGGCCTGGGGGCTTGGTCCACTTGTTGTGGGCCTGGCTTTCTATTATGCTGGGCTGCCATATCCTATTCTATTTCTATTTCATATTTATAAATCCTATACACACACACACACACACACACACACACACACACACACACACACATATATATATATATATATATATATATATATATTATTTATATATATATATATTTTTTTTTTTCCTTTTTTTTTCTTCTTTTTTTTTATAAACCAAACGGCCGTGTCAAAGACACCCAGCCACCGCTTGGCCCGGGGGCCGTGGGCGAACCACCAAGCCGCCCCCGTAGGGGCTCGAACTCCGTCCGATGCCCCAAGTGCCGGTGCGCCTAGCCACTTGAGCTACAAGCGCCCGGCTATATATATATTATATATATATATATATATATATATATATATATATATATATATATATATATATATATATATATCTTATACACACACCTGTATACACATATATGTATATTTATATTTACATATACACATATGCACTTATTATATTATATATTGGTATACACATATATATATATATATATATATCTATATATTATATACACACATATACCTATATTCATATACACACACACATATATATTTATATTTTTATCTTTACATGCATATGTATCTGTATATATATACAGATGTACAATCTCCATAAAACCCAGTTACATCCCAATACTTTTATTCCTAGGGTAGGGCCTACCTATATAACTATATACCAAAACATTTATTTGACAAAAATAATATAATCAATAATAATATTATATAATATAATAATAATCCCAATAATAATAATAATAATAATAATAATAATAATAATAATAATAATAATAACGAAATTCAATAAATTAAATAATGGTGTATATACCATTTAAATAAAATAATTAATAACAATAAAAAAAATTTCAAAACTTCCGGGAAGGGGAGCTATAAATCTACCCACCTTAAAATAATTTTGTCCTCGAAATTTTAACTCATAACCATGCCTATAATTCAAAAATAAAAGTAAAAGAATAAATCCACTATTACCACAATCATCTCAAATTTAATTTCTCAGAAATATTTATACCTCCTCATAGCCATTTCGTAACTACACATCCTTGAGGACTTCTGCCCACCTTTGGTCACGCTACTCCCTCAAATCTTATGTCTTTAAAACTTTATAACCTTCCAACTAATTGTTAAAATTTTTACCAATAAATATCTACTGCATATGGCACCTATATCCTCTTCTATCTATCAAACAATCCAAAATCTTAACAAGCAAATTTATACACGTAGCTAAGAATATTGGTAAATTCTAATAAACATGACCTTCGTCGCTCCAAAATAAAGGACAGAAGGGTAAGGAGGAATAATCGAGGGCAATTATGAAGTTTCAAGAGCGGTAGAGAGTTTCCAACGGTACAGCTAAAAAGGGTGTTTACGAACCACTGACTTATTTGCTAGATTGGGCTACTCTAGTTCAGTCACTTGCTACATCGAAGAACCCTTCGTTACTTAGAGTGACCTGCAATCCGTGCAATAAATAAGTCTCGTTATCGAAATTCTAATTCAAACAAGGTTCCATAATGGAACAGAATTTGAGAAATCAAGATTGTGATCTTTTTCTTGGTTATCTAAACACACGAGCAAGGGATAAAGGTGCACTACAAGATCATCCCGCGACTTCCAGGTAAGGGTTACGAATGAATGCACATTCTAAAAGGTGGGGACTATGTAATAGGTATAGGGACCTATTTCAATTAGTTCGGTCTTATAGTCCAAATACGGTGGTATGCATGGATAGGTTCTACTGGTCTTAATGGGTTCTCTATTTGGACATCAGTCGTTGGTTGGATAAACATTGGGTTTCAATCTATATGGATTGGACAAGATCCCAATGATAAAACTATTTTTACTAGGTTAGGGTAACCTAGAGTAGGTTTTAACCCATATGGTTGAGCTAGTTGCTAGTCAGGTTGGTTAGCTCGGTCCACAAGCCCAAAATACGCCTTTAGTGACTTTTGTGTTTAAGTAGCACATGAGGCCTCAATTGGGTGGAACATTAGTGGCATGTGCGTAGTGGGCTTCGAGTAGATCACAACCATGTTTTGGGTCGAAGAAATTGAGTCGAAGCTGAGGCTCTAATGGAAGTCGGGAAGTGTACCGGTATTGTGGTAAGGGTTATAGCTAGTCCTTTTGTCCTGAAAGTCGTATCACAAGAATAGAGTACAAGGGGACGGGTTTGAGTGGGACATGATATACCTAGATGAAAATGGACTCGTCTAGATCTTGCATATGAAATCTGCTAGAAGGTAACAGCTGGTCTCGTGCTCCGAATATTAATGACACGGCTGGGGACACAAAATGATTTAAATGGAAAGTGGGAGTCCGTGGGGCACTAATTATCATACTAATAGAATTTATGCTAATCAATCGAAAATCCTTGTTCATTCCAAAATTTTAGAAAGCTTACAGTCTACCCACCTTAGAAGCTAGGATATGGTTTTAGGAATAATGAGGTTAGAAGAATTCCAAAGTCCGGATATTGTACCTCGACTCTTGTTAATGAAGAATGAGACACGGCATAACGAGGTACGGTAGATATAAGTCAAGTCAAGGATCTTTCCTCAATAAATAAAAACGAGGTGTACAATGACACGTGGTCGATAAAATAGAATGAACTACTTGTTCATAGTAGACAAGAGTTGTCGAAGGGAGGACGAGTAACTGAAGGCAAGGTTCTAGTCACATGGCTGGCCGATGGTAGCTACACTTGTGTATACAACTATCGTAGCCGTGGGGATACACGGTATCTATCGATCAATTACGAGCTTTCGTCATTCCAATCAGTGAAAGACAAAAACAATAAAGAGTTCAAGAGAGATGTCACTGACTACAATTACGTGAATCAAAGGCGAATGTATAATTCAAGAGGAATTGTCAAAGCAGTCGCAGATGAGATCGTAGAGATATCTACATCTCAATCCACGTAGTGTAATTAGATAAAAAGTGAACCAAATGCATCATGGTTGATCAGACCGTAATACAATGATTCTGATTAGACAATATGTAATCGGGCGTCCCCAATAAATATATGTCTTGAATCAAGCTCGATAAAAGAGAAAGCTTACAAAAACTAGGCTGTAATAGCAGTATTGGCCAAGAGAGTTAAAATATAAATATACGAGATTTTTGAAAGGGGACACAAGTAGTTTGAGTTTTGAGAGAATCAAAACCTTACCTGGTGTTCTTGCCTATACAGTCAATCCTACTATCTTCTATTCATAAGGCTTGGTCGACTAATGGGTTATGGACTTCTGAATTCTATACTCCAAGTAAACCTATTAGTGTCAGTCAGTTACCCCGTCAATAGATCACAAGGACCACGAAATGCTATGTTGGGAGACATGCTACTCAACTTACAGCACTTACACTAGTATTGGTTTTGGATCTTAGGGTCATACAGGGTAGTCTCTATCCTCTATAGTATTCTAAACTTGTAATCACGTCTGAAATTATTTTACCGAGAATTATGCCTCGCCCATATACTCTGGCTGTGGTAAACCCTTGGTTCCGTGATTCAGAGGTGATATGCTATCAGGCACTCTACCTTATATTGACACAAGAGTATCTAAGATCTAAAGAGGTCAACTAGGATATAGTTTTAGCAATATTCCATAAACTACAATTCTTCGAAATGATTTCAATTCTATGGGTTGTGCCTTTCCAGTGTGCTGCTAGCTGCAGTGAACCCACACTCTCCGCTCTCAGGTAATTGGCGATAGTGCGCTGCTGTCTAGTCATCGCAGTCGGTAAAATGCTCCAATTCCTAAGAACGTCTAAGAGCTGCTAGGGATTCAACTTAGTTGACTATGGTGGAAAGTGTAAACACCTGCCTGTAAGTCTCAATCCTTAAAGTAAAAGGTTGACCGGGGGAAATAACTGACGACAAGGAAAATAAGAACATCCTAACATTTATCTCATATATATTTCAATTGGTTGAGGGAAAAAATTTGAATCAATCTACCTCGAGATTCATACAGGAATAACAAAATCAGAAATTATAAATTAACTCCTTACAGCAAAAGAGAATTTAAAATAGACAATTCTAACTTATGACATAAGATTTATATCTAATACAACAAATGAGAATTAAACAGTTTATCAAAATTAACGCCTTAATTCTAGGCAAGTCTAACATACCAAACGAATAGTATATCCACATTGGATCACATTATCATATCAAAAGTAATAGTGTACCTATAGGGATCTAGCAAGCTATCTAAATTGCATGGCCTATCTAATAACCTTAACTATCCAACGACCAATTTGAACAAGGGACTCCTAGTCCTAGTTATTCTCCTAAATTATTTTATTCCTAATTGTGAATAAGCATTTCCTGGGCGCAGGCTCGCAATAGTACAACTAACGTACCATCATGAGTTCGCAATCTTTTGTGAAAATGGACCTGTATGGGCCACCACAAAAACTTGTCACGACCTGTACCCGCTTTTTCGGTTACAAGACGTGTCCAAGCCAGCCTACGCCGCAGAGTCGGCAGTAGAACGCTGTCAAGCCCACAAGAAATAAATGCTCAAAATATAACATTTGCTGCTCATTCACATTTCTAAATTTGTTATAATATTTACAATATTTATAATTAAAGAAAATACAAGATTTTACAATTAATGAAATTGATGCAACTTCTATCTATTTCTAGGTTTCTGTCTGCATGTACACACGAATCTCCCAAGCTAAGTGAAGCGACAGCTAACCTAAAAAATGATGATTTCCAGTCAGGAATGGAACAAGTACACAAACTGACATCAATGCGAAAACATAATAGAATTAACAAGATATAAAAATAACATATGAGAAATAAAAACTGGAAAGTACTGATGACATGGCACGGTGGAGAAGAAAAGGAAAAATAAATAAAGATATCTACCTATGTGGTGTGAAATATCCGTTTCGACATGTGAACGGCTAGGGGATAAATCCAGCACGCTGTACGTGTCGTGTGCAGCTGCTATTATTCAAGAGTAGACTCATAGGATAGTTCTAGGTAGTCCACATGTCTACTAAGATATTTCCCCTTTCGACTACTCCGTGTGACGAGCGTGTCGACAAGTAGCAAGATATATGTATAGACATGAAATGAAAAGACTACTATGAATCGAAAGCAATCAGAAAGTGTACTTGCCTGAGGTCCTTAGCTGGAGAAACCAATAATATTATACCATTCAACGAGCCACAATCAGTCAACACATGTAGAAGTCTCTAGATACTGAAATAAATAGTACCAACGTTCTCAGAATAGTCAAATTAGCTAGGATTGCCTGTCTTTAAGTCCAATTCTGGACACAGGGGCAAAACGGTAATTTTGGGCCAAAACGATATCCGCCGTTGGACCCACTTTGCACCGAAAATCGTGCCAAAGTCAATGGTCTCTAAAGTCATCAAACTATATGTTAACAGGTTCGGTTTTTTGGTACGAACCCAACCATATGTCCAGAGTTGGATTCCGGCGGACCGTGCACAAAATCACCCGTTGAGTCGGACTGTGGGGCCCACAAAGCGGCAATTTTATCAACTATCTCAGAATTGGACCAAACTTGGCATACAGGACCAAAAAAAAGATACGATCCTGTTGGCGCAAGTTTCGTCTCGATCTGACGAACGTGCACAAAATAATTTGGAAATTTGCACATAGGCCGATACGGTAAATTTTGACAGATACGCATAAAATTCGTCGCGCACACGCCACCAATTTGAATTAAGTCAAACCCTACACGACCACGAAGCTGTTACGCACCTTTCAATGCTTTCGGTTTGCGACCACGTCGTCCGGATTGGCGGCACGCACGTCGTGTGGATGAGTTTTCTAGTTTTTTTTACTATTTTAAAAACAATTTTTCGGTAAACTTCGGATTCGAATAACTTCCTACATACCTTACGTAATCAGAGTCTATCAAATGGGTTGTGATCATGTATATATTGTCTAAAAAGTTGTTCAATTAGAATTTCGAAACTCTTTATGAATCGACAGGAATCTTCCTTCCAAATCAAGGTTTGGGACGATCCTACTCCCTGTTTTCGAACAGAATTTAGTCGATCTTTGGGTTGAATTACCGGACTACCTAGTCCGTATAAATCAAAAGTAAATGAAGGGAATACAAGTTGTACATGTTATGAGTATACTAGAAAAGATGGGAGGCGAAACGATCCATGGTGCGTGGCGAAAAGTCGCTGCGAAGTGGGGTCTTTGGAAGCCGCTGCTGCTGCTCTGTTTTCTGAGATCCGTGCGCGTGCAGCCTTGTCGCCGGCCGACGGCCGCCTGCGGTGGCCGGCCAGCGGTGGGGGGGGGGGGGGCGCACTCAACCACCTGGGTTGGGGTCGGCGCTGTTAGGTGGAGTAGAATTTAGGGGTTTAGGGTCTCGATGGGTTTTTCTCGTCGAGAAGACCTCTCGGGTTTTTTTTTTGTTTACGTATATAAGCCTCTGTGTGCTTTTAAACAGAGTTATGGGGAACATTCGGCCTCTTGCTGCGCCTAGTAGCAGCAGAAACATGTGGGCCTGGGGGCTTGGTCCACTTATTGTGGGCCTGGCTCTGTATTAGGCTGAGCTGCCACATCCTATTCTATTTCTATTTCATATTTATAAATCCTGTACACACACACACACACACACACACACACACACACACACACACACACACACACACATATATATATATATTTTATATATATATATATATATATATATATATATATATATATATTATACACACACCTATATACACATATATGTATATTATAATAAGTGCATATGTGTATATGTAAATATAAATATACATATATGTGTATATAGGTGTGTGTATAATATATATATATATATATATATATATATATATATATATATATATATATATATATTTTATATATATATATATATATATATATATATATATATATATATTATATATACACATAAACCTATATTCGTATACACACACACACATATATATTTATATTTTTATCTATACATACATATATATCTGTATATATATACAGATGTACAATCTCCATAAAACCCAGTTACATCCCAATACTTTCACTACACCAAAATGGTCCTTTTGGAACGGAGAAATTATGTTCCAAATATTTTTTGGAACGCCTTTATTCCGTGCCTATTTTTGGGCTGCCAAATTCTTGGAACGGAATAAAAGTGTTCCAAAGGACGGTTATTGGAACGCTTTATATGCGTGCCAATATTGGAACACCTACAAAGCATTCCTAATAAAGGGTTCCAAAGGATAATTTTTGGAACACATTATATGTATGCCAGTGTTGGAACACCAATAAAGTGTTCCTAATAAGGAACCATCCAAATTAATTTGTGCATTCATACTGGAACGGATAAAATGTGTTCCAATATTGGAATGGTAGAAGTATGTTCCTATCAATTGCCCATATTCTTTAAAATACCATTACCTATAATCTGAATTTATATATAGACAAATAAATTTTAACCCTCTTAAGATATTATAAAACTAAATCTGATTATAATATAGAAGGAAGTAAACAAATGTCAATAGCATAAGTACACACAAAATGGATAAAGATAAATATGCATATCACTAATGAAGTCAAAATGTCTTACATAATAATATTGTATTATGTTTAATACAATTTTACTACACTACGATTCTAACAAAATATCCTAGTGATGTGAAAATAATTTGAAATCTTTTTCTCGTTCTCTTTCTTCCCCATAGCTAATTTTCCATCGCTTTGTGATCAAACTCTTCCATTGTTGGAATGGACATTGGGCCTGCAAAAGTTGAAAGGTTAAAAAAATTAGTGGAGAAAAAAAGATCAAAAAAGAACGAAGAGTAACTCTGCAAATCTATCCCAACTTTCCAAATAAAAATAGATATTTCACATTTTGAGATTATATTCAATGTTCATAATATATATGGAATAAATACACAAAAAAGAGAGGCTTTAACAAGTAGACATATATGATATCTAGTAACAATTGCCTATGAGTAGTGGTAAAATAAGATGCACATGAACTTTACCCATCCTTTAGTCATGAAATAGAAATATAGCAATAGGTAATGATGTGTGAGCGTATATAGAAAAATCACTCAGTTGATAAGCAACATTATTTAACCTACCCAAATATTTCCAGTCATGCAGAGTAATCTACATGTCCATGTCTAACCAAATATGTGTGTAGTGTAATCTGTTTCCAGAATGATATTTAACATATGGAGACAAACATGATGATTCTTCAAAAAGAATTATACTTTTTAACATATGGAGGCAAACATGATAATTCTCTAAAAAGGAAACAGATTACACACATTTGCATTGAGTAAATAGCAGATATGATATTTAACAGATTACACACACTTGCATAGAGTAGTTTTTGGATATGCCCTCCACCTGGACAAAGGCAACAAGCAAGAGAGAATAAAACAAGATATGTCCTTTGTCCCATTTATGTCACTGTATTTTTACAAATAGGAATTTCCTGGGAGAAAGTAAGGTAACAATTGAAGAAAGAAGAAAAAAAATTCTACTTTGTGTCACATTTATGTAACTATTTTGTTACAAGTACAAATTTTCAAGTAAATCAAGAAATCAAAGTAACATTCAAAGTAAAGAAGAAGAATTCTACTTTTATGTCCCATTTGTCGATGTTCTCTTACAAATATAAATTCGAGAAATTAAAGTAACATTTGAAGAAAAGAGAAGAATTTTTGTGTTGCCTGTTTACTTGTTTATATATTATCTAAGTTATACTTTGTGTAAGTAGCTAGAGTAACAGATATATGAAGATAGAAACTGTGAAATAGAGAATGCACTAGAAATTTCTATCCTAGTCAACAGAGTTTCAATATAGAAATTTCACCATGCCTAAGTATCTAGCCCTTACCCTTCACCTAAGCTGCTGCTATGCAGGCAGCTGCCTGCAAATGCAGTACTCAACTGGTTGTCTACTGCAAATGCACACCTACAAATGCAGCAAGGAATGCTGTATTTTTTGCAACATCCCCTACTATCTCCTAAATTCCCTAGACACCTGATACAATTTACCTACACACAATTCTGCAGGAAACATGCAGCTGAATGAAAACAAATATCAGTTAACGAGCTAAAAAAATAAGATGCTGTTGATAAAAGATCTTGGCCATATAATCAAAAAGCATATTAACCAAAGAGATTGTCAATAATATATAACTATGTGGAACATATGGCCATATGATGTGAATTTGTAACAAACACACTAACCTCTCTCTTTGCAGCAGCTTCTTCTTCCTCCAATAGCAAATTTTGACATCCTAAAGCTTTTGCAGATTTATCATCAAGCCATGCTTCAACCTTATTGCATCAAAAAGGAAAAGAGGAAAAATTAGATTTTCGAGTTAATACACTGCAGGAAAAGGTAATTTTGTATATATATATTAAATTATAAAAGAGTTCTCAAAACGCATTGCATCTCGTCAATCATCCTGGAGTTTGAGGAAAGCAGCGTACCTAGCCTCAGTGTTAAGATGGTCCAGTTATGCCAATAACAATGACACTAGTAGGAAAACAGCTTCATCTAGCAACATAAGAGTGACTCAATGTCGGATCCAGAATGCCAATGAACTGGACGATACAACCATACCCTGCAAGAAAAGCTTCAATCATGAATCAGTAAGTGAAGAGAATCAGAACGATATTGAGCTTTGCCAAAAAACAAAGTAACTAAAAATCGACATTCACCTCTAGTTCAAGCATGATGCTCAATTAGCACAGACCATGCAGAGAGGGAGGATAATTGAAATGCATTCTACTACCCAAATTTTAATTTTCGAGACGATATACATTGTACAAAATTATGCATCAAGATGTAACTGTAATTTCCTGTGTGGTGATACTCGCAAGCTTGTATGATATAATGGTCAGCATCCTGACTAGAAAGAAAATTTAAGAGTGCGGCAAAAAAAAACAAAGATACATAAAATTACAACACGAGCTTATAATTACAGGCTATAATAATTCCTACCAAAATTATATTGGTACAACTCACTTGCGGTGAAGATTTAGCTACACCTTTCCACAACCTATCATAGTTGCAGTTAAAGATTGCTTCCCACAACCTTTCCACAAACTAGTTCATCTCGTGCTCTTCTTCAGCTGAAGAACTGCAACTGGCCGTTGAACATTGTTCCTTAATCCTGACGACCCCTTAAGGAACTGTTGGTTGTTCAACATAGTGTTGTGGGCTTTCACTTGCGAGCTATTTGCAGCAACATTGGAGCTAGCTGTGTTATGGCTGCTATTCCTAGCTGCTGGTACATCATGGTTATGTTTCCCTTCATATATTGTTATGACAGTTTTTATATCTGTTGAAGCTCTTTCCAGTTTCCACGTGCTTCCGAACGTTGCATACAGCATAAGTGCATTTGTAATAACTCCTGCAGATTGTGATAGGAAGTTTTAATTGAGTATATGCTGACAGAAAATAATTCTTGCATCAATTACGTGCATGTCTAACATTCACAAATTGGAACTGTTTTTTTCAAAGCCCACAGGGTTTTTTATATGTGCTGTTGTTCACTGGGCAGGGAACAGTAATTGCTAAGTGATTCAAGAATCAAGAGTAAAAGCCAAAGGGAGATGTATCAGTCACCAGAGTATCTTACATATTGCAGGCCAAATCAATAGATACATATGCAATGTGTATTCTCCATCATGAGCAGGTTCAACATTCTATAAAACTTATATTACATGAGCCCAATATCAAACTAATCAAACTTAACAAAATACTAAAAACCAAAAGAAGACAAAAGAATACCAAAAACACTTGTCTTGGGAGTTTCATCAGTATCCTGGTGGTCGTTGTCCTTATCCGCAATTTGGATCATAAAATCAAGCGCCATCTGAACCCAGACTCCATCCCATCGACCCTCTTCCTAATACCCCCACCGTGCTGCGATCTCCACCGCTGTAACCTCCGATGCATCATCCAAGTCTATGTCCTCCTGCTGCTTGATGAAATGCCCACATCACAAATAGGAAAAACAACCACTCAGGTCTCTTTCTATAGCACTAAGGATGCGATATTTACCAGTTTGAGAATCTCTTGGAGCATGTAGGTGACCTGGTCACCGTCGTTGAGGAGGGCCTCATAGTCGTTGGAGTCCCACTGGTCAGAGGATGGTAAAATAGATATAAATTAGGGTAGAAATTAGGGTTTTCAATAAAATCAATGAAACCATAATTTTCAAATAGAAATCATACAGAAATTATGAAATACTAAGGACAGAAATATTTCTTTTATATTACAATGTAATAAAGAGACCCCAACTAAAGAGTCTTCTTTTATATTACAATGTTAAACATCCAACCCTTATAGTTGATTACTGGAAGCAGGCTGTTGTAGTGCATACCAACAGTTTTCTGGGATCAGGTACAACAAAGGCCTTGAGATTCATGTGGTAAGTATATAATACAGGATGGTATATGATACTATTGGGCTTGACTCCAGCAATGTATTAGTCTAGAATAAAATGATCGTTTGAACAAACTTCAGAGAGCTATTATGAAGGAGCATGTACTTTTATAGGCACCACTTTCATGGTTAATAAAGCATAATGAAGGGTGATGGTATCTGGTTTAGTTACCTATCAAATGAAGGGTAATGGTATCTGGTTCAGTGCAGTACTTTTATAGGCACCACTTGCATGGTTTCTGATGGTATCTCTAGGATTAGAGCCATCTCAAAGGGGATCAAAACAAAGAACCATTATGAAGGGTAACAATAACTTCAGGTAATATTATAGCGTAGGGAGTAAGGCACTCTACCTGGACTTCTTTGTATATGTCCCAGTTTCTCTTAAAGCAATAAAAAATTTAGTACAGGTCCTACGAAACAAAATATCTATATTAGTAGATTTTGTATCAGTAGAGTATCAAAATGGTATCAGTAGATAAGAGTATCAGTAGATATATCAGTACAAAATGAGTAGAAATATCCAATATATATCAGTATAAAATGAGTAGATATATCAGCACAAAACGAGCATCTTTCCAAATATGGTCTCAGCAGCCAACCAAGGAAATTCATTACGAGGGATCAACCCTGAACTTTCTCATGATGCCGCAGCTAGGAAGCTTTATGCAAGGGTTCTCCAATACAGTGGCCGGAAGCAGCTCAAGTTCAGTATAGAATTCTGCTATTCTATTTTGAACTAGGAGCCTCAGAAGGTTGAGACCCAAGATTGGGTACTCTTGCGGTGAAGGGGGAATTACACCACTATTCCAAAAGAAAAAAATAAGGGAAAAAAATCATAACATTGCAAAGAGTGAAAAAAACTCATTATGTATGTGAAACATGGTAAAATATTTTTAAAACTCCTAATGAGATATCTTCAAGTAAAGCAACTATAAGAAGTAAAATAAGCAAGTGCACTTCAGTAGCTGTTCAGTATAAAGCACATCCACGCAGCCTCAGACTCCAAATAGCCAGATTGAGACCAAGTTTTATTACTGTAATTACTGACTAAATCAACAGCTGCCTCTAAAAGATACCAGAGATTCCAAGTTCCATTCCAAGGGTAAGAAAGTAAACAGAACCTCAGGGGCTCATCCAACAGCTGGAAACTAAAGCATCTCCAATGGGCAAAATAATAAGAAATATTTTTAATGAACTGGCTATACCCTTGGCTCCTCAGGAACCTTCACTCTTTAATTAGCAAGTAAACCTTTCACTAAAGCATTCCTAACATGCAGCAGACATAAAAATTAATCATACTTCTCGGTCTGGTAAAAAGGCCAAGAGTCACTACCCTCTGTTCTCTCATTTACCTTTATCTTTCATAGATACAAGAGGTGCAGCGATATCAGTCTTGATATAGCTCAGTTCTCAATTACCAGAAGATGAGCTAAGATAAACTTTGCCAAATCATATTTTCAACAAAAAAAAATTAAAAAAAATTTCTCTTGTTGCCACAATAAAGTGTGGTTCGCCCAATGACTGGGCGTCCAGGATTTATGAATGCAATTGGATATATTAAAGCAGTCGTGCTTTTGACAGTGGAAAGAGTAAAAGTTCACTCAGCTTTGCTTTCTTAATTGTGTATACTTTGGTATGCAGATGCCTTTGTGAGAGATGATTGGAACATAAAGTGGATGTCAGCAAAAGATGGGGGTATTGATTTCCAATAAGCTATGAGAAAGAAAGAATTGTGTTCCACTACTGTCTACTCTCTCTTGGTGAGTTCCTTAAGAAGGTCCAAATATACAAACTGTTGTTTTCCTGAATTTATGCAAGTAATTGGATAAATAGGAGAAGACATCAAGAAAAGCACTTAGAATATAGAAATATAACAAAATTTCCTACAACAGTAGAGTAGGATTCCAACTAAATCTCTGTTCTGAATTTCTAATCTTAAATAACATGTCGAAAAACCTAGTAGATATTAAAGGCAGCAATTTGAATAACTAAAATATAAAATTGTCATAGGCTTTACGGTAGGTTAGCATCAGTATTCAATTTGCAATCTCATTGGAGACCGAAGTTTCAGACTAAGTACTTGTTCGTTTCAGAGAAAATATGAATCAGCACAAGTAGGTACAGGAGCAGCACAACAAGGAAAGTTTTGTCAGTTTATAACCAAACTATATACAATAGAACTCCTACATCATCATTATAGGAAAGTAGGTTCAAACTAAATACTTGTTTAGTTTTCAGTCGAGACTCTCAAGCGTAAATCAATACAAATAGATAATAAGCAGCAGAAAATCAAGGAAAGGAATTTCAATGTCTAGCTCAACTATATGCATAAATACTCGGTTGAGGCCAATGGACTGCTTTTATGTAAGCAATAGCCAGATTGTTGCATCTCAACCCACATATATGTTAGCTTGATAGGCACAAATGTTGTTAGTACAAACTAAATCCTAGGAAAGATTCAGTTCCAATCCAACACAGAGGAATAATTCCAACAAGCAAAAAATGATTTATCATTAGAGAAAGTATCTTGGTAAGGTTAGTACAATATTAGTACAGAAACAAGCCCCAGTTCAACAGCAGTTGCAACTGCTATGCACAAGCATCAAATAAATCGCTTAGTAAGTACGATCTCACATAGTTTATAACGTTAGCTTAATGTGGTGGTAGATGATATTACCATGTATCGGTATAATATGGCTTCAACTGAAAAAAGTCCCTCTCAAATGCAACTTGATCTTCTGTCTTCACACTCAAAAGAACTGCATGCTCATATATATCTCCTGCAAATTCCCAAGCAATAGCAATCATATGTTATTAATTATTAGGGAAGTGATAGATATCTAATTAATTAGGTACATGCTACTTTTTAGTAAGAAAGTGACATGCATACCATTGACACAACATCTATGATATCTAATTAATCAACCATCAGAAATGGAAAATTTTCAGTATTTTCAATTAAAATGATTGTAAACTCCAAAAACCAACAATAACAAGGCTTTATCCCAAATTTTTGGGATGGCTGGTTGAATCCTTTTCTTCCATTCAGCTCTCTTAAGGGCCATGTCTTCGGTAATACTAACAAAAACCATAGCTTCCATTCAGCTCTCTTAGGAACGCATACCGTCAAATCATCAAACTTAAAACCAAACCATGGGGGGCCACCATCTATATCAGATATACAAAGGGTGGGTCACACTTGAAACCTAAACTTAGACGGCTACTTAGCAACCAACAAAAGAGTCTCAAGTTGCAATGGACTATAAAAAAATTGACACAAATAGTTAAAAATGATACAATCTACTGCACAGAATTAGATTCATATCTAAGAAACAATATGCCAAAAAGTTTATATATATCTTTTGCGAAAAAATAGAAAGAAAATTTTAGATGCTTATAATGAGTAGGAGACTCGAGATCGGAGGAGTGTGGATGGGCGGAGTAGAGCTGATTGGACGAGAAGCCGATCGAACAAGGAGCCAACCGGAGCAGATCGAACGAGGAAGATTTTTGTCCCTTTTCCTTCTAGGCCGTAGATCGAAACGAGGAGCGGTGCAGATTGGAAGAAGGGACGGAGCAGATCTGAAGCTTTGGCGGCAGTCGGAAGAACTCCGCGTGGTTTTTCTTCAAAAGAATCGATAGAGAGAAAAGAAGGAGGACATCATCATCATCATCTGAAAGCTCTCTCCCTTCTCCCTCCCTTTTCCGTCTGTTTTTTTCGATTTCCCTCCCTTTTTCGTGTGGATTTTGGCTTCCCTCCTTTTTTTTCCTTTTTCGGTTTAGGTCAGGAGAGAGGGGAGGGTTTGGAATTGGAGCGATTGGAAATATAGGATGGTTTGGAACGATCGGAGGGGGTTTGTGTTACACTTATGTGAATTAAATTTTTATGTTTTGAAACAATTTTGGCACAGTTTAAGTGTGTTCCAAAATAAATAAAATTTAAAAAAATTAAAATGTAATATTTGGAACGATTTTTTTATTCTAGCACATTTTTTGTGCGTTGCAAAACATAGGCACGCCGAATAGGCGTTCCGCATTAAAATACGCCTAGTGTTCCTAATTAGCCATTTTGGTGTAGTGTTTTATTCCTAGGGTAGGGCCTACCTATATAACTATATACCATAACATTTATTTGACGAAAATAATATAACCAATAATAATATTATATAATATAACAATAATCCCAATAATAATAATAATAATAACAAAATTTAATAAATTAAATAATAGTGTATATACCATTTAAATAAAATAATTAATAACAATAAAATAATTTTCAAAACTTTCGGGAAGGGGACCTACACTATGATTGCATATGGACTTAGAGTAAGAGACTACCGTTTGTAGTGTATTGCATATACCTTGACACAGTTGTACCATGAGGATGTGTGAGATGAGTAGCATGTAGAGGTTCTTGCGTGTTGGCTGATCTCCAGTGCGCATGCATTAGGACTAACTACTAATAGGAGCATGTTAGGAGACTTAGAAGTTAGTAGAAAAATATGGTCGTAGATGCGACTTAAATAGGTACATTGGGTGGGGAGGACAATACCTGACGTATGGGCTTCGATTGCACTTTCTTTGTAACCCGGAAGCTCCGCTGGAGATACGGGTATGATTAGCCTCTCAGGTTGGCCACTGTCATTTTTTAACGTCATGCGCTTAGGTCACTGGCGCCCAAGCGAGGACCATACCAGATTCTATTTAAAGCCAGGGCTCATGCGTCGAAGGATTGTTTCTCAACTGCATGTTCACTTTAGTACGGTTAGGTAACCCTCGTCAAGGTCATATCACCCCGTCCCATTAGTAGCTTGAGACAATATCACATTGCGGTATAGTATACTATCCCTTGTCCTTGTTTGGTTGTAGGGGTAGTCCACAGTTTCGATGATGAGGTATTAGATCTTGTTACGAGTGGGACTATTTACTTTACTTGTGATTTATGACATAGTATATATATTCAGTTATATGGCATGTTTATTGAATCTTGTTACATCCCTTTGAGAACCTGGTTATCTCGCCATGTGTGTGCTCTAGTCTTTCACAGGTGTTCTAGCTGTGGCCATGATAATCTCTATTTCTTCGAGAATGATTGCACTTTGATCGTCTTTGCTTCGCTCACCAAACTCTTTCTTTTATTTCTTTTCATAGTTGGTAGTGGATTTGTCTCCGCCCAACTACATATACCAATGACAATTCACAGTTGATTATATGATATCTTTTATTCTTATATTTTATGGATAAGATTAGTTAGTTATGGTTTACTGTATTCTACATCTTATGTATTCATACGAGGCCCATGTACTTCGTATGTATACAACTGGCATGTCTACTTTTCTAGTCATACGTATTTTGGGACTGGGGCGTTACATGTTTTTATGGTGGCCCATGCAGGTATAGTTTGCCGTTTCGGTTACATGACTGTACCGAATGGGCATGTAATGTAGGATTAGAGTCTAGAATCTCATCCACCTACTTGACACTCTTTCTTGACTTCAAATTTTGAACTCTCGTTCGACCTCGTTGATTTGCATCTTGCTTGACTCCTTCTACCATAAATTCTTAGTGTTGTGCTTAGTAAGATGACTACACTAGTATATGCTCATAGGTCAAACACATGGCTAGAAGGTTACATTGACAATTAATATGCATTGAGATTTTATTTGAGTTATAAAGGCATTTATTTTCCTAGAAATGAGATCTTAAGGATTAGTTAATTCCAAATTGGGTAGTAGCATATTACCGCTGTCAAAGGATAGTTAGAATTTTATATTACAAGGTGGTATACGCAAGAGGATAGCTAGATCGAGAAAATAAATTGATTTGATTTTACGTTTTGATTTTTGAAGGTCTTTGAACATTTATAATTTATTGAGTTATAGCTATACATCTTTTGGAGGGATATAAATTTGAGTTGAAAATGATCATAAATTTTTAAATATGGAAGTATGATTTACGATTGACCAAAATTTGAGAATGATTGATAAATTTTGGTAAAATGTTTTCTTGAATTAAATTACGTCATATGATCTATGATTTATAAAGTTATTTTGATTTCGAGTTTAAAGCCTTGATTATGGATATTTAAATTTTGGTGAATTTTTTTTTACTTTTGAAGAGTAGTTGTGACTTATTGGAAGCTAGATATACACATTTGAAGGATATATAATTAAATTCGGGAGTTATTTAAATGTTCTATTTTGTAGTATAAAATTTTGGTTGATAAACTTATTTAAATGTTGAGTTTAAGATTTGAAAAAAAAATTAGCGAGATACAAGGGTTGTTTCGAGATTGACTAGAGATTTAAAATTTTGATTAAGGTTGACAGCATAAGATGATTGGAAAATTTTGGTGGGGTATCATGGGAATTTTATTGACAAACTTTTGAGGAACATGAAATTTTAGATCACATATTGGTAGAGGACCAAGAAGCAATTAAGGTTACCCTTGTGAGATAGAAGTATTCCACATTAGATTGCCATACCACCTATGGTTATGATATTGCATATACACAAGTATAGTTAGTCATCGACCAAACCGATGAACATATCTTTGACTTACTCGACCTTCCCTCAAATCTAGATCTTTATTCGTGACCATCTAATTGTTTGAAACTTAGAAATGATTAGAATCATTCCCTTTACCATACCCTTATCTATGAGACTACCTTCTCTCTAGAAACTGTGTCTCTAACTTACTTTGCCTTGATCTACGAGATTCCCTAATTATATTTATTTTATGCTTTAACCTTTTATTTTTGTGCATTAATTAGTACCTTATGAAAACCCACTTTCTATTTTGATCATTTGGCGTTCCCTATCGTGACTTTGATATTTGGAGCACCACACTAGACATTTTCTTCCAACAAATTTCATATGCAAGACCTAGACGAGCTCACCTTCATGTAGGTATATCATGACCCACTAAAACACGTTCTCTTGTATTCTATTTTTATGGTACAACTTTCGGGTCATAAAGACTAAACTATAAACCTTACCATGGTACCGATATACTTTTGACTACATATATGGACACAACCTCGACTCCATTTTTTGACCCAAAATATGATTGTTATCTACTTAAATTCTTAAATGCTTAATCTTGTGTTTTATCTTGATCGTTTAACCATTATCCTGTATCTTTCATTTACTTAGACGCATATCTTTTTGCAATAATAACGACCCTTACTTCTCTCCCTTCCAATTAAATTACTTCGCTCATATTCACTATGATTCCTCCATAGTTTATGCAACCTTGTTCATTGTATGATTCCCTTATGCGAAATAAAATTTGATCATGACAATCTTGGGTTAGTAGAGGTTAGATTGGAAAACCCCACAGCATGGATAAATAATGTAGTTGGTCAAGATAATCACGAAATTATGAGGTATAGATGGGACATAAATGAAAATATACGAGGAATCCGAATAGATGAAGTAAGGAATGATATATTAAGTTTCGATGAAACACTCAAGGATAAATAGACTTCTCAAATTTCAAAATTTGTTTTGAGGTAACTAAATATCGAGTGAAGAATCTTCTAAAGTGTTGGTGGTTTAAGAACCAAATTTATATATTAAATTTATGGATGCAAAATTTTGATAAGGACAATGTTGACGTTGCCTTCGGTAACATATAGTATTATGATGATATTAGTTTTCGAGGATAACCAATTGTTGAAGAAATAAACATTTACATTTTTGATGCATGGAGAATTAGGTTCTAAGATGATTATGACTATGAAGTTAAGATGACTTTCATTTCTACCATCAAAAAGAGGAGATTGTTGAATTCAAATTTTCGAGAGAGGCTAATAAATATTTTAGAAAATTTTCAATTATGATGATAGAAGATCGAGTTATGAAGGTATACTGTTAGTTTTTAAGATTTATCGAACATTGAAGACGGACTTTTATTTTGGTACCTATGGATGCATTGTACATTTACCAATAAATACAAATTTGTAGTAAGAAGATTTAACTTTTACTTGGGCCAAATTGGTTGAAGGTTTTGGAATTTTAGTTTTAGTGGAAATCATAACCTGGGAAGATATATGTAAGTGAGCTAGTATAATGGAGAATATGGAATTCAAAATTCGAGACTATTTAAAATTTTATGACGAGATAGATAAAGTTAGAGTACATTTATAATCATAATTATTTTGTTAAATTTTAAGGGGACATGGAACGAAAGTAATTTTTGGAAAGAACGATTTATGATAAGAGAGATTACACGAATATTGATGATATCAAAGGATTAAGGAGTTTATTACTTGCTTATGAGGTTCCCTCTTTTTAAGGTTAATGTTAGGGTTGATCAAACTTAGTCACTGATTGGTTGTCATATACATGGTCGTAATCTAACTAAAACCATCAAATTTTTCTGTTCTGGTCGATCAAATGACATATTACCATTGAAATGTCGCTCGCCTCCTCATCGAATATTTGTTTGCATTCTCGTCCCATGAAGATCTCATACATCTATTCGAATAAACTCTTTCCGTCCCCTTCGCCCTACCTACCCTAATTACTCCTAAATTTCGAGTACAAAATTCTTTTAAGTTGGGTAGGATGAAAACTCTCGTAAATTTCTTCTACAATTTTTTTTAAATATATTGTATTTATTTTGTACTTCGTATCTGCACGTCGCATACGAATTCGCATTATTGTATTTGCGTAGCGTGCGAGATTGGTGTTTCGTAATTGCTCGTCGAGTACGAATATGTGCGAGGTACATATTTTTGTAAAACATTTTATTAGAGATTTTATATATATAGAAGAATTTAGTTTTCAAAATAATATGTGATAAATATTTTTATTCTTAAAAAAGGAGTTATTTTGTTCGTCGTTTAAAAATAAGTAGTGATTTGAAAATTGTTGTTTATATGAAATGTATTCCAAATATTTTGTAAAATTTGAAAGTTGTTATTTAAAATATTTTGTTATTTATAAAAGCTATTTTATGATTTAATATTTAAGAATTTATCATGATTTTCAAAATTGATTTTCAAAATTAATTATTTCTATATTTATTTAATTATGAAAATGGTACTTGAGATTTTGTTGATTTTAATATTTGATTAAATATGCTAATTTAAATTAGAAAAGATTTCATTTGAATTCGAATTAAATGAGTGGAAGTTTTTTTTTTTTTTTTGGATTTGAACGATTTAAAGTTTAAATCGAATTTAATTTAATATGATATTATCTATGGAGAATTTAAATTCTCCCAATCCCTATCCAACTGGAAATTTCTACTTCCTATATAAGGAGAGGTACTCATCCATAAACTTCCACCATCTACAGATTGTGCATCGTGTCTGTGCTTCCCATCCACTACGTTATTTTCACTTCAAATACATATTTTCCCGTCCGACAAACTGGAGGTCCACCTCTTGTCGGGACACAACCCCAGCACGACACATCCCATCCGACGATCCTATCCCTAATCCAACTTCAGTGTCCCCAGCATCCGACCATAGTCCGTCGTCATCATCGTTTATCACCGCCACTGCACCACCCTCGCCGTCATAAGCACCTCGACTCCTACGCCATCTCCGCGGCAGCCAACACCACCATCGCCGTTGTCACCACCATCCCTTTCCGACGCATCCACCGCCCGCACTTCTACTAACCCCTTGCCAAACTCCCAACACCACCACGAACACCAAAACCCACATAACACCATGCCCCTGCCGCGATCATCCCCGGCCGCAGCCACTGCCCAATACGTAACCCTACCACCACCATCCATGAAAAGAAGAAGGAGGGATAAAACGAACCCTCACATTCGTCGACCCAGCTTCGTCGTGCGCCGCATCCGCCTCCAGTTTCCCTTCGACGTCGTTCCCCGGATCGAGCGCGTCTGTCGCACCGAGTCGTTCACACAGGAGTTGAATGACCACCGTACGAAACTCCGGCGCAACGCAGCCTTGAGCCGCGTCTCTCCGCCTCCACTCGGCCGCCGTGCCATCGGGATCCCTCCGGCACCGCGCTCCGGTAGAAAGCTCCTCCGAAAACCCTCTCTGACCCTCCGAGCCGCGCACCCTCCGGCGAGGACCGCCGATCACGCTGCCCCCTCTCTCCTCTCCGACGGCCGAAACCTCGGCCGCCGCCTCCGCGCCAGGCGCGCCCGACTCCGCCGCGTTCCCCTTCACTCATCCCGCTCCTCCGCCTCCCGCTCCATCTTCTACCGCCTATCCTTCCTCGAGCGCCGCACTTTCCCGCCGCCGTCTTACAAAGTCCAGACCGAGCCCTCAGGTGAAGACCCCTTTCCTCCCTCTCTCCTTCTATGCTTCTGCGCTTTTTGGTTCTTTTGTTTTCATTTTATTATTTTTTCTTTCTTTCTTCTTCTTACCTTTTATTTGCAAATGGCATCTGTCGTTTTCATATACATTTTTGTATATTACTATTACTATTATAATTATTATAATTACTATTTCATTGAATAGTATGTACACTAGTATATAAATAATGATGCATTTATAAGCCTATTGTTGTTATTATTGTTGAGACAGTAGGTATGTATATGTGTACCATATAGGTATTTTGGTGAGTACAAAATAATTTTTATTTATTATAAATTATTTTGGGAGGTATAAAGGTATTCTGAGCAATATTAATGATACCTTAATTACTAAATTTTACTATATTATTTTTAACATATTCTAAATCCAACTTTAACCTAAAGAGTGTACTTTGACAAACTTTAAGTTTTAGCCTGAAACAAATTTTATGATTCTAAGTATTTTCTCAAATTTATTTTTCAAAAATTACAAATATATTTCCAAAATAGTATAAATACTTTTCTTCACAAATTCTCTGCCAAATCTTAATTATGATTGATTATTATTCCCTATTTTTTTACAAATATCGGACTTTCTTTTATTCTCGTAGCCAATTGGACTGTCCTGGACTCAATGGCACGGTCCATACAATCATCGGAGGCCGTCTTGCGTGGTTGTAACATCAAAGTCATATTGGTGCCATATTGATTATCGCAGCATACCAGGCGTCGCTACCAGGCAAGATACCTTGCCATTATACTGTTTATATTTAGTTTATATTTTTATTACATATTACTGTTCATTTATTTCCAGTTCTTACAGTTCTTGATTTACTGTCTGTTCAGTGATATTAGCTGTACTTTGTTATTATCCTTTGATTGCATATGGACTTAGAGTAAGAGACTATTGTTTGTAGTATATTGTATATACCTTGACCCAGTTGTACCACAAGGATGTGTGAGATGAGTAGCATATAGAGGTTCTTGCATGTTGGCTGATCTCCAGTGCGCATGCGTTAGGATTAACTACTAATAGGAGCATGTTAGGAGACTTAGCAGTTAGTAGAAAAACATGGTCATAGATGCGACTTAAATAGGTACATTGGGTGGGGAGGACAATACATGACGTATTGGCTTTCATTGTACTTCCCTTATAACCCGAAAGCTCCGCTGGAGATACGGGTATGATTAGCCTCTCAGGTTGGCCACTGTCGTTTTTCAACGTCATGCGCTTAGGTCACTGGTGGCCAAGAGGGGACCATACCAGATCCCATTTACAGCCAGGGCTCATGCGTCGAAGGATTATTTTTCAACTGCATGTTCACTTTAGTACGGTTAGGTAACCCTCGTCAAGGTCATATCACCCCGTCCCATTAGTAGCTTGAGACAATGTCGTATCGCGGTATAGTGTACTACCCCTTATCCTTGTTTGGTTGTAGGGGTAGTCCACTGTTTCGATGATGAGGTATTGGATCTTGTTATGAGTGGGACTATTTACTTTACTTGTGATTTATGACATAGTATATATATTCAGTTATGTGGCATGTTTATTTTATCTTGTTATATCCCTCTGAGGACCTGGTTATCTCGCCAGGTGTGTGCTCTTGTCTGTCGCAGGTGTTCTAGCCGTGGCTATGATCATCTCTATTTCTTCGAAGATGATTGCACTTTGATCGTCTTCGCTTCGCTCACCAAACTCTTTTTGTTATTTCTTTTCATAGTTGGAAGTGGATTTATCTCCGTCCAACTACATGTACCAATGACAATTCATAGTTGATTATATGATATCTTTTATTCTTACATTTTGTGGATGGGATTAGTTAGTTGTGCTTTACTGCATTCTACAGCTTATGTATTCATACGAGGCCCATGTACTTCGTATGTATACAGCTGGCATGTCTACGTTCGTAGTCCTATGTATTTTGGGAATGGGGCATTACAGGCAGTATATGACAGCCTCGTACATAAAATTTCAGTCATCATCTGCTCACCACCCTTACCCTT
The DNA here is from genome assembly GCA_029216955.1 of Iris pallida. Taxonomy (NCBI): domain Eukaryota; kingdom Viridiplantae; phylum Streptophyta; class Magnoliopsida; order Asparagales; family Iridaceae; genus Iris; species Iris pallida. The sequence continues at coordinate 5,977,200 of JANAVB010039219.1, read as the reverse complement.
GGGAGAAGGTTGCACATCGGAATGAATGGAAGAAGTTTCTACCGCTCTCGACGGAGAAGCAAGTCTCTCCCCTTTGGCCGCCGCACCAATCGACTTAGAAGCTTTTGGAGCTATAGCAGAAAGTATAAAGGAGGAGAAGGCGAAAGTGGAAAGACTCTCTCTGAATGACTCCTATTTATAGAGTTGCTGAAGAGAGACTCTTCGATTCTCGAGATCATTAAAGATAGAGACGACATTTCGGGACTTTATCCCTATTAACCGTCGAGCGTCTCTTCGGTTTTCGAGATCATTAAAGATAGAGTCGACGTTTGGAAACTTCATCCCCAGTAACCATCGGCTTCATCTCGAAAATAGATCCATAACCGAGTCAGGAGAATTAAATACAGCAGTAACAGCTGGCAGACTCTCTACGGCTCAAAGCGTCCCTGCGACTCAAGATTTGTTCTGCGGCTCAGTACTTCTCTGTGACTTCAGTTCGAAAACCACTTCCTGCAACTTAAAGACTCCCTACGGCTTGGCATATTTTTTATGCTTCTTATTCAAAGTATTCCAAATTTGTAATTTAGAAACTTTGAAGGGGGTCTTGTAGAAACATAAAAAATATGGAGTTCATGCGGATTGCAAATTGTCGCATAGGTACTTCGGGCCAAACAGGCCCGCATGAAGGAAAGTCGCATAACTGTTCAAAGATATATGCGGCCCATCGATGAACAGCTGTAGAAAGAAAATTTGTGACCAAGGAGGAGCAGTTCGACTGATAAAGCTGCAAGTCCTGGCAAAATATGACAGTTCTGACACTTCGACAAGAAAGATAAGACATGAGACTTCGCTCAAAAGCAGGATTCGTACGCCTCCATACGGCCAAAAAAGTGTCATCCAAGCCGCATGAACCTTATTCGGCCCAGCTTATGCGGTCCCAAAATTTCCAGAACTACAGGCAGCCGGGAGTAACTGTGGTTTAGGCCGCATGCATGAGTCTCATGTGACCCTGCATGATCGAAGACTGAGAATGCTATACGCAATGGGACACGTGGCAATCTGACCAATTCTTCAACTACCTAGATTTGCTGCAACAAAATCCTAACAAACCGACAGATGGCAGCCCAAGAGCAGGTCTTCGGGTGCTAATCAGCCACGTGGCCGCAAGCCGTCTATGTGGCTCAAAATCTATCCTATTATAAATAGCAGGGTGCCACACCCCTACAAAAGGCTGGCAACCTTCAAGAAAAAAATCAATATCTTCACGAGCTAGAGACTGCATCAGATAGTCCACGGAGTAAGGCAGAGTTGATAGCACTTTCCCGAGCCTCCACCATCACCCCCCAGAATCAAAACTAAACAATTATACTTAGATTGTTTCCTAGGCTTTCTTTCTAGGCCCTTTCTTTGTACAAGCTAGGCAATCAATTCTATTGTTCTGTAATACCTGCTGTTGATTTTTATGGCAAACAACCACGAGTCGGAGATATCCTCAGAAAAACCATGTCTTTGACCTAAACACACACAAGACCTCAAGTTAAAAAATAATCAAACATGATCAAACAAACAACCTACTTCTAATCCTATCTCTAAGCTGTACTCAAATTCTAAGGGCCTCTGGTGGCTATCCGCCCAATGTCGATGTCTGTCCTGAGCCACGCAAAGTCTGTCTCTGATGAACTTCACCTTCTCGACTGCGTCAACAACCATCTCAGGTTCCAATAAAGCTCGCTCTCCAACATCATCCCAAGATAAGGGTGTACGACTTCTACGCCCGTATAGTGCCTCGAAGGGCGACATCTCAATGTTGGCCTGAAAACTATTATTGTAAGCAAACTCCACCAAGTGCAGATGATCCTTCCAGGATCCTCCGAAATCTAAGACGTACGTCTACAGTATGTCCTCGAGCATCTGAATAGTCCTCTCTGACTGTCCGTCCGTCTGAGGGTGGTATACAGTACTAAACTTGAGCTGAGTGCCCAAACTAGTCTGTAGTCTCCGCCAGAAATGGGAAGTAAAGCGACTATCCCGATCCGAGACGATACTGACCGGAACTCCATGCATCCTGACAATCTGCCGCATATACAACTCTGCTAGCCTCTCAGTAGACGTACCCACTTTAAATGGCAAAAAGTAAGCTGATTTAGTCAACCTGTCTACGATGACCCAAATTACGTCTTTTTCTTCTGGTGTACGCGGCAATCCAGAAACAAATCCATCGTCATGTGCTTCTACTTCCACTCTGGAATGGACAATGGCTGCAACAAACCTCCTGGCCACTGCCTCTCTGCCTTGACCTGTTGGCAGACCAAACATTTGGCTACGAAGCGAGCTACCTCCCGCTTCATCCTATACCACCAGACGTGCTCCCTCAGATCCCTGTATATCTTGTAGGCACCTGGATGTATAGAGTACTGAGATCGGTGGGCCTCCTGCATGACCTGCTCCCTGAGCTCTCCACTGGGCACACACAGCCTGGAACCGTACCTTAAAGCACCATCCTCTATAAGAGTAAACTCATCATCCACCAGCACTGCTCGAACCTGCTCTTGGATACACCGGAGAGCAACAACCTTGAACTGCGTCGACCTGATCCTCTCCATCAAGTCTGACTGAATCTGAAGGCCCCACATCTGAATCTGAACTCCTGGCACAATCACCTCAATCCCTAGGCTCTCCAAATCTGCTAGCAAGTGACGATCCATAGTCAAACACATGGCTGTCGAATACCTACTCAAGGCATCGGCAATGTAATGCCTGTGGTTAGTATTACGTATTTCTGGAATACGTGTACGTATTTATTCTTGTATTGCATGATTTCCTTGCTTAATTTCCTCCCTGGGCTTGGTTTATTCTTGGTTTGGGTTGGCTTGGTTCGGTTTGGGATTGCTCTTGGTTCATCATGAACCAAGGGGTGAACCCCCGACCTACCACCACCACTCATATTTATTACCTATTCTTCTTCTCTCTCTTCATTAATCTCTTCTTCTTCTTCCTTTACTCCCTTCACCTACCAAAGAGAGGGAGAGAGAGGTCTAGGCAAGTACAACTTGCTTCCACAAGAGAACCCATTTTTATTGTTCCATTAGCTTCTCCTCATGTTTCTAAGACACATTAGAACTTGTCATTTTCTATTTTGAGGCTTTAATTTTTGTAGATATAGAAATTGGTTATTTTTGGATATTGGTGGTTTTGATCTATCAAACTTCATTGTTTTCAAGTTTTGATGGTTCCATGTTGTAGAGAATTTTATTCCACCCAATTTTAACCTTTGAAAAGTTGGATTTGGACTTATTTTGACCAAGTTATAGACTTTTAAAGCTTTGGGTTCAAACCATGGAGTTCTTGCTAATTTGGAGAAGACAGTGAGCAGTGTGCGCGAGCTTTTTAGCTTGCACCACTGAGCTATGTGCGCTCTTTAGCGCGACGCAGTCTGACTCATACGCTGCCTTTTGGAGGCGTATGTCTTGCATACGCTGCCTTGATGAGAAGTCGTATAGACCTCATATGCTGCCTTGATGAGGAGTCGTATGGACCTCATACGCTGCCTTGACAAGAAGTCGTATGGACCTCATACGCTGCCTTGATGAGGAGTCATATGGACCTCATACGCTGCCTTGACAAGAAGTCTTATGGACCTCATACGCTGCCTTGATGAGGAGTCGTATGGACCTCATACGCTGCCTCGAAGAGGAGTCGTATGGAGTACATATGCTGCCTTTTGGAGGCGTATGACTTGAGCGTAGCCTGACTTGAGCGTAGCCTAACTTGAGCGTAGCCTGACTTGAGTGTAGCCTGACTTGAGCGTAGCCTGACTTGAGCGTAGCCTGACTTGAGCGCAGTCTGACTCAGGCGCAACCGGATGTTTAGGCGCAACTGGACCTGACCCTACTTACCCTGGAGCTTCTATAGCCCATTTGTCCTAAACTTGATAATCACGAATTTACTTGATATGTTTGGAATTGATAATTGAGCATGACGTGATAGTGACCCGTAGTGGTGCACTCCAGACATAATAACCTGACATGACCTGATAGTGGCCCGTCGTGGCGCACTCCTGACAAGTACACTTGGCATGATAACCTGACATGATTATCTCGAATAGCTATTGCGATGGCTGCCTGACATGACATGACATGACCTGTATAATTAATCTGGACACCGTGGGCGATTGTGTTTGTATAAATAAACCAGTCCTGTCTTGCATCATGTCTAGGACAGGGACTCTTGAGTACCACGGTCAGGAGTACCTACTAAAATGGACTAAGGCTAATAACTAGATTAATACATTAGTCATGACGAGATTTCCCAGCTACAGGCAATCCCGTTACCTGGGCACGCCTTGGGATCTGTAGCCTGCCGTCGAGTAGGGCACATTTCCAGCACACTGTCATGTGTTGCACCCTTCAAGCTACCTAAGGGTACATTCGTTTCCTGGACGATGTACCCACCTGAATTCAACTCTAAATCTTTTAACCCGGGTAACCTGGATGGTCTGCAGGGCTTGTGGCTGTGGAATAATCTTACTGCATCTTGTTAGTAATTAGGCTTGTGACAACCCTAGTTTGTTAAAGTATCAAGCCGTAATTCTTGTTTGGCCGTGAAGTGATTGGACGGAGTCTAACCAGTCTAGTCTTGCCCTGATCCTGTTCCAGATTATTGAATGACCATAATGCTTGTATTTATTTTACAGATAAATGGTGAGAATTCTAAGTCCTGTTCAGACGAAGGGTTACAACCCCGGTCCTTGTTTGGTTTACGGGTTGTAACCTGGTTATCTGAATAGTTCCATGGTTATCTCGTCGTATATCATCCTGGTGTATTTTCTTTATTTCCAGTTCTTACTTTTATTTATATCTTGTGCTGATTGCTGGTTTTAGTTCTTAAGTGAAGCCTCCTTTGTGGCACTTGCTCTTTCTGGGGTCTGACCCAGCAGGTTTTGTGTGGCCAGATTTCGGAGCAGCTCCAGAGGATCTACCGACCTTCCTGCCAGATGGTGAACACTAGAAGGAATCTCGGCAACGAGTAGGTTTTATTTTGCTCTCCCACTCCCTTGTAAAAATATTCTTTTGAGGCGTTTAGCCGACGAGCACCTGTTTAGCTCGATTGTACTTACTTACTGTCTGCCTACGGGCTGTAACATAATTAACAGATCCTAGGGTTGATCATGTATGACTAAACTCTTGCTAGTCCTGACATTTTGTAACGACTAGCTTCATGTTCAACTGAATATGTAATGTTTGGGACGCCTTACTATTGTATATTTAATGATCATACATCTTGTGACTTTTACTTACTTGCTTGTGATTGAGACACTATGCTTGTTCATGACCTTAAGAGACTGTTGGCTTGTAGATAAACCCTTATGTATCTAGACAGCCGTGACCGTATAGCAAGATGGATTCCATTTCATATACGTAGCTGGCTATGTCTGCCCCCGCTCTCCAGTATTCTGGTTCTGGGGCGTGACATGGTTTAAGTGGTGGCCCATACAGGTCTTGTAAATCAAGATATGTGAGGGTTTACCGAATAGATGTCTCAATCAGTATTCGTCCTTGATCTCTGCTCGTATCTTCTGAATCCCTGGATTCTTGTCCTGATCATATGCTTCTATCGTTGATCTGTCCTGGTTCTTCCTTATTGTTCCCTATGTCCTCTTCTTCAGAGGCATTGTTCGTGGTCCTACCGACCAGCAAGGCGGAGCACATCCCGCGGACCAGCAGCAACCCGGAGATCAAGCCCAGCATTTCGGAGTAGCCTCCAGAGTCGTGCCTTCTGGCGGAGAGCCACCAGTCCAGCCAGTTCAACCTGTAGAATATGATGACGGCACTTTGGTAGGACTCGTCAGGACCTTGATAGCTTCCCAAGACCGGCGTGGAGATGCCTTGCACCAGGCCGTGACGGATGCTTTGACCCGGGGTGGTCATCAGGGTAACAGCGCGGCCAACAGCTTCAAGCGCTTGAACCCTCCATTCTTCGACGGTAGTGAAGATGCTATCGCGGCAGATGCATGGCTTCAAGACACAGAGGTGATTCTAGAAGCAGCCAGGACCCCAGAGAACGAGAAGGTGGCTGTTGTGCGCCTGCAGTTGTTAGATCTTGCCCGCAGCTGGTGGACAGCGCAGGCCGTTGGATTAGCAGCACCCATTGCTTGGGCAGTATTCAGAGAGAGATTCCAGATAAAGTATTTCGATGCTGTGGCTCGGTATGATCTGCAGACGAGGTTTACCAATCTGAAGCAAAAAGGCAGGATGGTCGACGGATATGCGGTCGAGTTTTCTAGACTTAGTCGGTTTGCTCCCACTTTGGTGGCAACCGAGTATGATAGAGCCCAACGGTTCCAGCAGGGACTTCACCTAGAGATCTTGTTGGCAGTTGAGCAGTTTGAGCATCAGACTTTTGATGTAGTCTTGAGAGCAGCCCGGAGGCATGAGTATACCTCCCAGCGGATTGTGGATAGGGCCGGAGGTCGGAAGAGATCTCACGGCCAGATAAATCAGTCTTCAGCACCGGCCCCGACAGCCAGGGCTTTGACTATTGGAGTTCCGAGGTGAGCGGCCTCAGTAACGTCGGTTCAGCATTCAATTTCGACGCACCCTCAGCACCAGAAGCAGAAGCAATCTTCCGCAGTGGGTTGTTCTTATTGTGGAAAGCCAGGCCATGTGGTGGCAGAATATCGCAGGGCACAGGGATTGTGTCTGGCTTGTGGAGCACCAGACCATAGGGTTGGATCCTGCCGGAATAGGGGTGGTTCATCATCGTCCAACCTTTCTAGCTCTTCGGTGAGAGGACCAGCTCCGGTCCAGCAGCAGCAGTATCCATTGCCGAGGCCCTTGCCGCCTCAGACCCAAGTGTTCCAGCAGCAGAACCCCCAGCAGTATGCACAAGTCCAAGCCCAGAGTCAGAGCAGGCAGCGAGGATTTCAGCAGAGGGGACCAGCACCCCGAGGGCACGGTCAGGCTATGGTGATGACCGTGGAGGAAGGATTGGCACCAGGAGAGATAGTAGCCGGTACTATTCTCGTCAACTCCTTTCCAGCTTCAGCTTTATTTGATTCTGGTACATCGTATTTATTTATGTCTGCACGATTCGCGACACGGATAGGACTGGAGCCCGAGTCATTATCAGTAAGGCTTAATATACTTACTGGTAACGGACTTATGGGAGTAGATAGAGTATTTTCCTCGTGTCAGATCGTAGTTAGCGGTAGAGAATTCCCCGCTAGATTGATAGAGTTCCCGATGGCCGATTATGATGTGGTCCTAGGGATGGATTAGTTGAGGAACCAGTATGCTAGGATAGACTGCCACATTGGCAGGGTTGTTTTTAGCATTCCAGGCGAGCCGGAGTTTTCTTTCTCCCGAGGCGAAGTTGAGTCATCTCCTCCAGTATTGCGGATGGCAGTAGCAGCAGTTCAGTTGCCCAGGATAGTCGAGGAGTTTTCAGATATTTTCCTAGAAGAACTACCAGGTATGCCTCCGGAGCGGGAGATCGAGTTCACTATAGACTTGATTCCCGGGACAGCCCCAGTGTCAGAGAGAGTCTACAGGATGGCGCCGTCAGAGTTGGAGATATTGTACAAGATGATTGAAGAACTCAGAACCAAGGGATTCATTCGTGCTAGTGGATCGCCTTGGGGAGCCCCGATGCTTCTTATGAAAAAGAAGGATGGTACGTCCAGGTTATGTGTTGATTATCGTACCTTGAATTCAGTGACAATCAAGAACAGATACCCTCTTCCGAGGATAGATGACTTGTTTGATCAACTCAAGGGGGCTTCAGTATTCTCGAAGATTGATTTGCGCTCAGGTTAACATCAGATCAGAGTCAGAGAGCAGGACATCCCGAAGACAGCTTTTAGATCGAGATATGGGCATTGGGAATTCCTTGTTATGCCTTTTGGAGCAACCAATGTGCCGACAGTATTCATGGACCTCATGAATCGCATCTTTATGCCTTACTTGGATCAGTTTGTGATTGTGTTCTTGGATGACATTCTGGTCTACAGCAAGAGTGAGGCGGAGCATGAGCAGCATCTCCGTATAGTTCTTCAGATCCTCAGAGAGCACCAGTTATATGCCAAGTTCAGTAAATGCGAGTTCTGGCTCGATCGTATTTCGAACTTGGGTCATATCATCACTCGAGGAGGAGTAGAAGTGGATCCCCAGAAGATTGTGGCTATTGAGTCATGGCCAGTGCCCAGCACAGTTGCAGAGGTTCGTAGTTTTCTTGGATTGGCCGGCTACTACCGGCAGTTTGTTTCGGATTTTGCTCGAATTTCAGCGCCATTGACGCAGTTGACCCGCAAGGATGCGCAGTTTGCTTGGACAGCAGAGTGTCAGAGTTCTTTTGAGCAGTTGAAACGAGGCCTGATAACAGCTCCTATTCTCATGCTTCCAGATGGGACCGGAGGATTCTCAGTGTACTGTGATGCTTCAGGCATAGGTTTAGGATGTGTTCTGATGCAGCATGGGAAGGTAATAGCTTATGCGTCACGACAACTTCGTGATCATGAGAGGAATTACCCAACCCATGACTTGGAGCTGGCAGCAGTGGTGTTTGTACTTAAGTTGTGGAGGCACTACTTGTATGGAGACATGGTGGAGATTTTCACCGACCACAAGAGCTTGAAGTATGTTTTCACCCAGAAGGATCTTAACATGCGTCAGAGAAGGTGGCTGGAGCTTCTTGTGGATTATGATGTCAACCTGCAGTATCATTTGTGGACCTATTATCTTTGGCGTACCCTGGTTCCGGATACGGATAATAAGACGAGAGAGAAAACCAACATACTTACTCAGAGGTAATGAGGACATGGCAAGTATGGGGGTTTTACCGCGGAGTCTTCCTACTCAGAGGTAATGAGGACATGGCAGGAGTAGACTCAACGGAGGATATTTGTAGTCAACAGAGGACATTTGTGGACCTATTATCTTTGGCGTACCCTGGGGTTTTCTTTTTTGGTACAGATAATAAGTCGAGAGATAACCAACATATTTACTCAGAGGTAATGAGGACATGGCAAATATGAGGGTTTCTTCGATGGAGCCTTCCCACTCAGAGGTAATGAGGACATGGCAGGAGTGGGCTCCATGAAGGGTTACATAGAACGACTCAGAGGTAATGAGGACATGGAAGTTCTATGTAGAGGGGTGATTTGTTTTTGGCAGAAGTGAAACGACTCAGAGGTAACATCGACGTGGTCGTTTTAGAAATTTTGTAGATCTGTTACCCTTTTTGTGTACTGAGAGTACGGGTAGTGGATCATGAGGGAGGAGCCCTTTCAGAAGAATAAGTTCAGAGGTATGGTTATACATGACTTACTATCTGAAAGAGTGACCGGAATGTAAGTTCAGAGGCACCTGCGGGTACATAACTCAATAATCTGAGAGAGCTGGAGTCAGCATGTGAGTTCAGTGGTACGAAAGAGTATATGACTCGTCATTCTGGAAGATTTGTAGTAGGGATATGAGTTTAGTGGTACGAGAGAGTACATGACTCATCATTCTGGAGGATGTATAGTCGGGATGTGAGTTCAGCGGTACGAGAGCGTACATGACTCGTCATCTTGGAGGATGCGTAGTAGGGATGTGAGTTCAGCGTTACGAGAGAGTACAAGACTCATCACCCTGGAGGATGTCGTTTCAGACGTAATACTTCTTTAGGAACTTGCCGTTGATGGGCAACATGAGCAAGTCTTTATTTTGTTTTGCGAGGCGGTAAGCACCGTTGGAGAATACAGCCTCAATGATAAATGGACCTTCCCATTTTGGCTGGAATTTGCCGGCGATTTTGTGAGTCATAACCATCGACCTCCGAACTGCCAGAACGAGATCGCCCACTTGGAATGTTCTGATTTTAACCTTCTTATTGAAGGCTTCGGAGATGCGTGCTTGGTATAGCTCGATTCGTTGCTGAGCCAAGAGGCTTTTTTTATCTAAGGCCTCCAACTCTTGTAGCCGGCGACGGTAGTTATTATCCGTCGTCAATTGGTAAGTAAGAGCGACGCGGAGCGAGGGCATTTGAGTCTCCAATGGAGAACAACCTTACTCTCGTACACCAGGGAGAATGGTGTATTTCCTGCGGCTGTTCGGACTGTAGTACGGTACGCCCATAAGCATTCACCAAGCTTCTCGTTCCAGTCGCGTTTGTTGGATGATACGAACTTTTTGAGCAACTTGATGATGGTTTTGTTGAATGCTTCTGCCAACCCATTCACTGCCGGATTGTATGGCGTCGAAGCAACATTCTGAATTCGGTGCTTGTCACAGAACCGATAGAAGGCGTGGCTTACGAACTGCGGACCATTATCATGGATGATCCTTCGGGGCAGTCCAAAGCGATAGATGACGTGATGCTTGAGGAAGCTGATCACGTTTGAAGTCTTTACTTCTGCAAGCGGAACAGCTTCCGCCCATTTGGAGAAGTAATCTGTGATGGTGAGTATGAAACGATGTCCTCGAGAAAATGGTAGAGTGATTGGACCGATGATATCCATTCCCCATGCTTCGAATGGCCAGGATGCCACTGTCGGATGTAGAAATTCGGATGGCTGGTGGATGAAGTCCGCGTGGACTTGGCAGGCTTTGCACTTTTTTGCATAGTCTATCGTATCTGCTACCATCGTGGGCCAGTAGTAGCCCATTCGGCGAAGACGGTCTTACAATTTTGGGCCAGGCTGATGGGCCCCGCAGATACCGTCATGGGCTTCGCGTACAGCTTCTTTGGCTTCTGCGTTTGACAGACATCGAAGCAATAATCCATCGTAGGATCGGCGGTACAGCATTTTCGTCTCTGTATCATAGAAGAATCTGAGAGAACGCCTTCTGATAGAGGTGGCTTCCTTTGGGTTCTCGGGCAGGATGTCGTAGACTACAAAGTCTATGAATGGTTGTCTCCAGTATGGTACTTCGTCTATCGTCTAAGCGGAATAACTCACCACGAATTGAACATTGTTCTTGGGACAGACAAGTTCATGGCCTATCACATCTACCGATTGATGAGCATAGTTCAAAACTGCTAGGGAAGCGGCAAGGCCTGCTAGGGCATCGGCTTCGATATTTTAGAGTCTGGGAACATGTTCGATGAAGAACCCCTCGAACGAAGAGATGATGTTGATCGCTATTTGGTGATAGGGGATCATGTCTTCATGGCGGACTTCGTATGAACCCCGGATCTGATTGACGATTAACTGTGAATCGTCGTATGCTTCAAGATATTCTACCCCCAGCTCTCTTGCAAGTTGCAGGCCAATGACTAAAGCATTGTACTCGGCCACATTGTTAGAGCAGGGTTCTGTGAGGGAGTAAGCACGGTTGATGACCAACCCGGAAGGAGAAACCAGCACCACCCCGACTCCGACGACGATGTTGCCCTTAGGTCCGGTCCTTGAGGCGCCGTCGAAAAACATTCGCCCTATATCATTGTGAGAGATTGCATGCGAGTCGGCGACCCCATCTGGTATGTCTTCGTATATTCTGGCTGACTCTGGACCTGTGTGGGATGCTAAAAAGTCTGCCAGAGCCTGACCTTTAACAGCCTTTTGCGGGACGAAGACCATATGGTAGGGGGACAGTAATATTGCCCATGTAGCAAGGCGAGACTGAGTGCCCCTGGTTTCGTCATTAGGACCCTGAGGGAGTTGACTCGTGATATCACATGTATCGTTTGCCCCGTGACATAGTGTAGCGTCTTTTGAATGGCGAACACCAGGGCGAGGCATTCCTTCTCTACGGTGGTATATCGGTGCTCTGGCCCAATCATCATTCGGCTGAGGTAATATATAGCTTGCTCATGGCCTGCATCGTTATTTTGTGCTAGCAGAGCGCGGAGGGAATGCTCTATTGCTCGTACATAGAGCAGAAATGGTTTTCCAGCAACCGGGGCCACCAGGACTGGAGGGTTCGACAAATATTCTTTGATGCTGTCGAAGGCACGCTGGCAATCTTCATCCCATATGAATGAGACGCCCTTCTTCATGAGATGGGTAAATGGCTGACATCTCCCGGAGAGGTTGGAAATGAACCTCCTGATGTAAGCTAACCTCCCTTGGAGGCCTCGGAGTTCTCGAAGATTTCTCGGGGGACCCATATCCATGATTGCCTTTGTCTTCTCAGGGTCTATATGGATACCCTGGAAGGCGATGATGAAACCCAAGAACTTCCCGCTGGATACGCCCAAGAAGGATTTTGTGGGGTTCATTTTCAAATTGTGCGCTCGCATCAAGTCGAACACTGTCCTTAGATCATGCAGATGATCTTCCTTAGAGTGGCTTTTGACGGCGATGTCGTCAATATAGCACTCCACTGTCTTGCATAAGTGATCCCTGAAGATGATACTCATGGCTCTCTGATAGGTGGCGCCAACGTTCTTTAAACTGAAAGGCACGACTGTGTAGCAGAACGTGCCTATTGGTGTTCGAAACGATGTATGCTTTTTGTCGTCGGAAGACATCTTAATTTGGTTGTGCCCCGAGAAGCCATCCATGAACGACATACGTTCGAACCCGCAGGTGTTGTCAATCATGATGTCTGTGATAGGGAGGGAGAACTCATCTTTGGGACACGCCTCGTTCAAATTACGGAAGTCGATGCAGATTCGAATCTTCACATTCTTCTTGAGGACCGGTACTATATTGGCGACCCAGTCCGAATGTTGTTCCTCACGAATGAAGCTGCTGGCTATCATTTTGTTGACTTCGGCTTCGATCGCATCCATGATGCCTGGGCGGAAGCGTCGTTGTTGTTGTTTGATTGGCTTTGCATCTGGCCGAATGTTAAGCTTGTGAAGAGCAATATCAGGATTTAACCCTGGCATGTCTTTATAGTTCCAGGCAAACACATCAATATATTCTTTGACAAGTTCCAGTAGCGATTCTTGCTCTTCGTCTGTCAGGCTTTTACTAACGAAGATTGGTTTTGGAGAAGGGTCGCTGCCTAGATCCACTTGCATGACCTCATCTTCAGTAGGAGGCTCTCTTTATTCAAACTGCTTCTCCCATTGTGCATCCAGCTGTTGGGCCCACGGCTCTAATTCGAGGAGTTCAGGAAAGTCTTTACCTTCTTCGTAAGCATCAGCGAATGTCATATTGACAGACAGGACTTGCCTGAATACATCCCCGATGCTGATATCCGAATCAGAAGTTGGTGATCCGGTTGAGTGTGACTGCTAGTCGCATTCCTCATCTGAGCTTTCAGGGGTCGTTGTAGGCATAACATACCCCAGTCCGCATCGGGTCTTGTTGTAGTAGTCTTGCAGTTTGCCAGCCGGGACCGGCGACTTTAAATGTAATCGTCGAACAGTGCCGTACTTCAAACCTGACATAGTCTCCCGATCATACCCCTATTTTTGCATGAGATATTTGGACTGGGGGCTATATAGATAGAGAGGCAGTCTCCCGGCGTCCGATTCGAGATCAACTTCTTCTATGGTGAAGGGCTGTGGATCATTCTTCCGACCGAAGATGATTGGATGATCCCCTCCCTCGATTATGCGGTAAGCGTCTTCTACGGGAGTGAGCTGATTCGCGGTGTAAACATTTGTCACCTGCATATGTAGGTGAGTGCCTATACCGTGTTCCATAGCATACATTGTACAAAGCTTATTAAGCTCGATGTAGTTCAAAGATAGCCCTTTATTGATGAAGTAAGGTATCTTTTTTAGCGGGATTAAATCATCTGCGGATGGAACATCGGTGTGAGCAGACACATACTTGGCCAGTTCTGGTTCTTCTTCGGCCACCCCCTGAATAAATGAAGACTGAGAGGATGACTTAGGCAGCTTGATCATCAGGGGTTCTGCTGGTGGAGCAGAACGTGGAGTTGTTGGCAGACTAGCGACCCCCAGTTTGGTACTTGATGCTGGACGGAGAGTGGTTAGCTCGCTAGAAGCCCCAGACTTTGCATCGGGGTGACGATTATTCTTGGAAAGACGTATCGTCATTGGCTTATCGGAGGGATTGAGCTTCTCCATTTGTGACTGGACGACTATAGGAAGTCTCATTGTCAGTGGCTCCGTTGTGGGTCTTAGCGTTTGGCTGGACCTTGGCAGCCGGATTATCATTTGCCCTTCTTGTACCGAGAGGCTGATTGCGTCCTTTCGCAGAGCGGCCGTAAGGGGTGTGGACTTGCCAGGTTTGCGAGCTTGGAGGTGGATTGTCAGAGGTTCTTCTGATCCTGTGGCCATCTCAGTACGAGCTTGCACATCTCCTTCACCAAGGTGCCTCTTCAACTTTTTGTATAAGCAGGAGTCTGAGTAGTAGGATTCGACCCCTTTGAAGGGATCGATATCGACAAATTCTGTCCTCACGAAGCCGTATTTCTCGACATACTTGAAGCACTGGTGCAGCGTAGAAGGCACAATCATGTAATCGTGTATCTAAGGGTACCCCAGGAGGATATTGTAGGAAGTGTCCGTATCTATGACGTAACAGGTCACTTCTTACAGAAGATCGCCAATTTGGCACTTCAAGCGAATCATCCCAATTGGGTAGCTTCTGTCCAAATTGAAACCGCTGATGGCAATGCTTGTTGGCGTCAGGCGATGCATAGGAATACGGAGATGATGTAACAGACCCTTCGTGATGATGCTTATGGAAGAACCAGGATCAATATGCATCCGATCCACCTTTACGTCGCCGATGTACCCAGTGTAATATAACGGACGATCGTGCATGTTGGTTTTGATGAGCATGTTTTGTGGAGTAAAGACAATATTGGGCATCGCTCCCATGCAAGCGCTGTCTTGGAGATCTGCAGGCGGGCTCTCTCCCGTGAGGTTGACCTGAGCTAGATATGCGTCGACGTTCTGGAGTGCATCGCTCAAAGCCGCACGAACATCCTTGGAGAGTCTCAGGAGCTCGTATAATGATAATTTGGCCGGTGTGTTGGCCAATTGTGCCAAGATGTCAAAGTTTTAGGGCCTTTCCAGCCCATGAGGAGCCTCTTTTCGGAGGGATTTGTCAAAGCGAGCCTCCTTCGGCCTAGGCTTGTCGGTCGTCGGAGGCTGAGAAGGTCCCAGAGCGTCAGCAGTAGCCGGCTGATGTTCTTCAGTCGAGTTATCTGGTGTAGGTTGGGCTTGAGCACCAGACCGAGTAACGACAGCTGCGGCCTCCTCGACATTTGTCGAGATGGTATGGCAGGATCTGACCTTTCCACCCTTCTTCCTGCCAATGAGGAGTGTTACGGACTGAGTCACTTCAGGTACCAAGTCTGGATGGACCCACATGACTTCCTCTCGTGACGTGGTAAGGGGTATTAGACTAGTAGCCTGATCTCGAGGAGGTGGAAGATTAGCAATCTGTATTGTCGCCCGAGGGATGAGTATCATGCCGTCTTAAGTCTCTGCCAAACTGCACAGACACCATGTTGGCTGCCACGGTTACCTCCTCGAAATCAATGGCCAGAGCCTTCGAATCGATAAGATGTTGGATGTATCGCTTTAATTGGTAGCAGTCGTGTGTAGCATGGTGGACATAGCGGTGGTAATGGCAGTACTTTAGGTTCTCTATTTCTGCAGGCCGAGGTTCCCGTCTTGGTGGAGGGAGCTGAATTCTATCTCCTTCTATGAGCATGTCCAAGATGGGCTTGACATGGCCGTCTTCGAAGGAGTAGGTCATTTACGGCCATTGCTTGTCTGCCGATTTTGCCTCAGGTTTCTGGGCTGTGTCGACCACGATAGCCTGCTTGCCCTTGTTTTCCCGATTGTTGGAGGAGTTACCACCATTGTTGTTGCTGGTATTAGGGCGCTTGCCCTTGTCCTCTCCCTCTGAAATGTGTAATCCCAGTTGGCGAGCCTTCTTTAACCTGTCTTCAGCGCTATTGGCACTGATGATAAACGTCTTCCAGTCCTTAAATTGACTTTCACCCATCCAGAGGCTGATTGTTGGGAGTAGTCTCTTTTGGCAAATTTCAATTAAGGAGGAATCCGGATTACTAGATGGCAACTTCATGGCGGTTTGGCGGAACGGCTCAATATAGTTCCTTGTCAGCTCTTTCTCTCCTTGAACGACATCCATGAGGGTGGACATTGTGATGTCCTATCCTACTTCGTAGAACCTCTCCAAGAACATGCGCTTGAAGCTGGCGAAGGAGTGGATGCAGTTGTCTGGTAGGTTACGGTACTATTCAAAGGCGACCCTTTCCAATTCCTTGATGAATAATCGTGTAAGGATGGCATCGTCATGGGGCAGATGGTCGATGGTGACCTCGAAGTAAGTGATGTACCGACTTGCGGAGGTCATCCCATCATATAGATTGATGTGGAAGGGTCTATACTTTGTTGGGAAGGGAACATCTCTCCACGTAGCGGGATACGGTTGTCGTATCCTAAGGTCCTGGCAGTTTTCTCGGGCATGGAACATGGCTCCTCGACCTCTCTTCTTGCCTCCCTGGCTTCGTCTGCAGCGGTAGGAGCCGACATTTCAGGAGGATTATTGCTCGGGTTTGGTGCCGCTGAGTTCGAGTCTGTATTGACCGCGGGACCCAAGTTTGTTTGGCCAGGCATCCCTCCTTGCAGAGTAGGGAGGGCTGCTTTGATCTCGTCCACCGATTTGACCAAAGTGCGCAGTATGGCCTCCAAAGTGTCGATGCGTTGGCGATCACTGGGACCATCTTGTTCGTCGTTTGTCATGAACGTCGTCCTCACATGAGTAGAAGTGGAAGGGACGGTGGATGACGTGCCCTCCAAGTCATACCCCTGTACCGAGAAGTCATCGTGGTATGTGGGAATGTTCTTCTCTGGTTCAAACTCAGAAGGAATAGTACCCCCCAGCTTCTGATTTTGCCTCGTCTTGGGAATTGTGGACGTCCTCGGGGACGTCGGGATCTGCTGCATCTAATGGAAGAGTTGTTTCCTCCGGCTCGTCTCCTTGGAACATTGGATTGTCGTGAATATTCGGAGGAGTGCTACCCCCAGTTCCAGCAACCCCCAGTGATGTGGATGATGAATATCCCACTGTAGCAGATTTCATCTTTGAACGGGTGCCTCGGAAAACTCCGGTGGTGGGCAACCGTTTAGATGACAATTTCTTAGTCACAGTGGTTAAAATCTTCGGGCTGGAAACGTTTATCTTCTTCCCTCTCCCATCGGCAAGGATATTTTGAGCAGAGTTGCAGGAGACGACGGGAAGTGCCTCATCCTCTGAACATGGTTGTTGCAGTCTTTGGAAGATGGACTGCCGGTCTTCTCGTACCATCGCGTTGTTGCAACAGCAGTTGACGATGACTTGGGTGCAGTGACGTCCGTGGGAGGACTCTTTGCTCCCCGAAGCCCCTTCCTTTCCTTGTGCTTGTGGAGGATAGCCTCACGCAAGTCAGATGGGTCTGGAACGATCATGTTTGCTCCCTGGGTTTTGGGAGACTTTTTGGAACCACTTTGTCCGTTTGCCACCGGGGGCTGGACTCGAGTGGTCCTGTACAACTTCCCATCATAGGCTCGCATAACAGTATGTGGAACGCTCGGATGGTCAAAGGTCGGGACAGCGGACTGAGCTCGCCAAGCTTACGCTGCCCTAGACTTCTTCACTCTAGTGCGTGAGGGCACATAGTAGGAAGAGTCTAAGTGGTGCTGGAGAGAGTTAGACATATTTTCTCGGGAGCATGAGAGATCAGGACCATAGGAGAGGCGATCGAAGAATGAGCCGCGTGGAGCAGACGGCATGCGGCTGGAATCAACTATCTCCATGCGGCTGGCAATCGTAGCCGCATGGGCTTTCTTCATGTGGCTGGATGTCTCGGCCGCATAAGTCTTCTCCATGCAGCTGAAAATCTTAGCCGCATGAGTGTTATGCATTCGGCTGGCAGTTCCGGCCGCATGGATCTTATGCATGCGGCTGGCAATCTCGGCCGCATGAGTCTTCAGCCGGCGGCTAGTGCCTTTGTTCGGCTTCATCCTGGAACACATAGAATCACTATTTACTCCTGCAAGTCCAGCATCGTAGTGCTTTCCTCTGCCGGACTTGGGAACAGCAGAGTCCTCTATGGTTTGAAGTGGAGCCACATGAGACTTGCCTTCGCCGTCTTGGGCAGCAGAGAGTACTCCGTCCATAGCTTGGGGAGGAGCAAATGACTTTGGCCTCCACTCCCTGCGAGCTTTTTTCGTACGGGTTCGCTTCTGGACCGGGCCAGCGCTCCCATCGGAGAGCATTTCTTCAAATGCCTGTTGGTCGAAGCGGACGACCATCTTCTGTTGTGTGGAGCCAAGTTTGGCTGTATCCGATTGCGTCACCAACTCCTCAGCCATGGAAAAGTTTGTCCCCAGCAGAGTCACCATCGTGTTTGCCATGAATTATAAAAGAACAGAACAATTATATCGGAGGACTGGACTTTTACTTCACAATACAAACTCGCTTGTACAAAGAAAGCCTAGGGACGAAAACCTAGGTACAACAATCTAAGTACAATTATTTATTTTAGACTCTAGGGGGGGGCGGTAGAGGCTCGGGAAAGCGACGGCAGCTCTGCCTTACTCCTTGGATGATCGGATGCAACCTTGGCTCCGGTGAAGAAATGCTCTCAGGATGCTCGGGAAGAATCCTCTGTGCGTGCCTTTGTCCCTCTGTGCTCTCTTTTTAGGTCTCTACAGGTGCTCTAGTACTCTAGAAAATCCTCTTCTCTCTTTTTTTGCAAGGGAATGGCACCTTGCTATTTATAGGAGTGGGATGCGATCATTAGGTTTGCAATGATTGCCTCCTTAATAAGTCGGCAGTTAAGGATCAATTAATCCGGGCCCTTCATTCTGATTTTAGCAAATCTAGGTAATTAATATATATTGTATCAAATCTCTGTCTGCAATAAATGTTAATTGCCATGAATCTTCGTGATTTGTGATAGCCTGCCACGTGTCCAATTTGCTTGATTTGATTTAATCTGGACCATTATGATGATCGCAACAAATCTGATTTTGTTAGGATTTGTTAGCACCCATAATTCTGGGGAAGATAAGACAGCCACGTGTCTCAATTGTAGCGAAGAACGCCATGTGTCTCAACTAGATCGTCCTGGCGGAGCCGCATATGGGGGGTCCTCTCGGCCGCATGAAACTTGTAGTCGTATGTGGATGTACAGCCGCATGGGGATGGGCAGCCATATGGAAATAGGCAGCCGCATGTAGAGGGGCAACCGTATGGGGATAGGCAGTCGCATGTAGATGGGCAGCCGCACACGGATAGGCAGCCGCATGCAGATGGGCAGCCGCATGGAGTGGCCTCGGGACTTGGTAGATTTTGCTAGCCGTAAGGAGATTTTCTCCTCTTTTCCATAAACACGCCATCATGTCAGTCATTATTGTGTCTTTATGTCAGAGCTGTCATGGCTGTTTTTTTTGTCAGAGCAGTCGTCAGGACAATAAATGCAGCCGCATGTAGAGAAGAACTGTTTGAAGGCCACGTGGCTTCTTTCTGAGCCGCATGGATCGATTCGAGCCGCATGGACCCCTGAACCGTATGGACTTCTGAGCCGCATGGAGATCCTGAGCCGTATGGGAATCCTTCTGTTGGAGCCGCATAGGTCTTTCTTTATTCTTTTCCATGCTTCTACATCCATAAAGCTCCTCCCTCCTGATTGTCTTCAGAACCACTCTCAAGTGCTCCTCATGCTCCTCCTCAGTCTTCAAATACACTAGGATATAATCGATGAACACCACCACGTACTTGTCCAAGTACTGGTGGAACACCTTGTTCATCAAGTTCATGAATACTGCCGGGGCATTGGTCAGCCCAAACGGCATAACCAAGAACTCAAACTGACCATACTGCATCCTGAATGCGGTCTTCGGGATATCCTTCTTCTTCACCTTTACCTGATGATAACCTGACCTCAGATCAATCTTCAAGAAAACCCAAGCTCCGCTCAACTGATCAAAGAGATCATCAATCCGTGGTAGTGGGTATCTGTTCTTGATCGTGAGGTTGTTGAGTGCCCTGTAGTCGATACACATCCGTATCGACCAATCCTTCTTAGGTACAAAGAGTACCGGTGCACCCAAAGGTAAAAAACTCGATCGGATGAAGCCTTTGTCCTGCAGCTCATCCACCTGCTTCTTCAATTCCACCAACTCGCTATTATTCACACATGCTGAGAAATCGGTTCCGCACCATGAACCAAATCTATTGAGAACTCAATATCTCTGTCCGGTGGAAGTTATGGCAAATCCTCCAGAAAGACGTCCATGAACTCCCCAATCAAAGGATGTGGAACTGTTTGCTCCTCGACTGAAACTTCACAGAAAAGTTCGCTGCTCTGCTCCGGCTGCCGTCGGGTGAACTCAAACTCTAGCTCTCCTGGTGCTCCGAACATAACTCTACCCCCATGGCAATCTATGCTGGCGTGATGCCTACTCAACCAATCTATACCTAATACGATTTCGTAGTTCGGTAGTAGCATTACGAATAGACTCACCTCCAACTCCCGACCTCCCAAAATAATACTCTACCCTCTGTAAACATCACTCACGAGGATAATACCACCCCCGGTCGTGATCTTGCAAGTCCTAGGCAACGATTCAGATACAAGGCAGTGTCTAACAGCAAATAATACAGACACAAAACTGTGGGAAGCCCCAGAATCAAATAAGGCAAAAGTTGGAATGGAGTCAAGAAGAATAGAACCTGCGATTAGCTCCCCAATAGCCTCTGCATCCTCGGCCGCCATGGCGAAAGCTCGCCCCTGATGGCCTCTCCTGGCCTGCTACTGATGCTACACGAACCAATGCTGCTGAGTCGGCAGTTGTCCCTTCTGCTGTCCTACTGGAGCCTTGGCTCCTGCTCCCTGTGCTGCTCTGCTTGCGAAGAGGGAACAGTCCCTCAGATGATGCTCCGACGAACCGCAGAGAAGGCACTTCCCTAGCCTCTTCCTGCACTCGGTCCACCCATGCCTCAGTTTTCTACAGAAGGTACAACTAGTTGGCTGCTTCCTGGGGCCAGCTGCTGCTGCCTCGGCTGCTGATGCTGAGCTGGCTGAAGTCTCATCTGCTGGAATTGCTGCGGCTAAAACTGTCTCTGCTGATGCTGCTGCTGAAAGTGAGGCCTCTTGGCCTGGCCTCCACTGCTGCCGACACCGAGAGTGTCTCGTCCCCTCTTGAGCCTCAGCTCAAGGTCATCCTTCGCTGCTAGGGCGCCCACCAGGATCTTCTCAAAAGTGGCTCTGCGGGCACTCTTGGTATAAGACTTCACCTCCCTGACTAGCCCCTTTCTGAACCTCCGGGCCTTCGTCGTCTCAGATAGCCCCTCAACAAATCTGCCCAGACAACAGACCTCTCCGGTGTACACCTCGACAGTCCGACTGCCCTGCACTAAAGCCTCGAACTGCGTCTCGAGGGCACCAAGCGCTGCGTCGGGGAAGAACTTCTTCTTGAACAGCTTCTTGAAAGCTGCCCAAGTCTGCCCAACTATACTAACCCTCGGAGCTGTCTGGTACCACGTGTGGGCCAAGTCATGTATCATACTAGTCGCCGCCTCAATCTGCAGTCTCGTTGGGATCTCTGCCAGCCTGAAGATCTCCTCCATGTGCTCGATCTACTCGTCTGCGTACATGATGCCCTCTTTGCCCCGGAAGTCTTACGGGTGCATCTTTTGGAAACCCTATACGCCCTTTTCCTTCGGCTGATATTGCTGCTGACCTGCCCGAGGCTGAGCTGTAGCCCTCTTAACTGTCGTCAGGGCCAGATCGATGCCCCGACTGAACTTTATCGTCTTACGCTGCTGCTGAGCCTCCATGAACTGCTGGAAGAAGGTGAACAGCTGTACTGCGTCGATGGATCTTGAAGGCGGCTGCTGTTGCAGGAGCATCTCTGGAATAACTGGGCTCTGCCTGCGTATTGGTGGAGGGGCTCCTCTGAAGATAGCTGAAGTATCCAACCCAGCTGGTATAACTGGTGCTGCAGTATCGGCTGCTGGCTGCACAGGACGAGAGGTGGCAGACTTTTCAGTAGTGTCCCTCTGTCCGGGGTGATGAGATCTAGTCTCGATGACCATCATAGAGATAGATCAAACAAGAACAATTTCTGAGAATGAGTCGAAATAGCAAAGGAGGACAGTTTATATTCAAGGGTAGGCAATAAGCAGCAAATTTAGATAAAAGGAATCTGATTAAGAGTTTTTCCTAATGTGATTGAGTACTTTCAAAAAATATCCTAATCCTACTGCAGGCTGCAATGATCTCTAGTTCGAATACCACTGCAAATCTAAACCTGCATGGGCCACCACTAAAAATGTGTCACGACCCGCACCCAGTGTAAAGACACAAAAAGTGGGTACGTCCAGCCTACGCCGCAGAGTTGGCGGTAGAACACTGTCCTAGGTCACATGCATCTAACAATTTAAGGTACATTGTACAGTTATACTCTTTGAATGGAGGAATAATATAAAGTACAAATCTCAATCACAGCTAAGGAAGATGTACGATAAGATAGATAGGAATATCAACAGAATCCACAGATGAATTACGATAAAAGAGACAATCCAAAGTGTCTAAGATAAGCATCTAACAAGTCTACAATCCACATCATCACCAAATCTCTAATACAAATATCCAAATGAGATACAACTGATATAAGATAACTAATCTATGGGAGTGTCGTAAGCAGGTAATGGATCCTGCTGGAAGTCCAAGTCACAGGTGTCCACTAATGCTACCTCGTAGTATGTGGTACAACACGCCTCATCCTCGTCCTCTGTAATACTTTTAACAGGTCCAGTCAGGACAGGAGCGAGCACAGTACATCTCACGTAGTTTATATCATGACAGGAATATAAAGCATGCAATAGAATAAGATACATGAATCGCTGAAAGAAAGGACATGAAATAAAGAGATAACTATAATAGAAATATCTACTACAAGTAAAGAACTAACAGTGAACTAGTGATTTAGAGTACAAGATAGACATGTGAACGTCTTGATAATAAACATGAGAGTTTGTACATGGCTACACTACTTTGAAAATATTCATATGACTATTTCTACTCCCCCATCCCCAATCAATACACAAGGATCCAGACAAGTTATGTTATTGTACATGATTTCATATGGGAGCCCATAAATGGGTGCACATGAATATAAACATGGGGGCTCCGTGAACATGAGAGTACATGAATCACGAGAATGCACATGAATGGTAAAAGCATAGGAATACATGATGAAAGTGAAACACACATGACATGATGTATCTGATGCTCCCGAGGGGGATAACATCGTATGAAAAGATCCATATAGTACTAATCCGTGTTACCAACATGACAGTATCAAGTAAAGTAATCTAGAGCAAGAATATACTCCTAGCAAGTATAAAACTGTCAGAGAATGTACTCGCCTGATATCCTGAGTATCCGAAGTGAATATACTGCCTGAGGAGAGGTGTCTGACTCCTATTTAAAACAGCACAAGTCACAACATGTCCAGAACGGTTATAAAGAATATTACAATGCATTTTACATGATGTTTGGGTCAATCTAGGCTACATTAAACCTTTAGTCAACTCTAGTCAACTACACTTAGTCAAACTAGGTCAACTAGGTCAAGTCCTAACCCAAACAAGTCTCACTAAGCCTAACCATGTCTATCCTAGCATTCACACAAGTCACAAGGCTACACAAGCTATCAAACACACAATTTTATGTATATATACCCATATACACCTAATGTATATAAGGCATACATATAGGAATGGGCTATATGCCTATATACAAATCTATATTGGCATACACATATATATTCACCACATTTTACATATACTAAATATATATAGGCAATCATATATATATATTTACATATTATCATGCATGAATGTAGTTATATATATACTATATAGAGAGAGAGGGATAGAGTGACAGTGGTGTATATGTGTGTTTACAATGTGTTTGTGTGTTCAGTTCTTGTTCAACAGTAGCATGTAGGCATGTGTGTAATAGGTTCCAACTTTAGTGAATGTGTGTGTGTGTGTGTATTAGTTCCCATGTTAGAGTGTGTGTGAGTGGTGTGTGTGTGGACAATAGTACATAGGGTGTGTGTGTTTCAATTTACATCACAGGTTAGGGTGTGTTCAGATTTCATATTTAGCATTCATTTGTATTTCGAAAACCCTAATTACTAAGCTAAACATGAATCCCAATGATTGCCAGATAGCCTACCTAATTCTCGGGTTGTACACATACACACAGACATGTGTGCATATACAAAAACATCTAATTAATCAGTTTAAACATAATTTGAATCTCAGGAACAATTTAACAGAACATGGTATCAGAACATAAGGGAAACACCAAATTAGAATTCGAATCACAATTAACATTCCAATTAATTGGTTGGTAATTGTTGTGACATATATATACGTGTCATGTAGGGTGTCTGTGTCCAACCAAGTGGACACAAACGTGTCCAATACAAAAACTAACACACGAGCAACAGAAAACAGTGTACTGCCTCATGTAAAGGTTCAACATGCTCGTAGACATGACACAAGACACGTGTGTCCACGTGGTCACGTCCACGTGTATCCTAGCACTAGGGCTAAACGCTGGACACAACACGAGGTTTCTACGTGTCGGTGTACGAGATGCGTATCAGCGCGTGTCTACGCGCCCATACGCATACGTGTAAACCCAGTACACGACGGAGAATGTGTCCGATATGACACGATACTTAGAGCCACTTGGGGGTCTGGTTTGCAGACACTGCCCCTACATGTCCTCACAGTATTGGATCGAACAAAGCTGTGTCGTATCCCACAGCCAAGTCGAACAGCAGGAGAAACCCTAGCTTTGCACGCGAGTGTGTTCGTGTCCTCGTGTGGACACGACATGACTCGAAAATCAATTCAGAGGTTAGGGAAAAACAAAGAGCACATCATAAAAAATATTTCCAATAAAAAATATTTCAAAAATAAGATGAAATAGTTCTCAGAGGCATTTCAACAAACACTTGTAAATGAAGACTGATACATGTCCGATACGGACACAAAACCAATACAAAACTTCACCAAACACACACCACAGCTAGGAGACACCTAGATCTAGGCAACCATGCAATGAAATCAAGATTTGATGATAGTTTGAGGTCTTTACCTATTGAGTAACAAACTCAAGGAAAAGCCCCTAAATATGAAGATTCCTCTTGTAAGTCAAAAGCTCCAAATTGTAGAAAATCTGAGATTCCTCTCTATGAACAGTAAATAGAGTATGATTAGGTTCTATCGTAAGAGACTAGAGTCAAAAATGAATTAAGATGAAGAAGTTATGGATTGATGAAGAAAGACCAATACCTCTTTTTTGCCAATAGTTGATGTGATGTAAAAAGAGGCAAGAACTAGGAAGAGACATTAAATAGTTGGGGGAATCCCTAGGGGCTGGCCAAGAAAGGCAAAATTAGGGTTAGGGTTGATGACTAATGGACTTTGGGCTAAGTGCAAGGTTAAATGAATCAATCTATAAGTCAAAAATCCTTGCACCTAAATCACTTAATCTCTCTATGAAACCTGATTCATAATAACTCAACTCGGGTCGACTTAAGTTAGACTAGGGTCCCACCATGCTAATCAAGCCACCATAGCTAAAGTCAATATCTAGGTTACTCTCCATAGTCTCAACTAGCAAAGGTCAAAAATAACAACCATCACCTCAATATATCAAAATAAATCCAAAATTCTCAAAATAACCAAAATGCCCTCAAGCTAGAAATGTGGTAGTGACACTTTGTGCCCAAGGATCAGATTCAGGGGCTTTAGCAATATCGTCGTCATCTTCTAAGAACTCAACGGTTACCATATTGGAAGATAGAGTCACTCTATGGATCTGCCCTATGCTGGTGTCCGAATCCCATGAGGCAGAGTCGGAAGAGTTAGATCGCTCTTCTTTATCAGACTCAGAGGCATATAGGATTACGATCAGTGTAGTATAGCCTAACCCATGCTTTGTTTTGTTATAATATTGTAGTGACTTTCCTTTTGGAGAAGGTATACGAATAGGAGTTCGCCTTCTCCTATTATCGTTGAGACCGAATTTGAAGTTGTAGCCCATCTTTTGGATGATGTTCTTCGATTGTTGACTGTAACAACGTAGTTGGAGTCGTCCATTATTGTCATTCTCAGCATCGCTATCGGTTGTAGCCTTTTGATTCAATCCTTTGATGAAGAGAATAGGATATTCGTCCTTCTTGCAGGAGGAAACCAGAAAGAATGAATCTTGTACTGATTCAAGTGCTACTTCGTCTTGAAGAGGTTGAACTGCTCCTAATGTAAGGGGTTCGAAGTTATCTAGGATTTCTAGATAACATTGGGTGTAATAATTGACATCGATATACTGCAAAGGAGATGCTACTTTATTGATAATTACATTATTATTTACAACAGTGCTCTTGGCCTTAGCCGATGGCTTACTAAGATTGATAACAAGAGGGGCAGAAGAAGAAGGCTTGTTACGACGAAGGTCAATAACAAGAGGCTCAGAAGAGGTGATCCCCCTATGCTCCATCTTTTCAGCAGGTGGATGCTTGATAGAAGGAGAGAGGTTGATGGTCAACGTCTGAGACGATAAGGGAAGAGAAGTGCGTCCTTTGACAGTAACTACCAGGATATCATCTGGACTTTCTTTTCGGTATTCTTCGGTGTCCATGGCCAGTACGACTTTTATGAACTCCTATTTGTACATTCTAGAGTCAGTAAAATATGCCTCAACACTTTGGAATGGATTAAGATCAAATACTTCTTTTCGGACTTCTCCGTTGTCATCGACATACTTGAAGCATTGATGGAGAGTGGATGGCACGATTTTATGTTCATGCAACCATGCTCTTCCTAACAAGATGTTGAAGGAAACATGATTGTCAATCACATAGAAGGTGACCTTCGTACAAAGATTACCAATTTGGACTTTTAGGCGAATCTTTCCCAATGGTTCGCTTCTCCCGGAATTGAACCCCAAAATAGTCGTGATTGTTGTAGAGAGGTTATAAACGGGGATATTCAACACATCCAATTGAGTTTTCGACATAATGCTGAGTGCAGATCATGGGTCGACTAGAATACGATCGACCTTTATGGTATCGACATATCCTGTATAGTAGAGAGGTCGGTCATGTCAATTATCCTCCAGGAGCATGTCATCTTGAGTGAAGGTGATATTTGGGATCATCTCCATCACACTATAACAGTAAAAACATACCACTGGTTCTTCGTCTGGTCTGTTAAGATAAGCCAGACAAGCGTCAGCTTGCATCAAAGCTTCACTTAACGTCTCTCAGGTTTCCCTTGAGAGACACAAGAGTTCAAAAATCGATAACCTTGCCGGAGTATTGGCTAGTTGAGCCAATATATCAAAGTTATACGGCTTTTTAAGTCCAAATGGTATAGTTTTTGTCAATATTTTATCAAAGTAAGCTGGCTGTTTGCCTTTGTCAGCTGTTGTCAGTTTGGGAGGAATCAGTTTCGCTTGAGGCGATGACGCTTAAGGAACACTGATGGCAGGTGGAGAAGATACGGAAGGGGCATCCGAGACTGGAGGTGTGACTGTATTCTCTTATCCCTCTGGATAGTCTCTGAGATAGAGCCTCCCATATCAGGTACCGGTCATGGCTTCTTCTTCTGGAACTGGAGTGAAGGAAATCATGTTGCAGTTCTTCATCCGAGTCTTATTTCTGAAAGACTTCTTTTGGAGAGATAAAGGATCTGTCAAGAATCTCAAGCCAACACAGAACTGATTGTGTTGAAGACGTAGGAAAAGAGGTATAGGAGACCCTTTTCTATCATTCATGCTAGGGGCTTTCTGTAGATCATATCCCATCTTTGTCACCAGTTCGCGGGACTGTTGACTGTATAGATGGAATGCTGGCCGGTAATTGATTTCTGGCTTCGGTATTACCGTTTCGGCAGAATAAAGTAAAGTCGCCGTTGAGATGAAGATAGCATCCAAAGGTAGGAGATGACTACTCAGTGATGTCATATGACATAACTTGTACTTGGTTGCCTTTTTTGACTTTGTTGAAGAAGCAGGTGTCTTTGATTCAAAAATCAGCAACTAAATCGGGGTAAATCTACATGATCTCTCCTTTGTCGGTTGATAGGGGTACAAGACCGTCACTTTATGCTGGCGGAAGGTTAACGATCTCTAGAGTAACTTTTGGAATGGGGACGACTCCATTCTGTACAAGTTGAGCAGGAAAGATGCCAAATTGTAGAGAGACGACATTAGCAGTAACCGTCTTTTCATTTTGCTAAAGAGTGATTGCCTTGGCATTGATCAGTTCTTGGATCTTTCCTTTGAGTACATAACACGCCCTGGTTGGATGTCCCAAGAACCTGTGATATATGCAGTATTTGGGATTGTCAGTCTTACCTACTTCATCTGGCTGTTTGGCTTTAGGCATTTAAAGTTTGTTGCTTTTGATCAGACAATCAATATGCACATGATGTCATCCTCATCAAAGGAATATTCCTCCTTAGGATGCGGTGCTCTCTGTGGGTATGTCTTTGTTGCAGGTGTTGACTGACCCACATTGACAGCTAAAGCTTCTTTGCCTTTTATGTTGATAGCTAAAGCTTCTTTGCCTTTACGGTTGTTCTGACGACTGCCACTGTTGGTTACAGAATGTTCATCTTTATTAAGATTAGGCATCCGGATGCCTAACTGTTTAAATTTATCAGCATTGTCCTTAGCTGCTCTGGCACTTACTATGAAGGAGGCCCAGTCCTGGAATTGTATAGGTTTGGTCCATATGTTGACTATAGGTAACAAGTTTGATTTGAATGTATCTATAGTTAATGCATCTAGAGTACCCAGAGGTATTTTGAGTGCCTCACGACGGAAGCGCTCGATGAAACGTTCAGCAGTTTTATTAGGTCGTTGTTTGATTTTAATAAGGGCCAACATAGTCATGTCGTTTGTTCTCTTATAGAATCGTTCTAGGAATATTTGCTTGAATAATGCAAAAGATGTTATGCAACCATCTGGCAAGCTAAGATACCAGTCACAGGCTGCACCCGCCAAGCACCCGACGAATACTCTATTGAGTAGAGCATCATTCGGTTGGAGCTGATCAATCATTACCTTAAAATGGTTTAGATATTGACTCAAAGATGAGCTGTCGTCAAACAGTATGATGGTTGGTGGCTTGTACTTAGGTGGAAACGGGACTTCCTTCCACTATACAGGGTAAGGTTGTTTGATTCCCAACTTCTGCAAACCATCTTTCTGCTTGAAGGCTTCGAACTAGTTACGCTGAAGCTTTACCGGCATAGGGAGTAGTAGACCGATTTGATATAATAAGAGGCAGAACCGCATGATATAGACCACCCTCAGCACCAGATTGACTTTGAGTAGCCTGAGCTGGCATGGTAGCATTGTGAGAAGATTGCACCCCCAAACCACAGTTGACATGGGCAGCCATTGCTATGTGTTCTTGGGTTAGAATTGGATTCACAACCGGTAGAACAGTATGTTGTGCTACGATCATAACATGCATACTTGCAACCATTTCAGCCATGATTTTCAAGTTAGTCTCTAACGCAGCAATCCTCTATTCCTGACGCCGGAGCTGGATGCATCTTATTCTTTATTAGTGACATAAGCAGTCACTTCTCTGGCCACCGAAGAGGAACTGGTGAAAAAGATAGTCAGCTCAGAGCTCTCACTATCAGCATCGAAGTTATGTAGGGAACTACCCCAAAAATGAGTAGTAGGAAGATTCCTTTGACCGAGGAAATCTCGGTCAGAATAAGGAATATATCTTTGACCGATTATTTTTTGGTCGGAAGGAAGATTCCTTTGAACGATTGTTTCTTGGTCAGGAGGAATATTCCTTTGACCGATTGTTTCTTTGTAGGAAGGAAGATTCCTTTGACCGATTGTTTCTTGGTCAGAATCAAGAGAATTTCTTTGACTGAAGACATCTCCAAGACTAGGAGAGGGAAGATTCTTTTGACCGAGTAGGTCTCGGCCTCTTGATCTTATATTTTGGTAAACCCTTTTACTGGAGTCACAGATATGATCAAGGTATTATTGAGTGGGATTACGGGATATATTATGTTTTGGACGTTTTCTACCCAGTACTTCGGGAGGTCATGTTGATCGAAAAATATTGCAATTCATCTTCGTCCACCATAATGAGTTCAGGAGTCCGAGTCTAGATGTAGAGTTATAGGTGGACGATATGGTCCTGTAATTTTCTACTTTTGTACAAAAAATTCACAAAAATTAGTTAAAGTGACAGGATAAGGAGAAGTTAGAGGCACATATCCTTGATGATGTTAGGAACATGATTTCGGTACTTGAGATGCCTTGTTCCCTGTGTATATAGAGAAGTACTGAGTTCATTGGCATAGGTGAGAGGATTCTTGATTTAAGAAAGTCTCCCTATGCACAATTTAGTAAGTGGCCCAGATTGTGCTTGATGTGGACTTGATGTTGTTCTGCGCTGATTAAGGTAAGTGCACATGTCAAAGTCATGCGCCCCCTGGCTATTTGACTAAGACATCATCAGTTTGTCCTGTCTTGTCCTTGACATGCACAGGATAGGAAGATCCTGGCTCTGGCTTGGTTGGGGCTGGCCATGTGGAGTAGGCAGGAGGCCCTATTGTTCTGTGTAACTTGTTCTAGTACTTTTGGCGCGACACAGATGAGCAGCCGGAAATAGACTTCGAGTAGAGTCTATTTCTTGGCATTGATTTGATTGTCTCTGCCAAGAGAAGTAGAGTTTCTATCCAGCAGTGTTTGAACATTGACTGGCACAAAGGCACAATCAGATACATTTTCTCTCGAGTCCATGACTGGAAAAGGATAAGGAGAGGCCATAGGGCGCTTTTCTTTATTCTGCGCATGGGCAGTGATATGTAACTTCTCCACCAAGTTTATAATTGGAGAGGAGTCAGGATTGGCCATATGGCATTTTCCTTTGTTCTACGCAGAGGCAGTGGTTGGTGCACTCTCCACCGAGTTAGAATTGGGAAGGAAAAGGGAATAGCTATGTGGCGATGTCCTTTGATTGGCGCCAAGGCAGTGATTGGCGCACCCTCTACCAATTTCAGAATTAATGAGGAAGGAGAAGTGGCTACAGAGCTTTTCTCCATGCTTGGCGCAGAAGTCATGATTGGTGCACTGGAGGACTTTGGAGTCCAGATGACGTGCGCCTTGTGTAAAACCCCCTTAAATTTCTAATACGATTTTTTTATAAATAATTTGGTACTGATTTTTGTACTTCGTATGTATAAGTCGCGTACGAATTGGTCGTATTGAACATCGCGTATGAATTCGCATTTTCGTATGGCTCGTCGAGTGCGAATATGTGCGAGGTACATATTTTTGTAAAAATATTTTATTTTAGAAGCATGGTTTTTCAAATAATAAATAATAAATATTTTCAATTGCTTAAAGTTGTAAAAATGTGTCACATTAGAATTTCTAAAACTTTATTTTACATCACGAAAGGTTATATAAATAATAATTTTGAAAACTATGTTTTAAGTAAATACTTATTGCATATGAGGTGCATAAATTTAAATTCATATACATAATGCTATTTTTGAAATTAATTAATATTAATATTTTAATATTCGAAAATGTATTTTAAAAATAATGTTTACTTAAAATTTAATTATGGTGATTAAAATTTGAAAAGATTTTATTGACTTTATTTTAAATATATTTTAAAATAGTATGTATATATATGGGATTGGATTTGATCCAATTACTTTCAAACAAATTGAATTTAATATGATATTATCTAATGGAGGATTAAATATACCAAATCCTTATCAGAATAAGAGCCTCCACCTCCTATATAAGGAGAGCCCCTATTCCCTTGTCTCCATAATTTACCATCAAATTACTCCACATCCAAACTATGTATCGTGTCCGTGTCCGTGCCTTTCCCATCCACTATGTCATTTTATTTTACATATATATTGTTCGCGTGTCCGACAAGCACGGACATCCATCTCGTGCCGGGACACACCCCCGATAAGACACATCTAACCCGACCAACCTGAGCCCTCTCTAGACTCCTCCAACACAGCATCCCCGACATCTCCGACCAACCACCGTACTAACCAAATCATCCCGACACCACCGCCACCATACTCCGACAACACCACCACCGCTGCCCCCACAAACCGACAATACCACCACCATCTTCTCCGTCACCTCCGCCATCACCCAAAACCATCGTATAGTGACAATTTGGCCGGAATGTTAGCCAATTGTGCTAAGATGTCAAAGTTATAGGGCCTCTCTAGCCCTTGGGCTGCGTCCTTTCGGAGGGATTTGTCGAAGCGAGTCTCCTTCGGCCTAGGCTTGTCGGTCGTCGAAGGCTGAGCCGGTCCCGGAGCATCAGTTGTAGTAGGTTGATGATTTTTAGCTGGGCTGTCAACCACAGGTTGGGATTACGCTCCGGACCGCGTGACGACGGCTGTAGCTTCCTCGTTGTCTGCTGAGATTATGTGGCAGGTCCTGATTTTTCCATTCTTTTTGTTAGTGGGAGATGGTGTGGGCCGAGTTACTTCTAACACCAAGTCTGGATTGACCCACATGACCTCCCCTCGTGAGGTGGTGAGAGGTACCAGACCAGCAGCTTGTTCCCGGGGAGGTAGAAGATTGGTAATCTCCATCGTTGCCAGAGGGACGGGGATTACCCCGTCTTGAGTCTCCGTCGGAGGGAAGCTGCCGAATTATACGGACACCATATTGGCTGCTATGGTTACCTCTTCGAAGTCGATGGCCAGAGCGTTCGAATCGATGAGGCTTTGGATGTACCGTTTCAGTTGGTAGCAGTCGTGTGTAGCGTGGTGTACATAACGGTAGTAATGACAGAACTTTGGGTTCTCCAAATCAGCCGGCCGAGGCTTCCGCCTCGTTGGAGGAAGCTGAATTCTACCTCCTTGTATGAGCATGTCCAAGATAGGCTTGACGTGGCCGTCTTCGAAAGAGTAAGTGATCTGAGGCCATTATTTGTCTGCTGGTTGTGGCTCGGGCTTCTGGGCCGTGTCGGCCACCATAGCCTGCTTTCCCTTGCTGTCCCGATTGTTGGAGGGGTTACCCCCATTATCGTTGTTGTGACGCTTGCCCTTGTTTTCTCCTTCTGAGATGTGCAATCCCAGTTGGCGAGCTTTCTTCAGTCGTTTTTGGCGCTTGTGGCACGGATGATGAACGCCTTCCAATCTTTGAATTGACTTTTGCCCATCCAGAGACTGATCGTTGGAAGCAGTCTCTTTTGGCAAATTTCAATCAAAGAGAAATCTGGATTTCCGGAAGGCAGCTTCATGGCGGTCTGGCAGAACCGCTCGATGTAGTTCCTTGTCAACTTCTTCTCCCCTTGGACGACGTCCATGAGAGTGGACATAGTGACGTCCTGTCCTACTTCGTAGAATCGTTCTAAGAACAGGCGCTTGAAGCCGGCGAAGGAGTGGATGCAGTTGTCCGGTAGATTGCGGTACCAATCGAAGGCGACTCCTTCCAATGCCCCGATGAATAACCGTGTGAGGATCGCATCATCATGAGGCAGATGGTCGGTGGTGACCTCAAAGTAAGTGATGTACCGACTTGCTTAGGTTTTGCCATCATACGGGTTGATATTGAACGGCTTATATCTTGGTGGGAATGGAACATCCCTCAATTCAGCAGGGTATGGTTGCCGTATTTTGAGATCTTGGGCGTTCTCTCGGGCATGGAACAAGGCTCGGAGCTCCTGGACCTCTCTTCTTACTTCTCGGGTCTCGTCTGTAGCGGTAGGGGCTGTTACTTCGGGAGGATTATTGCCCGAGTTTGGTACCGCTGAGTTCGAATCCACATTGACCGCAGGGCCCGTGCTTGTTTGACCAGGCGTTCCTGCTTGTAGAGTTGGTAGGGCTGCTTTAATCTCGTCTACAGATTTAACCAAAGCAAGTAATATGGCTTCGAGACTGTCAATACGCGGGCGATCACTGGAACCATCTTGATTGCTGTCTGTCATGAACACCGTCCTTATGTGAGGAGTGATGGAAGGAACGGTGGAGGATGTGCCCTCCGAGTCGTACCCGTGTACCGAGAAGTCATCGGGATATGTGGGAATATTGTCTTCTGGTTCGGACTCGGAGGGAGCAGTACCCCCAGCCTCAGAGCTTGCTTCGTCTTGAGAGTTATGGATGTCCTCGAGGACATCGGCGTCTGTTGCCCCTGATGAGAGAGTGGTTTCCCCGGGCTCGGCTTCTTCGAACATCGGATTGTTGTGGATGTTCGGAGGAGTGCTACCCCCAGTTCCTTCAACCCCTAGCGATGTGGATGACGAATTTCCCATCCCGGTAGATTTTATCTTTGAACGGGTGTGTTGGAATACACCAATAGAGGAAAATCGTTTAGACGATAGTTTCTTGGCTGTGGTGGTTGATATCTTGGGACTGGAGATACTCGTCTTTTTTCCCCTCCTTTCGGCGGGGTCCTTTTGAGCGGAATTGCAGGAGACAACAGGAGGTGCCTCATCTTCTGAGTTCGGGTGCTGTAGCCTTTGGAAGACGGACGGCCGATCTTCCGTCACTGCCGCGTTGTTGCAGCAGCAATTGACGATGATTTGGGTACAGCGATGTCCAAGCGAGGACTCTTTGCACGCCGACACTCCTTCTCTTTCCTTGCATTTGTGGAGGATCACCTTCCGTAGGTCAGAGGAACCACTCTGTCTGTTTGCCGCCGAGGGCTGGACTCGAGCGGTTGTATACAACTTCCCATCCGAGGCCCGTGTGATAGTCAACGGGACGCCCCGATAGTCAGAGGTTGGGACAGCTAACTGGGCCCGATGAGCCCGCGCTGCCCTAGACTTCCTCCTTTTAGCACTTGCGGGTGCGTAATAAGAGGAGTCCAAGTTGAATGCCACAGAGTCTGGCTTATCATCCAGAGAATCATCAGGGTCAGGACCGCATGAGAGACGGTCGAAGACTGATCGAGAGAAGGGTGAAACGGACGCTATGCGGCTAGAGTTGGGCACCGTACAGGCTGTCTGCATACAGTTGTCTTCTGCCGTTGGACGAATTATTTTCGTGCGGCTAGGAGTCACGACCGTACAGGCTGGCCGCATGCGGTTGGTAATTGTGGCCGTATGGGTTTTTTGCAAGCGGTTGACTCCCTCAGCCGCATGAGTTTCATTTGTGTGGTTGGCAACTGTAGCCGCATAAGCTATGCGGCTGACAGATATGGCCGCATGAGTTTTCTTCATGCGGCTGGAGGATGTAGCCGCATGAGCTTTCTCCCTGCGGCTGAAGGATGTAGCCGCATGAGCATTCTTCCTGCGGCTGATAACCTTATGCGGCTCGAATCTCATAGAGTTCCTCTTTGCCCCTGCAAGTCCAGCATCATAGTGTTTTCTTCTGCCGGACTTGGGGACAGCAGAGTTGACTACGATCTGAAGTGGGGCCGCAGGGGAATCTTGCTCGCCGTTTTGAACAACAGAGGGTGTCTCTACAAGAGCTTCAGTAGGAATGAAGGATTGGGGTCTCCACTCCTTACGGGCCTTCTTTGTGCGGGCTTGCTTCTGGACCGGGCTAGTGCTCTTGTCGGAGAGCATCTCTTCGAACGCCTGTTGGTCGAACCGTGCGACCATCTTTTGTTGAGTGGAGCCAAGCTTGGCTGCATCCGATTGCATCACCAACTCCTCAGCAGTGGAGAAGTTAGTCCCCAGCAGAGTCGCCATCGTGTTTGCCATAAAATATAAAAAAACTGAACAATTATCGGAGGACCGAACTTTTACATCACGTTACAAACTCGCTTGTACAAAGAAAGCCTAGGGACGAAAACCTAGGTACAGCAGTCTAAGTACAATTGTTTATTTTAGATTCTGGGGGTGACGATAGAGGCTCGGGAAGGCGATGGCAGCCCTGCTTTACTCCTTGGATGATCGGTATGCAACCTTGGCTCCTTATGAAAAGATGGTTGGCGTTGACGAAGAAATGCTCTTCTTGCTCCTTTGTTGCTCTTCAGGCTTCTCTCTCTCTCTCTGTGTATTCCTTTTTCTGACTATCGGGGAGTCCCTCTGTATATACGTATTTTTCTCTCTGAAATTGTATATCTTACAAGGGAATGGCACCTTGCTATTTATAATAGTGGGATCTGATCATTAGGGTTGTCAATGATTGGCTTTTGGAGTTGGCGGCGGCTTGGGGATTGGTCCATCTTGGCCATTCGTTTTAATTATGATGAATCTGGGCCATTAAGTGTAGATTACACCAAATCCCATGAGCAATTAATGCTGATTAGAATAAATCTTTCTTATATTGATCTTCTGATATTTGCGAATAAATCAGATCTATCCTTCTGCCACGTGTCCCAGATTTATTGGGATCTGACCCAATTTTTAATGGCAACAAATCTGAGGAATTAATCGGTTTAGGACACGTGTCCTAGGAGCTGCTGGAGGGATCTGGACCGCATGACTAGTGAGCCGCATATGAATGTGAGCCGCATATGAATGTGAGCCGCATATGGTTAAGCCTACGTGTCAGGGCTGCGTGGGCAGTGGCCCTCACTTGAGTCCTCTAGCTGCAGAAGAGTATTCTTTGTGGGCCGCATAGGTATATGTCCGCCTGGGCCGCATGGACATGATCTTCTTGAACCGCATGAGAAGTCCTCGCTCGAGCCGCATGAGACTTTCATGGCCTGAGCCGCATGGACATGATCTTTTTGAGCCGCATGGGAAGTCCTTTGCCCGAGCCGCATGAGGCTCCTATGGCCTGAGCCGCATAGGATTTAATCTGAGCCGCATGAGAAGCGAGCCGCATACGAATGCCCACGTGGCAAGGCCACGTGGCATTTTTATGGCTCTCGGGGGATTTGTGTCAGAGATTTCTTTCCTCTTCCCTAGAGATCCATCATTATGGCAGAGCCATAATTACCTGCTTTGGTGTCAGGACTGTCAACATTTCAGAGGGGTCAGCCGTCAAAGTAATTAATGCAGCGTGGGTGGAGGGGAGCACTATCAGGCCACGTGTCTTCTGAGCCACATGGAATGCCCTGGGCCGCATAGCTTCCTATGCCGCATGACTCCCTGAGCCGCATGCGTCTTCTGAGCCGCATGGATCTTTCCTGGCCGCATGAGTTATTTTCTATAGTATTTTCCATGCTTCTACATGGAGCGATTGGCTTTGTTGAATTTGAGGAATTTCTGGAAGTGCTTAGCTGTGAGAGCTATTTCTTCATCATCATCCGACTCATTGTCGTTGGAGCTCTCCTTGGAGTAAGACTTTGTAGCTTTGAGAGCAAGAGACTTCTCCTTCTCTTTGGTCTTCTCCTTCTCCTTCTCTTGTGTGGAGGATTCCTCTTGATCCTTCATGTCGAGCTCGTGAGTCATAAGCTTACCCATGAGGGTCTCAAGGTTCATGACAGTTAGATCGTTCCTCTCAATAATTGCGGTAGCTTTAGGACTCCACACTTTCGTCAATCTTCTAAGGATTTTTCTGATCTTTTCATGAGCCGGATATTCCTTACCAAGAGAGGAGAGAGGATTAATAATATCACCAAATCGAGTAAACATAGAAGTAATAGATTCATCATGCTTCATTTTAAAAGACTCATATTCTTGCGTGAGTCTACTAATCTTAGACTCCTTCACTTGTGAAGTTCCTTCGTGTGTGACTTCAAGTAATTTCCAAATCTCATTGGAAGTCTTGCAAGTAGAGATTCGGTTGAATTTACTACTGTCGAGAGCACATTAAAGAGCATTCATTGCCTTGGCATCTCGACTTGCAAGCTTTTTAATGTTTTCAGAAAGAGTGTCCCGAAGGGTGTCAGAAGCAATATCCTCAATAGCTCTGGAAGGAGTAGGAAGACCATTTATCACGCAATCCCATAAATCGAAATCTATGGACTTTAGATAAATGCTCATCCTAATCTTCCAGTAGTTGTAGTTGGTACCATCAAATAGGGGAGGCCTATTTGTGGAGTGCCCCTCATTGTGAAACGTGTTGATACTAGGGTTAGAGGCCATGGATCACTCAAGGGTGTAAATCCAAATCAAGAGAACAAAGCTCTGATACCAATTGTAGAACCGTAGAGGGGGGGTGAATAGGGTAATTAAAAAAAAACTACAACAATTGATGCAATAAAGACAATTGAAAGTAAAAAGTAGAAAGATTAAACGCAAGGATGTATTCTGGCACGCATTTCGGTGCAAAGCGGGTCCAACGGCGGACATCGTTTTGACCCAAAATTACAATTTTGCCCCTGTTCCAGAATTTAACTTTTGGACAGGCGTTTCCTAGGCATATTTTTTATTCCAAACTCGTTCGTGATGTTTGTTTCAGCATCCGAAGCTTCTTGTGGATTTTGACTTTCGTGTTGACGATTCTGATTGTTGGATTTTGCTGCTTCTCGCACCACCCACATGCAAGATACCTTGCCTTATTTACTGTTCATAATTAGATGCACCTTTATTTATTTATTTACTGCATATTTTATTATTTGTTCTCAGTTGGATCCAGTACTTGCTATTTTTAGTTCATTTTATTTTGCTTCAGTTATTTTTCCTTCTTGTCTTTTTTATGCATATGGACCTAGTCTTAGCGAACTACCTTTTGTTAGTATCCTTGGGAGGAAGAAGACAGTTAAATGTATGGGCTACCCCAAATCCAAAAGTTGTAGTAACTGCGTACTACGGTAGTCGAGTCGCGAGGGTCACCAGCCTCGAGCTATGTGGACTGATGGGTCACGTGGGCCGCTAGCCTCGAGTTATGCCAGCTGATAGTAATGGTATTGACGTGTGTGTATTGTGAGTTGTTACCTTGTCCTGGGGGAGTCAGCCTTCACCTGCCCATACATCAATATGTCTTCTAAATTGCCTACTAGAAAGGTTAGGAGACCTTAGCAAATTTTATGGTCCAGTCATGGCATAGAAAAATGTCACATCGCAGAATAGTAAGTTACCCCTTGTCCTTGTTTGGTTGTGGGGGTAGCCTACTGTTTCGATGATGGGATATTGAGCCGTGTTATGGTTTGGACACTTTTACTTTATCTTTATGGCTTAATTGTACTTTGCTACCCTCAACTATTCCGCCTTTTCAACTTGATACCATAAACTTTTTTTCGTAACAAATTGGTACCTCAACTATTATTTTTTTCAACTTGATACCTAATTTTTCAAAAATTCCGAAAATGCCCTTCCCTCTTCCTTTCCTCCACCCCCTTCCCCACTCCGGCCACCCCCCCGCTAGCTCTGGCCGCCCCACCCCCCCGCCCTGCTAGCTCCGCCCCCCCCGCCCCCTACCCCCCCTGCTACCTTCGGCCACCCCCTGCCCCGCCTCCCGCCCCGCCCTCCCTCCCCAGCCCCCCTCCTCCCGTGCTGCCGCGGCCTAGGGGAGAGGCGGGGGCGGGCGGGCGGCCGGAGTGAGCAGGGGGGTGGGGGGCGGGGGCGGAGCTAGCAGGGGGGGCGGCCGGAGTGAGCAGGGGGGGCGGCCGGAGCGTGCAGGTGGGGAGGGTTAGGGGTAGGGGTAGGGGCATTTTAGTCCAAAATAACATCTGGGTACCAAATTGTTACAAAAAATAGTTTAGGGTACAAAGTTGAAAAATGGTAATAGTTGAGGGTAGCAAAGTGCAATTAAGCCTATCTTTATTTTATGGTGCATTTATGTTCAGTTCATATGGCATGTTCTTCCTGTATCTTGTTACGTCCCTCTGAGGACCTGGTTATCTCTTGAGGTGTGTGTGCTTCTATGATATTGCAGGTGTTCTAGTCGAGGCCGTGATCTTCTCCATCCTTTCGAAGATGATTGCACTTGGCTAGTCTTGTTATTTTATCTATTCCTTCTTGTACCTTTTATTTGAGATAGTTGGTAGTGGACTTTGTCTCCGCCCAACATATTGTTCAAAGACCTATTACAGTTGATTATATGATATCTTTTATTTTGTGGATGAGATTAAATTACTCTTGGTTTACTGCATTTTACAGCTTATGTATTCATACGAGGTTTCCATATATTGGAGTATACTTCGTATGTATGCAGCTGGCATGGATACGTACCTAGTCCTAAGTATTTTGGGACTGGGGCGTTACATCATCTTGTTGTATAAGGAGATCAAACCTATTGTGAAAGGTTGAAGTTGGAGAGTCTTTGGATCCAAACTCTTGGTTGAAGTTTGAGAGTCTTCGTATCCAAACTCTTGGTTGAAGTTTGAGAGTCTTCGTATCCAAACTCTCGGTTGAAGTCGGCGAGGCCTTCGGACTAAAGCTCTCATGTAAGAAGTTGGCTAGTTCTTTGGATCCAAACTCGTGTGTAACTATTTACTCAAATAGTAGATTAAAGCCAGAGAGAGTTCCGGGACTGGAGTGCTCCTTGGGAGGATACCAGGATATATCGTGTGTCGGTATTGTTGTTGCTTCTTCACTTGCACTTATATTTTTAAATTGCCCAATAGCTTGTGCTAAGTGCTTGATTAGTTAGCTTGACCCTATTCACCCCCCCCTCTAAGGTTTCTATACAGGCACCACGACCTTACTTAGCCAAAATACCAAGAAGGCAGCCAGTGCCGATTTTCGACTCAAGGCGGTCAGGTTTTGGCAAAAGTAATTATGGACTAGGGAGGTGTGCTTTCCCTCAGCATCCACCGAAGAAGCTGACACCTTCACTTCTGCCATCATGTCTTCTACCTCATCAGTAGCATACGCCCTGCGAGTTGAAAAACAAACCGTCCTGGTCTTTGACGGTTCCTGCTTAAAGAAATACTTTTTCTAGGCATTCAGGTGAGGATGACTCTTCGCAGAGTCCTGATGCATACACACCTGATGAAGACAAAGCAGTTTTCGGTATACCGTCACCATCTTGCGGTACTTGATTTTCAGCCCCATAAGCTCATCTTGGCTTGGGGTATACTCTTTATACGGGTGTTCACCCCAATACAGCTTCGAAATAGCGAACATCTCATAAAGGGCCAACCCTATCTCTCCACATGGCATGAAGAAAGTCCCACTATGATGGTTGTACAACTCCAACAAGGCCAAGAATAAGGTATGGTTGATGGGAATACCATATTTAGTAGCCTTA
The DNA here is from genome assembly GCA_029216955.1 of Iris pallida. Taxonomy (NCBI): domain Eukaryota; kingdom Viridiplantae; phylum Streptophyta; class Magnoliopsida; order Asparagales; family Iridaceae; genus Iris; species Iris pallida. The sequence goes on along the minus strand of JANAVB010039219.1, from coordinate 5,936,252 downwards.
ACGGTGCGGCAAAACCCAGCGTCCCTCAGATCTTGTTTATAAGTACCCAATATCCATCGGGTCAAGTCGCTCCACTTTTTTTCATAATACACCCAACCCTCGACCTGGTAAAGTCCACTTTGGGTATATGCATCCAGCTGCCAGAAGCCGGTTGGCAAAAATAGAGGCCCCAAACGGATGGACGTCTACGGGAAGGTCACTAAGCCTATGACCAGGAAGCAGCACCCGCAAGGTATATGATGCTCCGCCCCGAACGGCCGTAAAAGTATCCCTTCTCTTAGAACCCTGGTCCACTATGAAGTGGCATATGATTAAACCCCTTGGATCGGAGTCAGGTCCCATTCTATGCGTCGTCTTTCAGCAAAACAAGAAAAGACCGAAAGTGGGAGGTATTGATTGGTCGAAGGGACATGCAAAGGAAGGTCATTATTCTCAAAGTACCAAGCCTCCGTGAGTTCCAAGAGGTTTGTCTCTTTCAAATACAGTTGGTCGCCAAAAAAAACTGAGGCTTTAGCATCTCCATGCCACCGAGGCGAGAAGGGGTAACTTGCCTCGGTCCAACATGCGGAAGAAGTAACCGTATTGTTGCTCCCGTATCTGATCCAGTCGTCCCTCTGGTTGAGCCTTAGTGATCAACTTCCGGGCAGGCTCGACAAGCACCTCATCAACGTCGATTCCTAATGCGCAGATGGAGGAATCAAAGAGAATGACACTAAAGAGGGGCGTAGTCACAGAAACTATACGAAGACAGGAAAAATAAATGTCAGAAAAATATATGCTAAGTATTTTCAAAAGCATCGGCACAGACACTTCTTACTGGCATCGCGAGCGAGTATCCGTGCGGACGCTACTTAATGGCACTACGCGAATAAGAGAAGGCTCAGACACTACTTAGTGGCGCTGTACAAGCAAGAGAAAGTACAGATGCTACTAAGCAGCACTGTGCAAACATGTAAAAGTGTAGACTCTACTTAACGGTCCTGCGCGTCAGTGAGAAATTTCAGCATATTTTACAGTCGTTACTTTAAATTAGACGACCATATGCTTCGGTTGATAAAGCTTCAGATCATCTACGAGATGCTACTCCAAAAAGTAAAATGCTCATATGCATCAGCAAGGCGTAGAACACCTACTCGCGATAGGCGACCGTACGTCGGTGTGCACTACGTTGTTAATGGTCGGAGAGGCTTCGTCATCAGCAGCCTCTGAGATCGGTTATTTCCCTTAAGCCTATCTTTTGTTCGCCATAGACGCCCTGGTCTGTCTTAGACTCGTAGCATCTCCTCCGATAGGTCTAGGGCTTGCCGCTGCCCTTCTCGTACTCGATGTACCCCCTCTAAGAACTTTCGGAACTCTCGATCTCTTGGGAGCCATGGCAAAAAAGCTAGAGTTTGAAGGAAGAAGTAAGATCTGGCAAAAAACTTCTGTTGGAAGGAAAAAGAAAGTTTTGGAACTGAGTTGACCCCGTCCACATGCTGATGATAGGCAAAAGATTTGCCTTGCAGGTGACTATGGTCACCGCGGCTGGAGTTCCAGGAGGCATTTTTAAAGCTTTTCGACGGAACCTTTCAATGAAACTCTCAGCAGTTTTATTATGTCTTTATTTGATTTTATTAAGGGCTGACATGGTCATGTCGTTGATTCCCTCATAAAATCGTTCCAAAAAGATTTGCTTTAGACCTGAGAAGGAGGTGATACAACCATCGGGCAAGCTTCTGTACCAATCGTATGCCACATTGGCTAAACAACCGACGAATACTCTGGTAAGAAGAGCGTCATTTGGCTGAAGTTGGACAGTCATTACCTCAAAATGGTTAATGAACTGACTAGGAGAAGTGCTGCCATCAAACAGCGAGATTGTTAGGATTTTGTACTTTGAAGGAAATGGGACTTCCTTCCATTCAACTGGGTAAGGTTGTTTGATCCCCAACCTCTGCAAGCTGTCCTTCTCTTTGAAGGCCTCGAATTGAGTGTGCAGGAGATTGACAGCTTCATTGGCATCCTCCACAGATGTAGAAAGGGCAGGCTGAGTCAAAGTGTTAGGGGGAGGAACAGCGTGGTAAGCACTACCCCCAGCACCTGACTGACTAGGTGTAGGTTGAATCTGTACAGAGGGTACTTAAGGAGATGTTACCCCCAGCCCTGCACTAACAGGCACCGACGATGCTATGATTTTAGGATTTGTAGCAGGTACAGTCGGTGGTACTGTATGTTGGGCCACAATAATAGAATGCATACTTACAACCATTTCGGCCATGGTCTTCAGTTTGTCTTCTAGTACAGCTATTCGTTGTTCTTGACTAGCTGAACTGGAAGCATCGGGATCTTCAGTGACAATATAAGCTGTCACTTCTCTAGGTACAGTAGAGGATACTATCTGTTCTGAACTTTCACTGTATGTATCGTAGTCGGAGAAAGAATCATCTCCTGTGTGAGAAAGAGGGAGATGACCGGAAGGATCTTGAAGATTCCTTTGACCGATTGTATCTCGGCTTCGGGATCTGGTATGTTGGAATACTCCTTCAGAAGACTCTTGGAGTAGATCCAAATACCGCTAGCTTGGCTTGCGAGGCTTGCCGTGCTTCGAGCACTTCCTACCCCCAGTGTCTCGAGAAGTCATGTTGATAGAAGCGTACAAAACTTTGTCTTCATCTTCTGACATAGGTTCCGAGTTTGTAAAGTTCAGACGACCGAAGACAGATCGTCTTGTTGTCTGACAACAACACTTGATGACCACTTTGTGATTACAATGGTGCTGAAGTGGTTGCACTGGAGGAGTTGAGATGTTGTCCCGTTTTTGCTTAAGATGTTCTCGGAGATCGAGAACAATGACAGGACGAGAAGAAGTCTGAGGGACATATTCTTTGACAATATTTGGAACATGGTTCCGGTTCTTCAAATATTTTGTCCCTTGAGTGTACAGGGAAGTACTCATTTCATTAGCATAAGTGTCCGGATTTTGATCATGGAAGTTTGCTTCTGATGCTGGTTGATCTTCGGCATTGGCTGTTTGCGTTTCACCGAAGTTGGTCGATTGAGATAAGTTCTTAGATCAGCAAACTCACCCCCAGGGGTTTCTGTCTGAGACACCAGTAATTTTTCCTGTTTAGAACGGGATATCTTGAGGGTTGGGAGATCTTGGAATTCTGCTACCGGAGTAGGCAGAATACCTCTTTGATCAGTGCACTTCCCTTTGGTAAGGAGGGAAGAAGAACCCTTGTTGGAGAGAGTTCTTGTACTGACTGGTGTCGAGGCACGTTCAGACGGTAAAAACCGAAGAAGACTGAGAAAATACCAAAGGGCATTTCCTTTGTTTTGTGAAGTAGGGTTAGCTAAAGAGCTTTTCCCTCTATTATCTTCCAAGTCGTGGGACGAGGAAGTTTGAGAAAAGACCAACGGGCCTTTTTCTTTGTTCTGGGAAGGAGGAGGAATAGTCAAAAGACTACCCCCATTGGATTACGCTGGAGCAACAGGGTGCTTGAGAAGAGGAGCAGAGTTTTTCCCCTTGCTGTGAGAAGAAGAGAGATTAGCCAAAGGGTTGTCTCTCTTAGACTGCGCTGGCACAGTTTGCGCATGGGTTGAAGTAGTTGTTGGCGCACTGGCAGTTTGTGCATGAGTAACTCTGGCAGAAGATCTTCTGGCTATAGTATCAACAGCTTGTGCAGGAGGAGTCTTGAGGCCAGAGTGCTTGAGTTGCACTCTGGTTGATGGAGTGGTGGATTGTGCAGGCAGACTTGTAGCCAACTGCGCCAGGGGAATAGGAGTCTTGCACTTTGATAGAGCAGCATAAGAAGTAGGTTGTGCACTAGCAAGGGGAGCAGCATACTGTGCATGGGCAGTAACAGCAGACTGCGCAGCAGAGACATCAGTCTTGGGAACAGAGGTAGTAGACTGCGCAGCAGGCTGAGCAGCAGAGGCATTGGACTGCGCAGCAGTCTTCGGGACCCACACTAGATAAACTTTGCTCGTAGCAAAAGTTGTTGCAGTGCGAGGGGTGGTCCTGGAGTTGATCATCGCCTCGTAGGCCGTCTGGTTGACCATTACTACCAGCGTATTCTGCATCTTTCTGATAGACGCAACGTCACATTGAGTTGTTACTTCCTCGTCGGAGGAGAAAGTCGTCCCCAGCAGAGTCGCCATTTTGTTTGCAAAAACAAAAGTTGATCTTTATTTCACAAACTTTGTAAGAAGATTACAAGAATTCTGGGAAAGTATAACTGTAGGAATCCGATCTGAATGACGATCGCTTTATCCCTTGGACGATGTGAACTTTGAAGACAGTAGCCTCTGAAGATTGCATCTGCACTTCAGCAAGAACTTCTGATCTCTGGTGATGATTTCTGTAGATTTTAATCTCTGTGTGTGTGACAATGAAGGCTTGAAACTCTATTTATAGAGTTCTGGATATAACTAACTTTTAGTTATTCTGAATTGCGCAGGTTGGATTGCGCAGACTTTGGATTGCGCAAGCAATGAACTGCACAGGCAGTTACTCGATCGTAGACCACCTGTATGTGACGCGTGGCATTGTTTGATTGAAATACGCTTGGTCGTGTACAGACGATTGCCACATGTTGAGTAATTGATGGCATGAAGGCCACGTGTACATTGTCAGTTGTCTTGATGGAGTACGCCACATGAATTGCACTGGCTTCAGATTCGGCTGGCTTCAGATTGCGCTGGGATGGACCGTACTGCAGAGAGTCTGGCAGATTGTGCTGCATGTACAGCAGTCCTCGAGTGCTGTGCTGCACGATAAACGAACATTTTCCTCATTCTTCGGGCTGTCAGCTGTCAGAAGATCTGATTCTCTGTCAGATAATGATGACGAGGCCACGTCAGCTTGCGCACTTGGATGAGTGCGCAGTTCAGCCTGTGCAATCGAGTTGTTGCGCAATTTGTCTCCTGTGCAGTTCACTTGAAGGATGCATAATTTGATTTTCATGACTTCTTTGATGGGTGCAACTTGATTTTTAGGATCTACAGCACCGCCGCCTAAATCTTCATTTTTATTAAACATACCCTCATTGGCCTTAAGCCCATAATCCTACTGGGCCCAAACTATCAAACTGAAAGCCTATATATGTTAAAAGCCTAAAGCCCAATAACTAATCACATAATCGAAGCTCTTTCTTTCTCTCTCTCCTTTCAATATGTTCAAGTTTTTCTCTCCATCACAGAGAAATAATAGAAGAAAGAAGAAAAAAAAACTTTTGAGAGCTCACCTACCGAGGTGTTAGCGGCTCATCAGGAAGCGGCCAGGAAAGAGGCCAAAGTCGGCGTTATTGCTTACCGGACTAGATATATTGTAGGAAGTGAATGTTGCTTGGTAGCATGGTCGTTCAGCTTCGAGGAAGGGCATAGGCGGTGGAGATCAACTGGAGAAGCATGAATGGCCAGATCTGGTCATCTAGCGGCTAAGCTCAGCGAGGATCAACCAGATCTAGGTCTGATCGATGAGGAGATGGTCACACTGTCACTACTCGAAAAGGATGTGCAACTGCAAGGGACGATGGTGTGGTACGGTGGTTTCGATCAGAGTTCGATGGGAGGCTCATCGATAGTGGCATTTAGGGTCACGACTAGGGTCCTGAACGACGGTGGTGGGGCTCGAGTAGGGGACTGAGCGGTGGTGGTCACAGTATAATGCCCCAGTCCTAAAATACTTAGGACTAAGTACATAGACATGCCAGCTGTATACATACGAAGTATACTCCAATGTATGGAACCCCCGTATGTATACATAAGCTGTAAAATACAGTAAAACCATGATAACTAAATCTCATCCACAAAATCAGAAGAATAATGATATAAATCAACTCAAGAATTTTTTACTTATACATGTAGTTGGACGGAGACAAATTCACTACCAACTATTTAAAAAGAGTGAACTATACAAGAAAAGGATAGATGAAAATGACAAGATGAACCAAGGGCAATCATCTTCGAAGGACTGGAAAAGATCACGGCCTTGGCTAGAATACCTGCGAAAAGTCACAAAGCACACACCTGGAGAGATCACCAGATCCTCAGAGGGACGTAACAAGATACATAAAGTACATGCCACATAACTGAATATATATGTCATCAATCACAAGTAAAGTAAAATAGCCTCATTCGTAACAAGATCTAATATCTTATCGTCGAAATAGTGGACTACGCCTACAGCCAAACAAGGACAAGAAATAGCACACTATTCCGCAATGTGATATTGTCCCAAGCTACTAGTGGGGGTGACATGACATTGACTAAGGATACCTAACCATTCTACTGTGTTCATGCAGTTAAGAACAAACCTTCAACGAATGGGTACTCTGGCTCAGGTGCAGGAACTCAGGTATGGCCCCATCAGGATACCAGGGACCTCAAAGCATAACATTTCTCGAATGTCAGAGGCCAGCAGGGAATCAGTTATCAAGATCCAGGACCGTATCTCCAGCGGAGATAATCGACAATAATAGGAAAGTGCATACGTGGCCCATACATTAAGGAACTATTCTTCCCACCCAATGCCTAGTAGAGTCATATCCATGACTCCTATACCTCTACTAACTATCAAGTCTCCTAACATGTCTCTATTAGCAGTTAGCCCTAACTCATGCGCACAGGTGATCAGCCATCATGCAAGTACCTCTACATGATACTCATCTCACACATACCTCGTGGTACAACTTTGTCAAGGTTTATGTTATACACTACAAATGGTAGTCCCTTAACTCTAGGGCCATATGCAATCAAAGGATAATAAGTACAATAAAGCTAATATCACTGAGCAGGCAATAAATCAGGAACTGTAATAATAGTACATCTACAAAAACTGAAAATAAGTAAATAGTGATATACAAAATAGAAAAATGCAGACTAAATATAAATAGTAGATATGGCATGGTATCTTATCTGAAGTTGTGTGCAAAAGTGCGACGTCCAATAGCTCGAACCGTCAAAAGAGTGAAGCGATGAAAGCCAAATCCCACATACGTCCTCGGATGCTGAAATAAACACCACGAATGTGTTCGAAATATAAGATAAGTCTCAGAAACACCTGTCCAAAAGTCCAATTCTGGAACAGGGGCAAAATCTTAATTTTGGCTCAAAACGATATCCGTCGTTGGACCCATTTTACACCAAAATACGTACCATAACCTACGGTCTCTAAAGTCATCAAACTACCTGTTTACGGGTCCGGTTTGATGAGATGAACCCAGCCATACGTCCAAAATTGGATTCCTGCGGGCCGTGCACAATTTCGTCCGTTGGATCGGGTGGCACGCCCGCCAAATAGGCGTTCAGGTCGACCATCTCATAATCAGACCAAACTTGGCATACAGGACCAAAAAAATGATACGGTCCTACTGGCACAAGTTTTGTTTCGATTCGACGAACGTGCACAACGTAATTTGAGAATTTGCAAAGGGGCCGATACGGTGAATTTTGACGGATACACATCAAATTCGTCACGCACACGCGACCAATTTGAATTTTGTCAAATTCCACACGTCCGCGAAGTCGATACACACCTTTTGATGCCTTCGGTTTGCGACCACGTCGTCCGGTTTGGTGGAATGCACGTTGTATCGGAGGTTTTTCAGAGTTTTAGACAGTTTTAAAAATAGGTTTTTGTCAGTTTTGGGCGATCGATCACTCAACGCTTTTTCGATGATATTCAAATCTACGAAAAGTTTTACGAAGCCCTATAAGTTGGCTTGTACTGTGTTCAATTAGATTTTGGAAATTGTTGCTAATGTCTTCGCAACCTTTCTTCGAACAGAGGGTTTGGGGCTGCTCGATCCCCTGTTTATGAACAGGTTTTTGATCGATTTTGGCATCGATTCCCACTGGATTTAATTTCTATTTACATCAAAAACATTATACGGGGTTGAAGAGGTATAAGTTAGGTTTGTACCGGAGAAAATGACATGACGAATGGTCGATCGAGCGCGAAGCAATCCTGCTGTGAAGTAGGCCGTGAACTGCCGCTTGCTGCTGCTGTTTCTAATGGCCTCCTCGGCCTGGCCGCGTATGGGGCGGCGGTCAGCCGAACTCTGGTGGCGCACGGTTGCCTGGGCGGCGAGTCGAGGGGTAGGGGAGGCTCACGTGAGGCTGGGGTCTTAGGGTTTGGGGATTCTCCCTCCTACTAACATCTATATATGTAAACGAACGGGGGGTCGGGTGTTAATGTGCTGGCCCAGGCACGGTTTGAGCTTGGCAAGGCTGCTGTTCCCTTCGGGGAATAGTGGCTTGGAATTTCCTTTTTTTTTTCTTTTTTTACTCCTTTTTCTATTCTCTTTATATATATATATTTACATATTATAGAAAAGTATAAATAAATTAATAAAAATTCCTACAAATCTTAAAAATAGTCATAAAATAATCTAGTCAATATTTAGCACAACTACACTATCAATTATATATAGTGAACCAAGTGTATGCTACTTGCAGCAATTGAAAAAAATTATTAATTAATTATAATTCATTTTTAAAACCATAAAATGCTGTCAAATGAAAGTAAAATGCCTTAAAAGTTTTTCAAAATAACAAAATTGAATTTGAAAAAGTTTGTTCATATAGTTTGTAAAAGTTTATCGACGCATATATTTATTGTAGCATTTAACTTGCTACTAAATTATTAGAATAATACATAAATTTTAAAAATCCATAATCTAAAATAGTGTACAAGTAAATAAATTAAGACTAAAAACCCTCAAAATTTTAGGGGTTTACATCCTATCCAACATATAAAAATTGCGTCCTCTAAATTAAAATAAAACTTAATATATCAAAATAAAATACAATATACAATGAGGCTGGTTACAAAGGAAGAATAAGTGTGTCAAGTCATAAATCGGTTTCTGAAAAGATGCAGGTGGTGGTTTTAGAAGGAATCCAAATTGACAACATATTCTATACGATAGGGTATCCTTAGTCAGGAAGGGATCATGGGTATTCAATTCATTGGAGGGAATGGGTCGATATTGCACATAAATCAAATAGGATGAGAATGGGCATCTGTGGTTTATTTTAAGAAAGAAAAATAGGTCATACATGTGGTGTAGTTAAAATGGAGCATAAGATGGAGCGCTTGTGTGGGACATATATGTCAAATGGGTAGCTTGACTGGTCTAGTTCATACAAAGATTATTGGAAGGGAACGACCAATGTTGTGCTCTACTTATCAAGGCCACGATCAAGGGTATCAAACGCTACAGATAGGAGTGAATGTTATGAAGCACTAATTTATTAGTTTGATTGGAACCAATCTATCCAAATCATTTGATACTCCTAGAGAAGTTAGCAAGCACACTTCAGAAATTTTCGTTTCAAAATTGAGACTAAGGCACGATTTTTATGATAGAACAGAATTTAAAGAATTAAGGTTGCGATATTTTGTCGCAGTTATCTAACTGCACAAGCAAAGGGTATGAAAGACAATATGAAGATCATGTAGGAATGAAATCGTAAAGCAGAATACTCTAGAGGGGGTGAATAGAGTAGGCAGCGGAATATTGCTAATTAAAAGCTTGTTAGCAGTTAGATCACAGATATAATAATAATTACAAAAGTAAATGATAGAAATTAAAAGTGATCAGAAGGCAAACGCAAATACCGAGATTTATACTGGTTTCCCTCTTGTGAGGACTAGTCGAGTCGGAAAAACTCTAGCTTCCAGTTGAATCCACTATTGGAAAATCCTGCAAGTTTTTATACGAAGTCCTTGCTACTTCTACAGACGCGAGCTTCGATACGAAGAACTCGACCAACTTCAATAGTAAAGAGTTGAATCTTCTATCAAGCCTCTGCTTACAATCGCTCTGAATCTTCTAGAACGTACCGCACTGGCAAATCGACTAGAGGATTGTAACTGGCTTGGAATTTGAAAATGAAAGCTTTTTAGAACCCTTTGGAAGAATGTAAGCACAGGAAGAGAAGAGATTGAAAGTGAATTGGTGATTTAAAATGATCAAAATACTTTCTATTTATAGTTTTTCCAAAGACAGAACTCTGACAGAATTCGGGCAGAATTCGGACAGAACTCTTTGTAACAAACCGCAACTGAATGATGACCAAGTTCAAAAATCCAACGTTCACTAACGTTCCAAATGGCCGAACTCTGGCCAAACTCTGGCCGAGTTCTGCTGGAGTTCTGCCAGTTCATTTGAGAAAATCAATTTTGGCTTTTTGAAAAATCCTTCAGAAGCTTTTTGTAAAAAGAATATTTTTCAAAAACGTAGGTCATTTGTAAAAGAATAGGATGGCTTAGAAAAAAGTTTTCGGATAGCCTATTTGCCAGTACGACTCGGTGTACAATGTATTCCTAGACTCAATAAAATAAAAAATTACATAGCGTAACAGGAAGTACATTATGAATGGCAAACAGCTTCGAAACAGCTTCGGTCTTGAACATAGTAAATATCCATTGTTGAGCAGTGTCCAAAATGTCGTAGGTAAACATATGAGTTAACTTGTAATTATATCAAGACAGAGTTTGATCAATTATTAAAATCAGGTTTGACCATGACCAATGGGCCAACAATCTCCTCCATTTTGATAACTAACAAACCTTGCCAATATAACATCTAAGCTGGAATTAATTCAAAATAGTAATCAAAAGAAATTGTTCATAGCATGTATTCACGAAAATGTTAGATCCTTACTTCTTCCCCATTATCACTTAGCAAAATAATTGCAAAAAAGAAAGCTCCCCCGCAATCAATGCATAAGTAACAAACAGTAAAGAAACACAATAAAAATAGATAATCATGACATGCATGGTATAAACATTAAATATAGTAAGAGAAATAGATAGACTATAGAACAACACAGGCATGTATTTGTCACATGCAATATTTAATAAAGTGCGAGAATAATACTAAAACAAATAAAGTGCTAAAAAATAGACTAAGATGCCAAAACTGAGGCATAATCAAAACCATGTCTATGAATAGTCACATAATAAAGAAAAGTGCTGATAATAAAAATAAGAGTACTGATAAAATCTTGGAATGTCGGAGCATTTCCAAGTAAACATAAGACAAAAGTAACAGTCTCAATATCTAACATATCAAAAATCATCATCATCCTCATCATCAACGTCAGCTGCAGCTCCAGCATGTCTAGAAGGACCAGCTCTAGAAGTACCTGCACCAGAAGTGTGAGGAGTGGCACCAGCGTAAAACTCAACGACATAGTCTGGAGGAGGGGCACGAGCAGTACGATACCAATCATAGGCGTTCCCTGGCTGGAACAGAGAATGGACCGCCTCGTCGTCAATACGGTAGCCAGAAACAGAAGGGTCTCGAGGTAGAGAGCTAGCAGAATGACCCATCTACGCAAACTTCAGATCGACGAATGAGTTGGCAATCGCCTGGAACCGAGTCACATCACGGAACTCGTGTTCCTTAGAGGTCTCAACATAAAAAGACTGCAGATCTGATAAGTGCTGATGTATACCCTCAAATGTCATAGGATATGGATGAGGAGGAATAGGTGCTGTGGGAGCTGTGGAAGTAGGTACAGGAGGAGTAGGTATAGTAGGTGGAGGAACAGTGGCAATGCTGTGACGAGAGAGTTTGAGAAAATTGGGCTCGGGGTCGACACAACAAGTAGATAGGTCAATATCAAATCTCTGAAAGATGCGTGGAATAAGCATCGCATAAGATAGATTGTGGTCTCTCCCGCGACATCTACCCATCATCTGGATGATAATCTTAGGGACAGAAAAAGGAATCCCCTTAAGAATATGATAAAGAGCAGAAAGCTCAAGTGCAGTGACATCATCTTTAGAAGTGGATTTTGGAAGTAAGATGTAATAGATGATGCGATGTAATTCGTAGTTAAACAAGTTCAAATTATTAGCCTTGAACTTTCCATGACGAGCGCGTGCGGGCGCACAAAGCTCATTCTTGAAACCAACGAGTGTCGTGCCATCGGAGAAATCAAAATCAGTGATATCATCGAGCGGGACACCTTCGTTTGGGATACCAAGGATTTTCGCTAACATTTTATCAGTAAATTCGATATCAATTCCTCCGACACGTGTCCTCGCGGTAAAAGTGTCTAACATAAAATTATAATAGAATAATCTAATGGAATTAGTGGCAATGGGGAATTGTACGGTGACAAAATATTTTAACCCTAATACCTCAAAGTAAGGGCGGTGATCCGGAAAGACAGTCCATTTAATCGGCGATCCGGTGCAAATAGTACATATGATAAAATCGGAGTACCACAATAAAGCTTGATCTAAAGTTTTAAAGTAAAACTCGTCCGACGCACCATCGTCCGATTGGACCGAAGAAAAGAGGCAATCCGTATGCGGATCTGAAGATGATGCCGCTTCACTGGCATTGGTCTTCTTCCTCTTGAAGGGATTGAACTTAGGCATTCTTTTCCAAAATTTTCTAGAAACCCTAAGTATTAAAAAGTGGTAGAGAGAAGGGATTATACCTTCCAAGAATTGAATATGTTGTAGAGGATGACGTTCTCCGCACGAATCCAAAGTTTGGACGAGAAACTCCACACGGATTTGAAGAACAAGGATGGAGAAAAGCTAGGGTTTGGAGACGCGGAGGCTGCTGTTATGAGGATGTGGGAAAGAATGAAGAAGAAGGAAGCCTCGGGTTCGTGCTGGTACATATATATACCCAGTCGAACTCTGGCCGAATTCGGACCGAACTCGGGCCGAATTCACCAAGGGTTGCCTCGCTATATATATATATATATATAAATTCAAATGAGGCCACATTCTTTATCATTATTTCGTTTCAAATGTTTAATTCAATGTTTAGTAATTTTAAATCTCAAAATAATATAATTAATATTATTTTATAATATATATATTCTTTACTCAGCATCTGTCTCAGATTAGCTGTAGGAGTACTGTCCCAGCTAACGGAAGTTCACCGGGGAACTCTTAAGTACCGCTTCGCTTCGACCGTAGTCGTGGTGACAGACAGAATCTTTTTGGGCTTGTCTCGAAAACAGTTTTTGAGTATCGAATAAATTAATTAATAAAACAAAAATAATTAATATTATTGACATCTAAAATGCCTAATTCTCGATGTAAATAATTGAAACGATCTTCCGCTAGAGGTTTTGTGAGTATGTCAGCTAATTGATTCTGTGTGTCTATGTATACAAGGTTTATATCTCCATTTTGTGGATGATCTCTAAGAAAGTGATGTCGAATCTCGATATGTTTAGTACGAGAATGACATACTGGATTCTTAGTCAAATTAATAGAACTAGTGTTGTAACAAAAAATGGTGTATGTGTGAAAAATGCAATCCATAGTCTTCTAAGGTTTGTTTCATCCACAAAATTTGTGCACAACAACGTCCTGCGACGATATACTCAGCCTCGGTTGTTGATAATGCAACATAATTTTCCTTTTTACTAAACCAAGAGACTAGAGCTTTTCTTAGGAAATGACATGTGCCGCTAGTGCTTTTTCTATCTACTTTGCATCCGGCAAAATCAACATCGGAATAACCGGTTAGGTCAAACGACGTGATTTTGGGATACCATAAGCCGACAGAAGAAGTACCTTTGAGGTATCGGAAGATACGCTTAACTGCGCACAAATGTGATTCCTTAGGATTAGCTTGAAATTGTGCACATAAGCAAACACTAAACATTATGTCTGGTCGACTAGCTGTTAAATACAGTAAGCTACCGATCATACCTCGATACTTACATATGTCGACGGGTTTGCCTTGTTCATCAATATCAAGCTTGGTTGAAGTCGCCATTGGAGTACTTAGTGGTTTTGCTGCTTCCATGTCGAACTTCTTTAATAGATCCTTTGTGTACTTTGCTTGATTTATGAACGTCCCATTGTTGGTTTGTTTGATTTGCAGTCCGAGAAAGAATTTTAGCTCTCCCATCATGCTCATCTCAAACTCATTCTGCATATACTTAGAAAATTTTTGACAAAGAGATTCATCAGTAGATCCAAAGATAATATTATCTACATAGACTTGAATCAAAAGAATATTATTATTCAAAGATTTTATAAACAAAGTAGTGTCAACCTTTCCCTTTGAAAAAACCGTTATCAAGTAAAAAAATGCTTAGACGATCGTACCAAGCACGAGGTGCTTGTTTCAAACCGTATAAAGCTTTCTTCAACTTGAAAACATATTCAAAAAATTTAAAATCAGTAAAACTGGGTGGTTGAGCTACATAAACCTCTTCTTTTATAAAACCATTTAAAAATACGCTTTTGACATCTATTTGAAATAACTTAAAATTATAAAAATATGCAAATGCATATAACATGCGAATGGATTCTAATCTCGCAACTGGGACATAAGTCTCATCGTAGTCGATACCTTCTTCCTAATTGTATCCTTGATCTACGAGTCGAGCCTTATTACGAGTCACTAAACCATTCTCGTTCAGTTTATTTCGGAATACCCATCGGGTGCCAATGACCGGATGATCAATAGGCTTGGGAACAAGTTTCCAAACTTGATTCCGTTCGAATTGGTTTAATTCCTCTTGCATAGCATCTAACGAAAAATTATTACTACATGCTTCATCAATATTTTTGGGTCCAAACTGCGAGACAAAAGCAACAAAAGAAGCTATATCTTTATTAGAGGAACGAGTACTTACACCCTTGGTAATCTCACCAATTACCAAGTCCTTTGGATGACTAGCCAAGAATCTCATCTCTTTTGATGCAGTCTCAAGATTGCTAGTTCCGACTTCTTTGCTTGGAGGTTCATATGATGCCTGATGTGATGGTTCTACATTTTTGTGTGAAGGTTTTTGCAGTAGCTGTACTTGGTACGATTATGTCTTCATTGTCATCATCGTCTAAGTGTTGATTTAGCTCATCAAATTTGACGTTGATGGATTCTTCAATGATCATGGTTCTTTTGTTGAAGACTCTATATCCTTTGCTCTTTGCTGCATAACCTAAAAATATACCTTCATCGTCCTTTTCATCAAATTTACTTAAATTATCTTTAGTATTAAGAATAAAGCATTTACAACCAAAGATTTTGAAATAAGAAACATTTTGTGTTCTATCAAACCATAATTCATAGGGAGTCTTCTTCGATATAGGTCGAATCAGAACCCTATTGAGAATATAACATGCTGTATTTACAGCTTCACCCCATAAATATCTAGATAGACTAAACTGGTTTAACATAACTCTAGCCATTTCAGATAGAGTTCTGTTCTTACGTTCCACAACTCTATTTTGTTGTGGAGTCCTAGGGCAAGAGAATTCATTCATATAACCGTGTGTGTGACAAAATTGCTTGAATTCTGCATTCTCAAATTCGCCGCCATGATCACTACGAATGCGAGTAATCATGAACCCTTTTTCATTCTATACTTTCTTGCAAAAGGTGACGAATTCTGATAACGTATTGTTCTTGCGTGCAAGAAAATAAACCCATGTATATCTAGAAAAATCATCTATAATGACAAATGCATATAACTTACCACTTAGACTAGCAATTCTGCTGGGTCCAAATAAGTCCATATGCAACAATTGTAAAGGTCTAGTGGTACTTACAGCGTTCTTGGATTTGAATGCGAATTTGGTAGCTTTGTTCTTTTCACATTCTCTACATACCGTATCCTTCTTGAAAGAAATATCCGGTAAGTCGCGTACCAACTTCTTCATAGATAATATTGAAATTGTATCCATGTTTGCATGACCGAGTCTCATATGCCGTAGTTGACTCTCAATACTTTTGGCTATCAAACATCTACCTGTATTGTTAGCATCTTCCAACAAATAGAATAAATTTAAATTGCCTTCCCTAATACCTTCAAATATAGTACTGCCAGTTAAACTATCAATAATAGTACATTTATCTTTTACGAAGTTAATGCCATAACCATGACCAGCTAAATGGCTTATGTTGAGCAGATTATGTTTTAACTCAGTAACAAGACAAACATCTTTAATCACTGGATAGGGAGCCTTACCAATGTTACCGATACCGATTATTTACCCTCTCAAATTATTACCGAAGGAGACGTATCCTTCTTTATTCCTTTTCGACAGTGTTACAAATAATGAAGCGTCACTGGTCATGTGTCATGAGCAACCGCTGTCGAGGATCCATTTACTCCTAGCATGTGAAGGGTGTCCTACCTACAAAACAATTTGCAGATGAAACTTTTGTTACCCATTTCTTGTAGGGTCCTGACTGGTTAGTTTTTGGTATCCACGCATAAATATTTAAATCTACTAACTTTATGATTCTACATACAGAAGATATATGACCAATGAGGCCACAATAATGACATTTAGCATGTTGAGTATTGAAAGTAGTATGAGGTGCATGATTGGTAGGTTTTGGTTTTCTAATATAGAAGAATGCATGCCTATTAGTCTTCTTGGGCATAGTCTTGGTATGGTTTGGTCTGACAGTGTTTGGCGTGTTCCGATGATTCGGTAATTGAAACGTGTTAGAATAGGAAGCAGTAACTTCAGGCCATTTTTCTAAACTAATTTTCAACTTTTTGGAAGTGTCATATAATCTAGTATAGTCAGATGTGAGTGATTCTAATCTGACCTGTGTATACTGGAGACTCTTTCTCTTCTTAGATAGGTCTTCCTTTAACAGGACAATAGTTTGGTCTTTTTCTTCTGATATGTTAACAGTCTCGTGTAACAATAATTTGATATAAGAAAGCTCACCAGACTCATTTGAAGAGTCACTATCTCTAACATGATCTAGTAGATCGGTAAGTTCCTATTTCAACTTTGTACTCTTTGAGTACCTTCTTAGAGGTTTCATATTTGCTACACAGTTTCCTGTAATCATCTAACAGTTCACTGAAAGCCTCTTCTAGTTGCTCAAAGGTGAAATCATCATAAGGGTCAAATAGAGGATTAGTGATTACCTGATCGCAAGCCATCAAGCACACATTTGTAGCATCATCTGATTGTTCATCTTCTGAGTCGCTGGCTTCACTTTTATGCCATATGCTTGTGTTGGCATACTTTCTTGATGTCGATTTCTTCAGGTACCCTTTGTCATATTTGTTGTTTTTTTTATGATGATGTTGTTGGACAGTCTTTCTTCATGTATCCTTTCTTCTTGCATTCGTAGCAAATAGGATCTTCCTCGTTGTTGTTGTTGTTGTTGCTGTCTTTTGTTCTCCTGTTAAATCTCATGAACTTTCTTACCAGAAGAGCTTGATCTTCAGAGTCGGAGTCGCTGTCGTCGGAATCATCTTCGATGGTTCTTCTATGTTGAGCCTTGAGAGCGATCGTCTTCTCTGACTTCTCCTTTGGTGTAGCATCTTCAAAGTCTTGAAGTTCTAACTCGTGAGTGAGTAGCTTAGTTTCTAGAGACATTGTTGAGAGGTCATTCCCTTCAATGATTGATGTAGCCTTTGGAATCCAGTTCTTTGTAAGGGCTCGTAGAAGTTTCCGAATCTTCTCATTGTTACTATAATCCTTGCCTAGTGAGGACAAAGGATTTACAATATCCAAGAATCTTGTAAACATCTGAGTGACTGATTCACTTGGCTTCATTTTGAATGCCTCATACTCCTGAGTAAGTCTGCTGATCTTTGACTCCTTGACTTGTGTTGTTCCTTCGTGGGTTACTTCGAGAAGTTTCCATACTTCGTTTGATGTTGTGCAAGTAGACACCCTGTTGAATTCAGTTCTGTCTAAAGCACAAAATAAAGCGTTAATAACACGTGCGTCAAGACTGGCCTTTTTTTTTCTTCCTCTGTATATTTGTCATGGGGTTTTTCAACTAAAACACCATCAACATTAATACGAGGTTGCTTTTTATAGCCATCAATAACTACAGACCATAAGTCAAAATCAAGAGATTTCAGAAAGAAACTCATACATTTTTCCAATAAGTGTAGTTTGTGACGTCAAACAGTGGAGGTCTGTTTGTGGCTTGGCCTTCACTTGTGAATTTCACAGTTGCCATGTGTAATGCTGTGATCTATATAACAATTGAATATAACTGCAATTTTACCTTGATTTACCTGTATAACCCACTCTGATACCAATTTTAGGAACGAAATCGTAAAGCAGAATACTCTAGAGGGGGGGTGAATAGAGTAGGCAGCAGAATATTGCTAATTAAAAACTTGTTAGCAGTTAGATCACAGATATAATAATAATCACAGAAGTAAATGACAAAAACTAAACGTGATCAGAAGGCAAAGGCAAATACCGAGATTTATACTGGTTTCCCCCTTGTTAGGACTAGTCCAGTCGAAAGAACTCTAGCTTCTAGTTGAATCCACTATTGGAAAATCCTACAAGTTTTCATACGAAGTCCTTGCAACTTCTACAGACGCGAGCTTTGATACGAAGAACTCGACCAACTTCAATTGTGAAGAGTTGAATCTTCTATCAAGCCTCTGATTACAATCGCTACGAAGCTTCTAGACCGTACCGCACTGGCAAATCGACTAGAGGATTGGAACTGGCTTGGGATTTAAAAATGATAGATTTTTAGAACTCTTTGGAAGAATGTAAGCTCAGGAAGAGAAGAGATTGAAAGTGAATTGGTGATTTGAAATGATCGAAATACTTCTCTATTTATAGTTTTTCCAAAGACAGAACTCTGACAGAATTCGGACAGAATTCGGACAGAACTCTTTGTAACAAACCACAACTGAAGGATGACCAAGTTCAAAAACCCAACGTTCACTAACGTTCCAAATGGCCGAACTCTGGCAGAGTTCTGCTGGGGTTCTGCCAGTTCATTTGAGAAAATAAATTTTGGCTTTTTGAAAAATCTTTCAGAAGCTTTTTGTAAAAAGAATGTTTTTCAAAAACATAGGTCATTTGTAAAAGAATATGATGGTTTTAAAAAATATTTTCAGATAGCCTATTTGCCTGTACGACTCTGTGTACATTGTATTCCTAGACTCAATAAAATGAAAAATTACATAGCGTATCAGAAAGTACATTCTGAATGGCAAACAGCTTCGAAACAGCTTCGATCTTGAACATAGTAAATATCTATTGTTGAGCAGTATCCAAAACGTCGTAGGTGAACATCTGAGTTGACTTGGAATTATATCGAGATAGAGTTTGATCAATTATTAAAATCAGGCTTGACCATGACCAATGGGCCAACAGATCGTATTTCAACTTTTAAACATATGGAAGAACGGTTACAGTTTGAATCTAATTTGGCATCCCATTCTAGAAGATAAAGGACACTAAGTTCAAAGTTCTACCTACTTAAGAAAGTTTGGTTAATTGTGGGAAGCACATTAATAGACTTCTAAGAAGGTCAAATTTCAAGGAGGTGTGTGGAAGTATGAGGTATTTCCAATCATAGTCATAGACTTTATAGGAAGTCTAGGTATTATCTATTTAATATGGCCCATATATTGACTATGTTTGGTCAAGACAATAGGAGAGGTCTTGGTTAAGTATATCCGAAAGCAAGTTGGTACCGAGAGATGCATAACATAGGCTACGAAGAGATACAGTTACGAAATCTATGGAAGGAGAATTAGTGAGCCAAGAGGTGGGGCCTACATAATAGGGGTGAGGGCCTATTCCATCAAGCTTGGTTTTATAGTCCAAATATGGCGATAGGCTATGATGGGTTTAACTGAATCTCAATAGGTTCCCTAATTGGACTTCAATCCTTGATTCCATGAACTTTAGACTTTAATCTATAGTGGCTGGAAAAAATTTCTTGTGGAATTAATTTAAACCATCCCTATTAGGTTAGGGTAATGTAGAATAGGTTCAAATTTAAGTGGTTGGGAAAATTTCCCGTCGGGTTGGTAGAATAGGTTCTGTAGGTCATGGGATGCGCCTTCCATGACTTTTGTGTTTAAGTAGCACAACATGCCTCTATTGAGTGGCATACTAGTGGCATGCGCGTAGAGGACTTCGAGTAGATCACAACTATATACTGGGTCAAAAGAATTGAGTCAAGATTGGATCTCTAATTGTAGTCGGGAAGGGACAATGGTATTATGGTAGGGGTTATAGCTAGCCTTTTTGACTCGAAAGTCGTATCATAAAAATAGAGTACAAGGGAACGTGTTTTAGTAGGACATGGGATATCTACATGAAGGTGGAGTCGTCTATGTCTTGTATGTGAAATTTGTTGGAATGAAACAGCTATTTCGTGCTCCAAATATTAATGTCACGGTCGGGGACACCAAATGATCTAAATGGAAAGTGGGAGTTCATAAGTCACTGTTTTTTTTTCCTAGTGAGAACCAATTTACTTTAGTAAATCGTAAACTTAGTGAATCCCAAAAATGTGGAAGGCTTACGATCTATTCACTCTCGAGACTATGGCATGGTTTCAGGAACAATAAGGTTAGAAATATTTCAAAGTCATGGCATTGTACCTCAACCTTTGATACTAATAGGGCACGATGTGATCGATGACATGATATGGTAGATATGAATTAATTTCGAGGATCACATGTACAATGATACGTGAGTTGGTAAAATAGAATAATCCACTCTTCCATAGTACACGAGAGTTATTGATGGGGGTAACGAACTTTAAGGTACATCATATGAAAGATCTCTAATGGCTAAGTCATAATTTTCTATTTGCGTTAAGCCTGCAAGACTATGGTCATAAGGTTTCTAATGGTGTCGAATGTAGTACCCCTGCATTGTTGTTGGTAACTGGTAAATCATGATATGACAGGAATTTCAAGCTATGGTATTGGCTAAGCTAGTGATTGTGGTGTTCCAATGCTAGTCAGGTCTTAATAACAAAATTTGTACAACTAGGATAATATCTGCTGGACTACAATCTCGGGATTGGTGTCTGCCATATTCATGGTAAAATGATCGTCCTTATCTTTGTCTATTTATCTCATGTCTAAACTTGTGGGTTTGGTCGATAAAAGGTTGTGGCATAGGGACTGCTAGTTAAAGCAAGATTCAAGACAAATATTTAGAGTCTCATAATAATTGGTTCCTTGAGAATAGATAGGCTCCTAGGTTGGTGCTTTAACCAAGGGTAAGTTCCTAATCATTCTCAAGTTCAATTGACTAGAAGATCATGGTAGTAGTTTCAGGGTCGAGGGGAGGACAAGTAACTCAAGGCGAGGTTGTAGTCTTATGGATGGCCGATGGTAGCTACACTTATGTATACAACTATCATGGCCATGGGGGATACTCTATATCTATCTATCAGATACAAGCGTTCATCTTTCCAAATCAGTGAAAGACAAAGACAACAAAGAGTTCAAGAAAGATGTCATCGAATATAATTTTGTGATTCAAAGGCGAATGTATAATTCAAGAGAAATTGTCAAGGCAGTCGCGGATGAGACCCTAGATACCTCTATATCTCAATCCACGTGGGATAATCATATAAAGAGCGAACCAAATGCATCAAGGTTGATCAGACCATAACACATTGATTCTAATTAGACAAATATGCTTGTGGGCGTCCCCATTATACATATGTCCTAAACAAGCTCAATAAAGGATAAGCTTACAAAACTAGGCTATAAATAGAAATATTTTTTATGATATTACAAAGTATAAGTACGGGAGATGATGATGAAAGCAGTAACAAATAGTTCAAGTTTTACAAAGATCTAAGTCTTGTCCGGTATTCCGGGTCATACAGTCATTCTACTGTCTCTTGTATCAGGCCTTGGTTGACCAATGGGGTATAGGTTACCAAACTCTATCTTCTAGATAAATATATCTCCCTACACTAGCATATATTTATTGTCATCCTGTTACACTTTAATACTAGGTTCCAAGAAAACGGGTGGTAGGCCGTAGTCATACTACCCAACTTATAAAAGTCAACTACTAGGGTGATTGAACAATATAACATGTATAACTAGTATGACTTATCTTCTTAACCATTATCAAGCACGGAAGGAAGGATACAAATTATGGAAGAAAGGGATCAAACAAGAGGTAATTCAAAGCTGTCAAACGAGAGTTCGATAATGGAATTCAATGGGAGGAGGTCAAGCTTGTGGATGAGATTCTAGACTCTAATCCTATCTGCAGGCCCACATCGGTACAGTAACATAACCGAAGTGATAAACTGGACCTGCATGGGCCACCGCAAAAACATGTAACGCTCCAGTCCCAAAATACTTAGGACTAAGTACGTAGACATGCCAGCTGTATACATTTGAAGTATACTCCAATGTATGGAACCCCCATATGTATAAATAAGCTGTAAAATGCAATAAAACCATGATAACTAAATCTCATCCATATAATCAGAAGAATAATGATATAAATCAACTCAAGAATTTATCACTTATACATGTAGTTGGGCGGAGACAAATCCACTACCAACTATTTTAAAAAAGAGAACTATACAAGGAAAGGACAGATAAAAATGACAAGATGAACCAAGGGCAATCATCTTCGAAGGACTGGAGAAGATCACGGCCTTGGCTAGAAGACCTACGAAAAGTCACAAAGCACACACCGGGAGAGATCAACAGGTCCTCAGAGGGACGTAACAAGATACATAAAAAATGTACCACATAACTGAATATATGTCATCAATCACAAATAAAGTAAAATAGCCTCATTCGAAACAAGATCCAATATCTCATTATCGAAACAGTGGACTACCCCAACAACCAAACAAGGACAAGTGGTAGCATACTATTACGTGATGCGACATTGTCCCAAGCTACTAGTGGAGACGACATTACATTGACTAAGGATACCTAACCATTCTACTGTGTTCATGCAGTTAAGAACAAACCTTCAACGTATGGGCACTCTGGATCAGGTGGAGGAACTCAGGTATGGTCCCATCAGGATACCAGGGACCTCAAAGCATAACATTCCTCGAATGTCAGAGGCCAGCAGGGAATCAGGTATCAGGATCCAGGACCGTATCTCCAGCGGAGATAACCGACAATAATAGGAAAGTGCGTATATGGTCCATACGTTAAGGAACTGTTCTTCCCACCTAATGCCTAGTAGAGTCATATCCATGAATCATATACCTCTACTAACTGCCATGTCTTCTAACATGCCTCTATTAGCAGTTAGCCCTAACGCATGCGCACAGGTGATCAGCCATCACGCAAATACCTCTACATGCTACTCATCTCACACATATTTCGTGGTACAACTGTGTCAAGGTTTATGTTATACACTACAAATGGTAGTCCCTTAACTCTAGGTCCATATGCAATTAATGGATAATAAGTACAGTAACGCTAATATCACTGAGCAGGTAATAAATCAGGAACTGTAATAATGGTACAGCTACAAAAACTAAAAATAAGTAAATAGTGATATGCAATAACAAAAATGCAAACTAAATATAAGAAGTAAATATGGCAAGGTATCTTGTCTGAGGTTGTGTGCAAAAGAGCGACGTCCAATAGCTCGAACCGTCAAAAGAGTGAAGCGATAAAAGCCAAATTCTACATACGCCCTCGGATGCTGAAATAAACACCACAAACGTGTTCAGAATATAAGATATGTCTAGGAAATACCTGTCCAAAAGTCTAATTCTGGAACAGGAGCAAAATCATAATTTCGGGTCAAAACGATTTCTGTCGTTGGACCTGTTTTGTACCGAAATGCGTGCCAGAACCTACGATCTCCAAAGTCGTCAAACTACATGTCTATGGGTCCAGTTTGATAAGACAAATACAGCCGTATATCCAAAGTTGGATTTCGGCGGGCAGTGCACAATTTCGCTCGTTGGATTGGGTCGTGGGCCCGCCAAATATGTGTTCCGGTCGACCTTCTCAGAATCGGACCAAACTTGGCATACAGGACCAGAAAAATGATACGGTCCTGCTGGTGCATGTTTCGTTTCGATTCAACAAACATGCACAAAGTAATTGAATAATTTGCAAAGGGGCCGATACGATTAATTTCGACGGATACGCATCAAATTCGTCGCGCACACGTGACTAATTTGAATACCGTCAAAGCCCACACGTCCGCGAGATTGATACACACCTTTCGATGCCTTCGTTTTGCGACACGTCGTCCGATTTGGCAGAACGTATGTTATATCAGAGATTTTTTAGAGTTTTGGACAGTTTTGAAAATAGGTTTTTGTTAGTTTTGGGCGATCGATCACTCGACGCTTATTCGATGATATTCAAATCTACAAAAAGGTTTACGAAGCCCTATAAGTTGGCTTGGACTGTGTTCAATTAGATTTTTGAAAATGTTGCTAACGTCTTAGCAACCTTCCTTCGAACAGTGGGTTTGGGACTGCTCGATCCCCTGTTTATGAACAGGTTTTCGATCGATTTTGGCATCGATTCCCACTAGATTTAATTACTATTTACATCAAAAACATTATATGGGGTTGAAGAGGTATAAGTTAGGTTTGTACCGGAGAAAATGGCGTGACGAATGGTCGATCGAGCACGAAGCAATCCTGCTGTGAAGTAGGTCGAGGACTGCCGCTTGCTACTGCTGTTTCTAATAGCCTCCTCGGCCTTGCCGCGTGTGGGGCTGTGGTCGGCCGACCTCCGGTGGCGCACAGTTGCCTGGGCGGTGCGTCCAGGGATAGGGGAGGCTCGCCTGAGGCTGGGGTGTTAGGGTTTGGGGATTCTCCCTCCTACTAACATCTATATATGTAACCGAACAAGGAGGTCAGGTGTTAATTTGCTGGCCCAGGCTCGGTTTGAGCTTGGCAAGGCTGTTATTCCCTTCGGGGAACAGTGGCTTGGAATTTTCTTTTCTTTTTTACTCCTTTTTCTTTTCTCTCTATATATATATATTTATATATTATAGAAAAATGTAAATAAATTAATAGAAATTCCTAAAAATCTTAAAAATAGTCCTAAAATATTCTAGTCAATATTTAGCAGAACTGCACTATCAATTATATATGGTGAACCAAGTGTATGCTAATTGCATTAATTGATAAAAATTATTAATTAATTATGATTCATTTTTAAAACCATAAAACGATGTCAAATGAAAGTAAAATGCCTTAAAAGTTTTTCAAAATAACAAAATAGATTTAGAAAAGTTTGTTCATACAATTTGTAAAAGTTTGTCGACGCATATATTTATTGTAGCATTTAACTTGCTACTAAATTATTAGAATAATACATAAATTTTAAAAATCCATAATCTAAAATAGTGTACAAGTAAATAAATTAAGACTAAAAACTCGTAAAATTTTGGGGGTTTACACACAGGCCGGGCTGGTTGGTGCTCAGTAAGGTCGAAGAAAAAGCTCGGATTCGGTAGAAGAATTGGTGGTGGATCGGTGAGAGAATGGAGGGGCGGGTGAATGGAGTTGGGGGTCTACGCGATGGAACCTTTTCTGGGTCGGTGCTGGTCCACGAAAGCGGTAGTGGCAGCAAGGGGAGGAGATGGTCATTGGCTCGAGGAGATCGCTAGCCAGGAATAGCACGTGGGGGAAGGTCGCTTCGATGGAAGATCAACAGGGTTTAGTTGTGTCGTGTCCTTGGGACATAGGGGCACAGGACACTGGGATTTAGTTTTAGGGTTTCATTATAGGTTTTGGGAATTGGGATATGTCATATCGTATATGAAATGATTTTGTAAATGTAATGGTGGAATAATCTAGAATAGATTAGCACATGGATTATGAGAGAATATTTGACGAATATTTCTAGGAATATTCTAAGAAGATGTTAGATTTCGAGGAATATTCCCTAGGCTTTAATTAATCACGTGATTAAGCTAACCATGCTTAATTAAGTAATTTTAGAAGGTTTCCACCTTAACCATGGCTACCTATTTACTAAACTTGTCACTCCCTCTTTGCAACTTGCAAGAACGCCACTCCCAAATTACAAAATTACCATTCCACTTCCAAAAATTTCTAAATTGTAACTCATTCCTATAATTTCTAAAAAAATAAAAATAATGCCTAAAATTAATTTGGGATTAGAAATATAGTAAAATTTGTGAACATGTGATTACATGTCCACCCACCTTAGAAAAATTTCGTACTCAAAATTTTAAATGACACGACTATTAACATAATCAAAATCTAGGTTTAGCCACATGATCAAAAATCAAAATTTAGGCACGACCAAGAATAATTAAAACCTGAACACGATCAAGAATAGAACCAACATCATTTAGGCATGATCAAATACTTAATGAATTTCATCTAGTCACGAACTAGGTACGATCAAAATATAGATATGACCAACAGAATCAAATTCTAGATACAATTATGAATATAATCAAAATTTAGTAGGACAGAATCAAAATCTTCTATTTAAAATCTAGTGGAACTCATTCAAAATCTAGTAACATGCTTTTACTGAGAAAGACAGACGATAATTACAAGGATAGAAGTACAAGAACGAAGAAAACTACAATGGTTCATCTCATATTACAAGGTCTAGTCGACCATTATTTCTAAAGACATACTCTCTCAACTTCTATTTACAAATCAACTATATCAAGAAAGCCAGCATCTCAAATCAATCACTTCCATTCTAGTGCTAATCTCTTGCTCTTGATTCTTCTTTCGGGGATAATCCCTGATCCTATGCTTGATCGATCCACAATTGAAGTATTATTTCATTCTCTTCATGTATTCCTCTCGTCCATGTCCTGGCCTTTTATAGTAGGCATACGTAATTTGATTATGTTTCTACTGCTGGATTGGGGCTTGCCCTTGAAGAATTTCTTGCTAATAAATCGGGATCTGATCCTAAAAAGTCTTCTGCTGACCATTATGGCGTATGGACAGTCCAGAATTAGGATCTTTGCCTACATCACGATCCTTCTTAGGTCTAGGCTCCATATATATCTCAAAACCCTGTGCTACATTCATTATCTCCCCATAGGTGCAAGCCCTGCTAGTAGTGACAACTAGGCGAATCTTTTGGGATAAACCTTTCTTGAATCTATGTGTTCGGTCTTCAGGCGTACGGACCATGTATTCTACAAAATTCCCTTAGTGCTGAACTCGACAGTATACTCATCAACTGTGAGACTGCCTTGTTCTATCCTCTTGAACCGACTCTCAAGGGCCTCTCGAACAACCATGAGATAAAACTTCTTCTTGAACAAATCTTTGAAGTCCTTCCACGTAAGTCCCGGAGATGATGGTCGCAGCTCATCTTTATACCAACTGCTAGCAATATCAAATAACTATATGCTAGTGGCTTCCACTTTTAGGTGTCACGACCCGCGCATGTATGATCGGATACGAGTGCGTGGATAGTCCAGCCGTGGTAGTTAGTTGTTTAAACCTTGATAGTCATCAAATGATCATGATATCAATCTCTTCTCAATCACAGAACTAGTAAATAAAAAACAAACCCAACACACAACACGATCACCAGTCCGCTCTCGTCCTATTTTTAAAATATTATACATGTCTAATTTTCGTAGACAAATTCGGTAATCATTATCACCAATATTATACATATCTAATATTAAAATATCTGATACATCCAAATGATCTGTTCTAATTTTCTAGAGTCTTTCATAAGCCTCTCGATTTATGTGCTCTTCCCATGACCTAATATGTCAATAGTCCTGTCAGAAAGAGAGCAAATTACATCCAAACAACATGTCGCATTATACAAATAAAGCAAAAAAAAAATGTAAAAATAAAACCAGACAATATGACAATGAATGTTATCATAATCATGAAACCTACAACACGAAAAACTATAAGAATTATAATTAAACATGATAAATACGACTAGCCACGAAAGTAGATATATTTAACAACACGACTAGCAATCTACATATTTTAAAATAATGTTTCGATATGTGGCTGGCTAAGGTTTAGATTTGGACTGGCCAGGCTAAAGCATACGTGTCATGTATGTAAAGCTATGATTCAGAATATAATGGGTTGAGCATATTTCTACTTGGTATTTTCTATTTCCCTGAGATTCAGAAATCAATATCAAACAAGATTCAGAACTTGATATCATTGATGCGAAAACAAGGATCAAATAATATGGAGTCACATGTCAGAATCATTTCCAAGCAAGATTCAGAAATCTATATAAAGCATGATTCGGAACTTGATATCATTTAATGCACAATCATGAGTCATATATCAATGATACAAAATAATGTGCCAAAAATCGTGTCACAATATGAACCATGAAAAATTAAGAAATAAAATATAGCATTTATAATGCATGGAGAAACATCTTGTAAGGAGTACTTGCCTTAGTCCAAATTGTTGGCTTGGTGAGCCTAGTCCAAAACTATGAACAAGTAAGAGGTTTAGAAGTTAGACTTCCATACATCTTTAGAAATTTCCTATTCTAGCATAAGTCCCTAATATCCTTAAAGAATCTTTATCTTAAATCGTCTGAACCCAAACTCTAACAGGAAGAAAGTTCACCAAGGATCTACACAAATAATTAACTTCTTGCTTGTAAACCATCCCAAAATATACTTTGTCATGCAAATTATAATGCCCATCTCTGATTAAAGGTCCAAGAAAACTTAAATTTTCTTAATTAAAACCATATAGCTTTCCTTACTAAAGGCCCAAGCCAGAATTCTTTTCCTTCAACATCCAACCAAATCAGGAATTAAA
Organism: Iris pallida; assembly: GCA_029216955.1. Taxonomy (NCBI): domain Eukaryota; kingdom Viridiplantae; phylum Streptophyta; class Magnoliopsida; order Asparagales; family Iridaceae; genus Iris; species Iris pallida. The sequence continues at coordinate 5,907,774 of JANAVB010039219.1, read as the reverse complement.
TTATTACAATGGCTTCAGCTCACTCCCCCTAAATATCAATTCTATAATTTGCTGAAACCCAAAATTCTGGCCCAAAAAATTAGGCACCAACCAATTCCTTTTTTTCTTCCTAATATCGAATAGCTGGGTCTGGCCCAGGCTAGTGGGTCTCAGTCAAATCATACTTTTTCTTTTTCTCCTTTCTCTCTTTTTCTTATCTCTTTTTCTTTTCTCAAAGCCTATTGGTCCAAATAGAGCTCGATCCAACCCAAACCTTCACTCCCCCCTAATAACCCACTGAGGAGAAAGAAAATATTCGGTCATAAAAAATCTAGAAGGAAAGGAAGAAACATAAAAAAGAAGAAAAATATAATTAAAGCAAAAGAAGAAAGGAATGGGGAGAATGATAGAATGCTCACCTCAAGGAACAGTTCTGGGTTAGGAAAGTTGGCAGCCGTGCAGTGCTCGGAGAAGAGCATTATTGCGATTGGAGAGGCGAAGATGTAACGCCCCAGTCCTAAAATATGTAGGACTATGAACGTAGACATGCCAGCCAATAAGTAAACGTAAGCTGTAAAATGCAGTAGAACCATGACTAATCTCATCCACACAAAATATAAACCTCCTAAATTTCTACTACAAATTTTTTATTAAATAATTTGAATTATTTTGTACTTCGTATCTGTACGTCGCATACGAATTCGCATTTTTGTATTTGTGTAGCGTGCGAGAATTACGTTTCGTATTTGTTCGACTAGTGCGAATATGTGTCGAGGTACACATTTTAGAAAAACATTTTTGTTATAAATTTTATATTTATATAGGAAAGTACATGTTCAAACAAATGTGATAAATATTTTTATTTTGCATAAAAGAGTCATCTAAAATAAGTAGTGATTTAGAAAATTTTGGTTTATATAAAATATATTCTAGATATTTGTGAAATTTGGAATTTGTTTATCAATCTATTTTGTCGTTTACAAAAGCTATTTTATAATTTAATATTTAAATAATATTCATGATTTTCGAAATTTATTTATGATATATTTTAATATTTATGAAAAAGAGATTTAAAATTTTGTTTTAATTATTTTGATAATTTAAACTTGGAAAAGATTTTATTTTAAATTAAAGGAAGTTATCTAGATTGATTTGATTTTGATCGCTTAAATTCTAATTCGATTTAAATAAAGGATGAAATTATCCATCGGGGTTTAAATCAGTGCAAGTCCTTATCCATGTCACGACCCGCACCCTAGAGTAAGGGCACGGGAAGTGGGTACGTCCAGCCTACGCCGCAGTATCGACGGTAAAACGCTGTCCTAGGTCACAACATCTAACAATATAATGCTAAACAGTTTATACTCCCCGAATGGGGATGACATAGGAGAAAGTAAACTCAATCACAACTAAGGAAGAAGAAGGATGATATGATATAAAACTCAAATAAAACACAGAAGATCAGAAGAGTCTAAGTGTCTAAGATATCACCTCAGCAAACATCCAAAATACAAGTCCCAACTACTGAATATGAAAGAATATATACAATCCAGATCCCAAAAGCCAATAATAGTAAACCTAGACTAGGAAGCCTCAGTCTCTATAGCCAATGGATCCGGCTGGAAATCCGGATCAATGGTGTCATCTAGAGCTGTCCCGTAGTAGGTATCCACACAGGCCTCCTCCTTCTCCGCTGTAATATTTTCAACAGGTCCAGTCAGGACAGGTGCGAGTACAATACATCTCAACAGATCATAGCAGGTTAGAAAATATAATCATGAAGTAAAGTAAGATACAAGAACTAAAAGAAAGTACAGAATGTAAACAGAGAGAAAACTGTAATAGAAATATCTACTATAAGTAGAGAACTAACAGTGGCTAGTGAGTCAGAGTACAATATAAACATATGAATGGCATAGAAGATTCTGGAAACTATACTATGGAGTAATTCTAGGAACTACACTACTTGGATATTATTCATATATCTACTTCTACTCCCCCGTACCCCAAATCAATACACAAGGATCCAGCCAGGTTTTGTTATGATTCCAATAAAAGGCCCACAAGGGGTGATACAAGGTAAGCCCATAAATGGGTGATTCTGGGAATGCCCATAAATGGGGTGATTCAAGGAAGACTCTGTGATCATGAGAGTACATGTCAGAAGTGATCAATGAACCGTGAAGCATAGTGATACACCATGTAAGTGAAACGCAGAAAACATGTAGTATACGATGCTCCCTGAGGGGATAACATCTCAAGAAGGGATCCATATAGTACTAATCCGTGTGACCAATATGACAGTATCAAGTAAAGTAATTTAAAACAGGAAAATAATTCTAAACAGGAAATGAAATGATCAGAGAATGTACTCGCCTGGTATCTGAGTGCCCAAGATGAAAGTACTATCCGAGGAGTGGTGTCTGGCTCCTATTTAGAACAGCACAAGTCATAACATGTCCAAAATGGTAATAAGATGCACTACAATGCATTCTTCATGAATCTTGGTCAATCTAGGCCAAAGTCAACTCTTGGTCAACTCTGGTCAACCCTAGAAGTCAAACTAGGTCATCATGGTCAAACTAGGTCTAACAAGTCTAAATAGTCTATTCTAGACCTAATCAAGACTAAACAAGTATAACTAAACTCTCACTAGGCAACAGACACACCATAGGCCATATACCTATGTAGAGTCATAACCATGTAGGCCATGAGCTAATACAACATAACACTATAGGTCAAACCATATATATATCACTATATTCCCTTATATGTGTATATATATATAAATCTACATACACATATAGCAATATGTGTATCACACATAGCCTTACATTACACATATTTATTCACATTCACTTATATGTAATTTCACATACACATAGATAGGGCTGTGAATATAAGGGCAATGTGTGAGATTGTGTATGAACATTGAGAGTTCTGAAACCTGTGTACAGTGAAGGAAAAATCGGGAATTCAAAGTGTGTGTCTAATGTTCATGCATGTGTGTGTGGGTGAGAGTGTCAATAGGTATATGTGTGAAATAAACCTTGATTTAATGTGTGTGGACTGAACATGTGTGCATAGGAGTGTGTGTATTAGGAGATGTGTGCCTGTGTGTGCCACAGAAATCCCAAGACAGGGACTGGATAGTGAACATGTGAACCTGGTGTGTGTTATCCAGTGAGTGTAGTGTAATAGGAGGCATATAACAACCTACCACGACAGAGCAGGGAAACTTGTGTGTGACAGAAAAATGGGGGTTAGCAAGTGTCAATAGGAATATGTGTTAGGCAATGTGGATGTATGTAAATCCTGAAACAGTGAAGGAATACATGAAATCGTGTGCATTAGAAATCAGTGAGCTAAATGAGAGAACTTGTGGTTCTAGGAATATGCATGTATGCTACACATGTGTAAGTGACAGTAAAATATCTGGATTGAAACTAATCAGTGAAAGATGTGTTCTCAGTGTACTCAGGATTTGAACTAATGTTATCACAACCTTGCAACATTTGATTTAATCCCATTCAAACTTAAAAACTGAGAATATTCAGTGTTATCTGGAAAGCAAGAATTCTCAGGTTTAAAATCAACTTAACAGTTGAAACAATAGCAAACCCAACTCAATGCCAATTATCATTTCATGCCATAAGCCTAGTCTAATGTAATCGAACTAATCATAAACTAGATAACATTTAGGATTAACTGACAGCTGATAACATTAGTCAAAACTAGATTAAAATAGGAATTTAAGCATTCAAATAAGGGCAAAATACTAATACCGTATTGTATCAGGAAATAGGAAAACCAATTCAGGATTTCTTCACTTCCATGAGAATTCGATCATGTAATCAACCTGAACTGAAAGTTGAATCCTAATCATGACGTCTAGTGTTCAAACAATTTAAAACATAACTATTACATGGCATTAACAGGAAAATTTAGTGAAGAACAAATTAAAGAACAGTGATTAGTATCACTGATACCTCAGTGTATCAGTCGAATGGGGATTATTCCCATTCCACATTCGATCAACACTTAAATGATGAAACCCTAGGTAGGTAATTAATGTACTATATAGGCACGTGTCACACAGTTAATGTGGTGTCCAAAAAAGGACACAAACGTGTCCAAGCATTACATCAAACCAGTGTACATTGAATCTGTACATTGGCTGTGCTCCCCGTGTCCATTGCAGGCCAGATTTCTTACCCGACATAAAATATTAGGACACATGGCCTTGGGGATGTCATGACAGACATTGCCCCATCCTGTGTGTCCAAACACATGCGACCAAGTGTCCTTTGCACTGAGCACGAACACACTGGTAGCAGGGGAATGCTACCCGCGCGCGCGCGTGGTGCACCCCACGTGTGCACGTGTCCAAAGTGACATGACACAACACAAGCAGCACCTCAGTCGAGCAAAAACGTGTAAGCCACATCAAAACACGACTTCCTATTCAAACACATCAAAATCTCGATCGAAATGCCCTTTGTGGTATTTCGTCGAACACCTACGCTGGTTGCTGATACGTGTCCGATACGGACACGTACAGGACAGGAAATCGAGCAAACCCTATTCCTACAGCACAAGGACACCTAGGGCTTGGTATTTATGCAAAGAAAACCTAATTTTAATGGATGGATAGGAATTTACCTATGTGTGTTCTTCAACACAAAAACTTCTTCAAAGGGGATCTCCAAAAGCTACCCAACTTCTCCAAATTGATTCAATCCTGTGATTTGACTCCACAAATAGTATGAGAACAGTGATTAGAATATTATGGAATAAATTCAAATGAAAATAGAACTCTATTAATTAATCTATGTAGAAAAGAAGTGTAGGCTCATCTTGTTCTTAGAAAAAATGATAAACTATTGAAAAGAGGCACAACTTTCTAAAATAATACTATATAGGCAGAGGGGGTCTTGGCTGGCCACATTAACTAGGGTTAGGATTTTTAGAATGCATCTAAGGGCTAGCAATGAATCATGACTATTGAGTGGGCTAAAATCTAGGGCTCTTTCCTAGTTAATTTGCAACCACTCTACTTAGCTAAACATGACTCAACCCACTATCCTATACTAACTAATTCTCAATGTGGCTAAGTAGGCTAGCTATGGCCAATCTTGGTTAGCTCCAATCTAGATTAGGCAAACCAAAACCACATGGAAATAAATAAACTAGTATTTAAATCACACCATTCAAATAAATTATTTTAAATTCCTAATAAAATATATTAAATTCAATTTATTCAAAAATGACAAAAATACCCTCAAACTAGAAATGTGGTACTGACAAATCTACCCTCCTTAAAAAAATTTTGTCCTCGAAATTGAAAGGTGAAACGCAACTGATGAAAAGGATAGAAAGTATACCTCAAGGTCCAAAAAGTTATGGGTATCGCTCGCGCATCTCATCCTCCCGCTCCCAGGTAGACTCTCCTGGAGAATGATGCCTCCATGCGACGCGAACCAAAGGTATCACCTGGTTCCTCAGTACCTTTTCACGTCGATCCAGAATCTCCACTGACTACTCTGGACTGCTGAGAGAAGGTCCAACCTCAATCTCCGAATGATCAAGCACATGGCTAGGGTCAGCCACATACCGTCTCAACTGTGATACATAGAATACGTTGTGTACCCCCACTAGTACAGATGGCAAGTCTAGCCTGTATGCCACGTCACCGACTCTTCCGCTGATAACGAAAGGGCCGATGAAGCACGGGCTAAGCTTTCTACCTCCACCAAAACGTATCGTACCACGAGTTGGAGATATCCTCAAGAAAACCTGGTCTCCAACCTAATCACAAGCAAGGTCTCAATTAATTATAATAAACAAACATGATCAATCAAAACACAAACAATCAAACCTAAATCTAATCCTACTCTAATCTGTACCTCAAACTCCAAGGGCCTCTGGTGGCTATCGGCCCAGTGCCGATGTCTGTCCTGCGCTACGCGAAGTCTGTCCCTGATGAGCTTTACCTTTTCGGCTGCGTTAACAACCATCTCTGGCCCCAGTAAAGCTCGCTCACCAACATCATCCCAAGATAAGGGTGTACGACACCTACGTCCGTACAGAGCCTCGAAAGGTGACATCTCGTTGCTGGCCTGGAAACTGTTATTATAAGCAAACTCCACTAAATATAGATGATCCTCCCAGGAACCTCCAAAGTCCAAGATGCACGTCCGTAGCATATCCTCAAGCGTCTGAATAGTCCTTTCTGACTGTCCGTCCATCTGGGGATGGTATGCAGTACTAAACTTGAGCTGATTGCCCAAGCTAATCTGCAGACTCCTCCAAAAATAGAAAGTAAAGCGACTATCCCGATCCGAGCCGATGCTGACCGGAACCCCGTGAATCCTGACTATCTGCCGCATATACATCTCTACAAGCCTCTCTGTAGACGTAAACACCTTGAATGGCAAGAAGTGGGCCGATTTGGTCAACCTGTCAACGATGACTCAAATCGCGTCTTTTCCTCCTGGTGTACGCGGCAATCCAGATACGTAATCCATAGTGATATGCTCCCACTTCCACTCGGGAATGGGCAATGGCTGCAATAATCCACCGGGCCTCTGCCTCTCTGTCTTGACCTGCTGACAGACCAAGCACCTAGCTACGAAGCGAGCCACCTCCCGCTTCATCCCGGACAACCAAACATGCTCCCTCAAATCTCGGTACATATTGTTGGCACCAGGGTGTATAGAGTACTGAAATCTGTGGGCCTCCTGCAATACCTGCTCCCTGAGCTCTCTGCTAGGAACACATAACCTGGAACCGTGCCTCAAGGCACCATCCTCTGCAAGAGAAAACTCGCCATCCACCAATCCTGCTCGAACCTGCTCTCGGAGACACCGCAGAGCAACATCCTCAAACTGTGTCGACTTGATCCTCTCTACCAAGTCTTACTGAATCTGCAGGCCCCATAACTACATCTGAACTCCGGGCACGATCACCTCAATCCCAAGGCTCTCTAAATCAGCAAGCAAGTGACGGTCCATGGTCAAACATATGGCTGTCGGATACCTACTCAAGGCATCGGCAACCACGTTGGCCTTTCCTGGGTGATACTGAAGTGATATGTCGAAGTCCTACATCAACTCTAGCCATCTGCGCTGCCTCATGTTTAGCTTCTTCTGAATGAACACATACTTTAAGCTCTTGTGATCTGTAAAAATCTCTACCCACTTTCTATACAGGTAGTGCTTCTACAACTTCAGAATAAATATCACTGCTGCCAGCTCCAGGTCATGGGTAGGGTAGTTCTTCTCATGGGGACGTAATTGTCTGGAAGCATAGGCAATCACCTTCCCATGTACTGCAAGACACAACCCAGCTCCTTCCCTGAAGCGTCACTATAAATAGTGAATCCCCTTGATCCTGATGGCAATATCAGAATCGGAGCTGTCGTAAGCCGCTTCTTCAACTCATCAAAAGCTGCCTGACACTCCTCTGACCAAACATACTCAGCATCCTTCTGGGTCAACTGAGTCAACGGCTATGCAACCCAGAAGAAATCCTGCATAAATCTCCGATAATATCCTGCCAGCCCCAGGAAACTCCTGATCTCTGCCACTGAAGTCGGTGTTGGCCATGCCTTAACTGCTACGATCTTCTTGGGGTTAACTGAGATACCATCTCTGTTGGCCCATTGGTCATATGGTCAAACTGATTTTAATAATTGATCAAACTCTGTCTCGATATATGAAGCTAGTCAGGATATCTCGGACTCTTGGACATGATCAAGAACAGCTATCTACTCAGTTCAAGACCGAAGTAATGTTTGCATGTTCGAGTCTGTATTTCTTTGAGCAATGTATTTTTCATTTTGTTGAGTCTAGGAATACGTTGTACACCGAGTCGTACTGGCAAATAGGCTATTCCAAAATGATTTCAAAAAGTTTTTAAAATATCTTTAGTTTTAAAAAACATTCATATTAACAAAAGCTTCAAAAAGGTTTTCAAAAAGGTTTTCAAAAATCCCTAAAAACTAATTTTAAAAACCTAACCTAACCCTGACAGAACTCGGCCAAAGTTCGGCTAGAGTTCGGCCAGAGTTCGGTTAGTGGCCGTTTTGATTTTTGAATTCTTTGGAACTTGGTCCTCCTGCAGTTGCGAATTTGACCGAGATTTCCTCATCGAGTTCTGCCCGAATTCTGCCCAATTCTGCCAGAATTCTGTCCGAATTCTGCCAGAATTCTATCTTGAATTCCTATAAATAGGGAAGGATTTCGATCATTTTAACTCACTCATTCACTTTCAATCTTCTCTATTCTAAAAAGCTTTCAGTCTTCCAAAGAGTTTTCTCGAGCTTCAAATTTTAGATCCCAAGCCAATTACAATCCTCTAGTCGATTTGCCAGTGCGGTGCGGTCTAGAAGTTTCAGAGTGATTGTAATCAGAGGCTTGATAGAAGATTCAACTCTTCAAAATTGAAGTTGGACGAGTTCTTTGTATCAAAGCTCGCATTGTAGAAGTTGCAAGGACTTCGTTAGAAAACTTACAATTTTGCCAATAGTGGATTCAACTGGTAGCAAGAGTTCTACCGACTAGATTAGTCCTCAACAGAGGAAAACTAGTATACATCGCTGTCTTTGTGTTTGCTTTCTTATCTCTCCCTTTACATTATTTAGTTGTGATTATTATTCTGTGATCTTGCTGCTAACATTTTTAATTAGCATTTTTTTCACTGCCAACTCTATTTACCCCCTCTAGAGTATTATGCTTTACGATTTTGTTCCTACAATTGGTATCAGAGCAGGTTCTCCATCTAGAGGCATTATATTCTGATCCCAATCGTTCCTACAATTGGTATCAGAGCAGGTTCTCCATCTAGAGACATTATATTCTGATCCCAATCGTTCCTACAATTGGTATCAGAGCGGGTATTACCGGTAAAGCAAGGTAACATTACAATTATTTATTCATTTAATTAATTGTTATATAGATCACAGCACAACACATGGCAACTGTAAAATTCACAAGTGAAGGCCAGGCCACAAACAGACCTCCACTGTTTGATGGTATGAACTATATCGAGACAGAGTTTTTTCTTGAAATCTCTTGACTTTGATTTATGGTCTATTGTTATTGATGGATATCAAATGCCACCTCGCATAAATGTTGATGGAGTTTTAGTTAAAAAACCCCATAACAGATATACAGAGGAAGAAAAAAAAAGGCCAGTCTTGACGCACGTGCTATTAACGCTTTATTTTGTGCTTTAGACATAACTAAATTTAATAGGGTATCTATCTGCACAACTGCTAATGAAGTGTGGAAGCTCCATGAAGTCACACATGAAGGCATGACTCAAGTCAAAGAATCAAATGTCAACAGACTTACTCAAGAGTATGAGGTGTTCAAGATGAAGCCCAACGAAACAGTTACTCAGATGTTCGAAAGATTCTTGGATATTGTAAATCCTTTGTCCTCCCTAGGCAAAGAGTACAGTAACCATGAAAAGATTCGCAAACTCCTACGAGCACTTAATAAGAACTGGATTCCAAAGGCTACTGCGATCATTGAAGGGAACGACCTCACAACTATGTCCCTCGAAGTACTCATGGGTAAGCTACTCACTCATGAACTGGAGCTACAAGATTTTGAAGAGCCTGCACCAAAGGAGAAGATAATCGCTTTCAAGGCTCAGCACAGAAAAGCTGCTGAAGGTGATTCAGACAGCAGTGAATCTGATGCTGAAGATCAAGCACTCCTAGCAAGAAAATTCAAAAGATTCATAAGATATGAGAAGAAAGCCAAAGAAAACAATAGCAGCAACAACTAGTATCAAGATGATGCTGTCTGCTATGGCTGCAAGAAGAAGGGACACATGAAGAAGGATTGTCCTACAAACTCATCATCAAGCAAGCAGAGCAACAGGTATGAAAAAGGGAACCTGAAGAGATCAACATCTCGGAGATATGCCAACACCAGCATATGGCATGAAAGTGAAGCCAGCGATTCAGAAGATGAACAATCAGAAGACGCTGCAAACGTATGCTTTATGGCATCCGATCAGGTACCCACTGAACCTGTAGTTGATACATATGATGACTTCATCTTTGAGTAATTAGGAGATGCCTTCAGTGCACTGATAAGTGATTACAGAAAACTGTATAGCAAATATCAGACCTTGAAGAAGGTACTCAAAGAGTACAAAGGTAAAATAGGAAGACTTACCGACCTACTAGCTGAGGTTAAAAATAATGTTAGTGAGTCTGGTGAGCTTTTCTCAATTAAGATCTTATTACACGAGACTACCAAGTCATCTGAAGAGAAGGACAAGGTTATGACCAACTGAAAGAAGAACTTTCTAAAGAGAAGAAAAGTCTTCAAAGTGCACAAATCAGAATGGAAACACTCACTTCTGATTATACTAAGTTGTATGACACTTCCAAAAGATTGGAAATTAGGTTAGAAAAATAGCCTGAGACTGCTGCTTCCTACCCTAACACGTGTCACTTACCGAAAAATCGGAACATTTATAAGCCAAATACTGTCAGACCTAACCCTATCAAACCTTTACCCCAAAAGGTTAAGCCCAAACAGGATTATAGGTATGCTTTCTTCTATACTAGAAAACCTAAACCTACCGACCATGCACACCACTCAGCTTTCAACACTCAACATGTACAATGTCATTATTGTGGCCTCATTGGTCATATTTCACCTGCATGTAGAATCAGAAAGCTTGTTGATTTAAATATTTATGCTTGGATACCAAATGCTAACATTTTAGGACCCTACAAGAAATGGGTACCAAATGTTTCATCTGCAAACTGTTTTGTAGGTGGAACACCTTTCATATGCTAAAAGGAAATGGATCCTCGACAGCGGTTGTTCACGGCATATGACCGTGACGCTACACTATTTGCAACACTGTCGAAGAAAAAGAAGAAAGGTTATGTCTCCTTCGGAAACAACTTGAAAGGATATATCATTGGTATCGGTGATGTTGGTAAGTCTCCCTATCCTGTGATTAAGGATGTCTGTCTGGTTACCGAGTTAAAACATAATCTAGTCAACGTAAGTCATCTAGCTGATCATGGTTATGACATCAACTTTGACAAAGACAAATGTACTATTGTTGATAGCTCAACTGGTAGTACTATCTTTGAAGGTATCAGGGAAGACAACATATATGTTTTCTATTTGTTGGAAGAAACTAACATTTCAGGTAGATGCTTAATGGCTAAAAGTGATGAGAGTCATCTGTGGCATATGAGACTCGGTCACACAAATATGGACACAATCTCAAGATTATCCACAAAGAAGCTAGTACGCGGTTTATCGGACATGACATTCAAGAAGGATTCGGTATGCAGCCAATGTGAATAGAACAAAGCTACCAGATCCACATTCAAGTCAGTAAACGCAGTATGTACTACTAGACCTCTATAATTGCTACATATGGACTTATTTGGTCCTAGCAGAGTTGCTAGCCTCGGAGGTAAGCTATATGCTTTTGTAATTGTAGATGATTACTCTAGATACACGTGGGTATACTTTTTGACACACAAGAATGATGCATTATCCAAATTTGTTCCCTTTTGTAAGAAAGTACAGAATGAAAAAGGTTACATGATCACTCGTATTAGAAGCGATCATGGTGGCGAATTCGAGAATGCAGAGTTTGAGCAATTTTGTGACACATACGGTTTTGTACACGAGTTCTCCTGCCCTAGGACTCTACAATAAAATGGAGTTGTGGAACGTAAGAACAGAACTCTATCCGAAATAGCCAGAGTAATGTTAAACCAGTTTAGTCTACCCAAATATTTCTGGACTGAAGCTGTCAATACAGCTTATTTTGTTCTCAATAGAGTTCTAATTCGACCCAAATCGAAGAAGACTCCATTTGAGTTATGGTTTGATAGAATTCCATCAGTTTCATATTTTAGAATATTTGGTTGTAAGTGCTTTATTCTTAATACAAAAGACAATTTGGAAAAGTTTGACGAAAAGGCCGATGAAGGTATATTTTTAGGTTATGCGGCCAAGAGCAAAGGATACAGAGTCTTCAACAAATGAACCATGATCATCGAAGAGTCAATCAACGTCACTTTTGATGAACTGAATCAAATGACTATCGATGACAATGACGAAGATCCAACTGTACGAAGCTCAACAACAGCTGATTCTCAACCAAGCTCGGCACTAGCTGATCCTCCTAGAGAAGATCCAGGAACCAGCTACCTTCAGAGTCTGCCGAAAAGATTGAAATTTATGGCTGATTATCCAAAGGATTTGGTAATTGGTGATATTACCAAAAGTGTAAGTACTCGTACATCAGGTAGAGATATTGTTTCTGGTGTTGCATTTATTTCACAACTAGAACCCAAAACTATTGATGAAGCATGTAGTGATAGTTTTTGGATAGATGCTATGCAAGAGGAATTAAACCAATTTAAACGGAATCAAGTTTGGGAACTTGTTCCCAAGCCTATTGATCATCCGCTCATTGGCACCCGTTGGGTATTCCGAAATAAACTGAATGAGAATGGTTTAGTGACTCGTAATAAGGCTCGACTCGTAGCTCAAGGATACAATCAGGAAGAAGGTATCGACTACGATGAGACTTATGCCCCAGTTGCGAGATTAGAATCCATTCGCATGTTATGCGCATTTGCATGTTTTCATAATTTCAAATTATTTCAAATGGATGTCAAGAGTGCATTTTTAAATGATTTTATAAAAGAAGAAGTTTTTGTAGCACAACCTCCAGGTTTCACAGATTTTAAAAATCCTGATCATGTTTTCAAGTTGAAGAAAGCTTTATACGGTCTGAAACAAGCCCCTCGTGCTTGGTATGATCGTCTAAGCTCTTTCCTACTTGACAACGGTTTTTCAAAAGGCAAGGTTGACACTACACTTTTTATTAAGTCCTTTAATGGTAAGCTTCTCTTAATACATGTCACTCTCCATTCCCAGAATGCGTATTTTTTATACATGTACAACTCATGAGTATTTATTTAATATTTATCATGTATTATCCTGTATTTAAATTCCTTTAATTTCATGTTAATCAATTAATCTGCTCTTTAAATTTTCATGTTAATTTATTTCCTGCAATTATATTTCTGCAATTATATTTGTGCAATTTTATTTCTGCACTTTATTTCCTGTTTTTATTTTCTGCTTTAGCTAGGCTTTGGGTTCGGGTTGGCTTTGATTGGACCCATTGGACCCGGCCCAACTCCCACCTACCACCCCCTTTTCTATTTAAAGCTTATATCTCTTTCTCTCTCCTCATAAACTCACATTCTCACCATTACTCCTCTTCTTCTTCTTTATTACTCTCTCCACCTACCAAACCGTAGGCAAGTACAACTTGTTCCCCATGAGAACCCATGTTTTTGTAGTTCATTTATCTTCCTCGCAAGATCCTAAGAGAGTTTAGAACTTGGCATTTTTCATTTCGAAGTCTTAATCTTTGTAGATCTAGATATGAGTTATTTTTGGAGTTTGGTGGTTTTGATCTATCAAACTTCCTTGTTTTCAAGTTTTGATGGTTCTATGTTGTAGAGAGTTTTCTTCTACCCAATTTTGACCTTTGGAAAGTTGGATTTGGACTTGTTTGGACCAAGTTATGGACCTTTGAAGCTTTGGGGTGCAACCATGGAGTTCTTGCTATTTGGAGAAGACAGTGAGCAGTGTACACTAGCTTTTTAGCTTGCGTCACTGAGCTGTGTGCGCTCTTTAGCGCAGTACAGTATGGAGTCCATACGCTACCTTTTTAGGAAGCGTGTGTCTTGCATACGCTACCTTTTGGGAGCGTATGACTTGCATACGCTGACTTGAATGGTCAGGAGTCGTATGGAGTTCATATGCTATCTTTTGGGAGCGTATGACTTGCATACGCTGACTTGAATGGTCAGGAGTCGTATGCAGTTCATACGGTACCTTTTGGGAGCGTATGACTTGCATACGCTGACTTGAATGGTTAGGAGTCGTATGGAGCCCATACACTTCCTTTGGGGAGCGTATGACTTGCATACGCTCACTTGGATGGTGAGGAGTTGTATGGAGCCCATACGCTGCCTCTTTGACCTGAGCGTACGCTGACTTGAGCGTAGCCTGACATGAGCGTGACCTTACTTACCCTGATCTTCTATAGCCCTGTATATTGATATTTTATTAGATATTTAACGTCCATTTTATATCCTTACGCCTTTTTGGCATAAACTCGATAAAATCATGATATGATAATATTGTTAATATCAATTATTATGTGGAATGTGCCTTGTGTCCCGATTGATTTTTTGGAATACCCAGTATGACTAGGACTTGACCATGAGAGTTATAGACTCGACCCCCGTTTAATGCTAATTGGCTTTCATGCCTTGTCACCATTGATAATAATGGTTATCTTGACTAAAATTGATCATGCGTTCCTAGTTGGAACTAAGAGACTGGCTAGTCGTCTTATTGAATTAAATGAATGAGACACGTTCATGTTATGAACTATTGTAATCGACTGGCTGATCCCGAATATTGACTTACATGCACATGCAGGCTTCAATCTATTTATTTATTTATTTACTTATTTATTTTCTACAAAAAAAGCATGTGTACTTTATGGTCAAGGCATGATTACCGTGGTTAGATTTGATTGTTGCATTACGCTATGTAAGACCAGCAACCTAACCGTACTGGTATCGTTGTAGAGTTGTGCATATCGTACCCCGTACGAAAGTACTCATTTGAATGACCATGATCCACGGCATGGGATTTCACTCAACGTAGGGACTATTAAGTTAAATAAAATAATGATGGCATGGAGAGAATGGATTCCCGAGTTCTTACATGGCAGCCCCCTTGGGACAAGTAATACCCGACGGGCCGGCTGGTTCCCACAGATACTGTAAAACTGCCACACGGGCAGGGAACAGTATCTGCTATTATTATTATTGTATATTGTATATTGACGGGCGTCCTGCTAGGACTCGTCTAATTCATGCATGGCGCACATGATTGATTGGATAGACTAGCCTTGCTCGCACATAGTAAGAACTGAGAAATCCCTAATTGCATAATTCCAGGATAACTTGGGACTCACAATAGCAAGCCGTAGTAGTTGATTGGCCGTTCAAGATGATTTGTTTGTGTACTGTACCTACTCTGTTCCCTAACTGTGATGATCAGAATGTCAGGACATGACGGGCTAACTTCTGTCCTTGTTTGGTTGGGAGGTTGGTTCGAAGTGTCGTGATGTTTTGTGAATCCTAGTGGGAAGCAGAGACCTATTATTATAATCTCTTACTTACTGGTTTTAGTTCTCATGTCGTGCTTCCTTGTGGTACTTGCTATTAGAGGTCTAACCTCTCTGGTTTTGCATGGCCAGATTTAGAGCCGGTTTCCGAGGACTCAGCTTACTTCTACCTCCAAGATGGTCAACACTAGAAGGATGATCGCAGGAGGACTCGAGTGGGTTTCTTACTTCTCCGCTCGTTTTGTTATCTACTTTATACCTTGCCGTTTGGCACCGACATGTTAGTCGGATCGTCTTGTACTTACTTTCACAAAATTGTAACTAAAGTCAGACTGCAGCTGATAACAATTGTGTATACTTTTGCTACATCAATCTGGCTATATTTTGTAAAGCCGGATATCAAGAACATCTTGACAGAGCGTTTGGGACGCCTTACTGCTTTATCTTACATGTTCTCTATTTCTGTTTCTTATTTGAATGATTGAGACAATAGATGTATAATGACCATAGTAAGACTTTTATGTAGTATGCACCCCCTCGTCTGGTTAGACAGCATTGATCGTATTATACGGTATTCATCTACCCGTAATACGTAGCTGGCTGAGTCATTCCCCCGCTCTCTAGTATTCTGGTTCTGGGGCGTGACAAGGTTTTAGTGGTGGCCCATGCAGGTCTGATTTCAGACTTGTGGGGTATTTTGATTTTAGGATGTCTCAATCACACATGTTCCTCCTTGATCTCATGATTCGTTGTTCTTAATCCTAGCTTGACCTTCTCATATCCTTTGACTTCATTGATCCTTCATGTCCGATCATTTGATTGTTCTTTTGTCCCTTTTCTTAGGGGCACCTCGTCCGTATCTGTCAGAGCTGGACAGCAACAACATGGACTGCAGCATGGACAACCTGACCATGTTGGTCAGCAACAAGGGCCGGTACTAACTCAGAAGGCTACCCAGGAAGAAGTGATAGTGGAACCAGCAGCTGGGTCGCAGTATCCGGACATTCCACCCCCACCGACAGTTCCACCTACCCAAGTGGACACACCAGCCCTTCTGGAGATCATGAGAGGAATGATGGCTACTCAGCAACACCAGATGTTAGACCAGCAGCGCATGCACGCTCAGTTACAAGAGCAGAATGTACTACTCAACCAAGGATTACATACGGCATTGGAAAGAGGGGCGAGGCCAGATTCAGGAGCGTCAGCCCGGTTTTGCAAGTATAACCCCCGCCGTTTCGAGGGCACGGAGGATGCCATCTCAGCAGATGCATGGCTTAAGGATATTGAGGCTATCCTGACAGCCGCTAAGGTGCCGGCAGAAGAACGTGTGGATCTAGTAAAGTTGTTACTTCAGGATCTCGCACGTGATTGGTAGGAAGCAGAGGAAGTAGGCATCAGACGTCCTGTTGCATGGGACGATTTTACTGCAAGGTTCAAGACGAAGTATTATGGAGTTGTGGCGCAGTTTGAGCTACTACAGAAGTTTATCAACCTCAGATAGGCTGGCAAGACCGTAGATGCTTATGCAGCGGAGTTCTGCAGATTGAGTAGGTTTGCCCCAGAGATGGTAGCAACGGAGCGCCAGAGGGCGATGAGGTTCCAGCAAGGGTTTCATCTTGAGCTCTTGCAATTGATAGAGGGGCACAATTACCAGACTTATGATAAGATATTGACGGCAACCCGAAGGCATGAGATCACCATTCAGAGGCTTGCGGCAAGGACTGGGGGTCAGAAGAGATCCCACAGTCAGATTGAAGGAGGAGGGGGAGCAGCGTCCCGAACAACAGTACCATCCCCTGGCATTCGTATCCACGATGTGGCGATGCGAGGGCCAGCACCACCACCCAGGCAGTAGCAACAACAACAGAGGAAGAACCAGCAACCCCCAGCGGGCTGCACTTATTGTGGGAAGATGGGACACACTAGAGATGTGTGTCGGACATTGAATGGACTGTGTCTGATATGTGGAAAACCAGACCATCGGATTACCACATGTCCCATAAATTCGAGGCCAGGAGGACCAGGGCAGCAGTTTCCTGCTCTGCCAGCACCAGGGACAGGACAGTATCGAGGACCAGCGGTAGCAGTGAGACCGTTGGCACAGCGTCCGTTAGTACCGCAGGCTCAGATGTTTCGGCAGCAGGGATCGCCGATGCAGCAACACTAGTATAGACCACCCCAGCATCATCAGGGAAGGGGCCAGCAGCAGCACCAGGCTAGGCCGTAACATGGGAACCAGCAAGGAGGTCGAGGACAGGCATTCACTCTGTCCTTGGAAAAGGCATTGGCATCGGGAGATGTTGTGGCAGGTAACATTCTCGTTGCCTCATATCCCGCAGTAGCATTGTTTGATTCGGGAGCATCGCACTCATTTATATCTGCACGATTTGCGACACGGCTAGGAATGGAGTTCGAGGCATTGCCAGGGAGGTTGAATATACTCACTGCTAATGGGCTCGTAGGAGTTAGTAGAGTTATTCTAGCGTGTAGTGTTGTAGTTTGCGGGCATTCTTTACCCGCCCAGTTGATAGAATTTCCTGTTGGAAATTTCGACGTTATCTTAGGCATGGACTGGCTGAAAGACAGTCATACGACAATAGATTGTCGTAGTGGGAGTGTATCTTTTGATATTCTAGGCATGAAGAGATTCACCTTAGTCAGATCAGAGGCAACTCAGCAAGAGCAGGGAGTAGTAACGGCAATGGAAGAAGTCCAGGTTCCGAAGGTAGTTGAAAAATTTCTAGATGTATTTCCTGAAGAACTTCCCGGTCTGCCACCGGTTAGAGATATTGAGTTCAGTATAGAATTGGCACCTGGAACTAAACCGATATCAGATCGGGTTTACAGAATGGCGGATCCGGAGCAGGCCAAGGTATATCAGCATATAGAAGAATTGAAGGAGAAAAAGTTTATCCAAGCTAGCGTATCGCCATGGGCAGCACCAGTGGTACTTGTGGGGAAGAAGGATGGATCATCCAGATTGTGCATCGATTACAGGAAGCTTAACGCGGCAACAGTAAAGAACAAGTACCCATTACCCAGGATCGACGACTTATTTGATCAGTTGAGCAAGGCTAGAGTTTTCTCCAAGATAGATCTTCGTTCAGGGTATCACCAAGTGAGGGTTCGGAAGGAAGACATTCCCAAGACAGCATTCAGGTTGAAGTGTGGGCATTATGAATTTTTAGTAATGCCGTTTGGTTTGACCAATGCTCCAGCTATATTCATGGATTTGATGAACCGCATCTTTATGCCGTATTTAGATCAGTTTGTCGTAGTATTTCTCGACGACATTCTTGTGTACTCTACTAGTGAAGAGGAGCATGAAGACCACCTCAGGAAAGTATTGCAGGTTTTGAGGGAGAACCAATTGTATGCCAAGCTCAGCAAGTGTGAGTTTTGGACGGATCATATTTCATTTTTGGGTCATATCGTATCAGAAGCTAGAGTAGCAGTGGATCCCAAGAAGGTAGAAGCAGTAGAGAATTGGCCAGTACCCAAGACCGTAGCTGATGTACGGAGTTTCTTGGGATTGGCAGGATATTACAGAAGATTTGTGTCAGATTTTGCAAGACTTTCAGCACCCATGACCCGCTTGACACGAAAGGATGTACCATTCGTCTGGTCGGTAGAATGCCAGGCATCATTTGAGAATTTGAAGCAGAAGTTGATGTCAGCGCCTATTCTTACATTGCCAGTCAGACCCGGAGGTTTTACAGTATATTGTGATGCGTCAGATAAAGGACTTGGATGTGTCCTCATGCAGCACGGGAAGGTGATAGCATATGCATCTAGGCAGTTTCGGGACCACGAGAAGAATTACCCAACTCATGATCTGGAATTGGCGGCAGTAGTGTTTGCTCTGAAGCTATGGAGGCATTACTTATATGGTGACCGAGTGGAGATGTACACAGATCACAAAAGTCTGAAGTACATCTTTACTCAGAAGAAGCTGAACATGAGGCAGAGAAGATGGCTAGAGTTGATCAAAGATTACGATGTGGAGCTTCAGTATCATCCAGGCAAGGCTAATATGGTAGCAGACGCTCTCAGCAGGAGAGGCGGCACATTTATGTTGACAACGCAGAAGCATATCTTAGAAGACCTTCAGGAGATGGGCATCGAGGTTATACTTCCTAGCGATGTAGGAGTTCTGGCAAGTCTACAAGTCCAATCTGACTTGGTAGATAGGATCAAGGCAGCTCAGGCACAAGACCCAAGGATTCAGAAGCTTAGGGCAGAATGTGAGTCAGGGCACAGAAAGGAGTTGAAAATTCATGAAGATGGTACACTTAGGTTTGGATCACGTCTATGTGTGCCTAGTGGAGATATCAGACAGGAAGTTATGGCAGAAGCTCATAATTTCCAGTATTCTGTATATCCTGGAGGGACCAAGATGTACCAAGATATCAAGCAGTACTTCTGGAACGGGATGAAGAGAGAGATAGCTAGATTTGTTTTCCGTTGCTTGGTATGTCAGCAAGTGAAGGCAGAACAGCAGAGGCCAGCTAGATTATTGCAACCGCTTCCTATCCCGGAATGGAAATGGGAGCATATTACAATAGACTTTGTTACCGGTTTACCGAGATCACCAAGTGGTAAAGATGCTATTTGGGTGATAGTAGATCGGCTTACAAAGGTAGCACACTTTCTTCCTTTCAGAGTAGGGCAATCTACAGAAAAGTTGGCAGAGTTGTACATACAACAGATAGTCAGGCAGCATGGAGTCCCTGTCAGTATTGTGTCAGACAGAGATACCCGCTTTATATCACATTTCTGGAGGAGCTTGCATCATAGTCTGGGTACCAAGTTAAGATTTAGCACGGCTTACCATCCGCAGACGGACGGGCAATCAGAAAGGACCATTCAGACTTTGGAAGATATGTTGCGAGCTTGCACTCTAGATTTTGGAGGATCTTGGGAAAGCCACCTGCACTTGGTCGAGTTCTCATACAACAATAGTTATCTGGCCAGTATCCAGATGACGCCATTCGAAGCATTATATGGTAAGAAGTGTAGGTCACCGCTTGCATGGGATGATATCGGGGAAAGGAAGATGCTAGGCCAAGAAATGATTATCCAGACGGTTGAAGTGATTAATAGAATTAGAGAGCGACTTCGTGTTGCGCAGGATCGGCATCGTCATTGGGCAGACCAGCATCGTAGGCCGCTAGAGTTTTCTGTTGGGGACCACGTGTTCTTGCGGATCTCACCTATCCGTGGGGTCATTAGATTTGGCGTTCGCGGGAAGTTAAGTCCGCGATACGTAGGCCCATTTGCTATTCTTGATAGGGTAGACGATGTTGCTTATCGTTTATCCCTTCCACCTTCGTTACGAGAGGTGCATGACGTGTTTCATGTATCTCAATTGCGAAGGTATGTATCGGACCCCAGCCATATCCTCGATCATTCAGAACTGGTTGTTGGTACCAACCTGTCTTACGAGCAGCAGCCTGTGTCCATCTTGGACCGAAGAGAGAAGATACTCAAGAACCGAACAATTAACCTTGTCCGGGTTGCTTGGGGTCATCACTCTTTGGGAGAGTCAACGTGGGAACGTGAGGATGATATCCGCTCACAGTATCCACATCTGTTTGACTCATAAGGTATATCTTTTTCTGTGTACCTGATTGTCTTGATTCCTCATGCTTATTACCTTATGGGTAGAATTGCTTGATATCGTAATTTGATGGATTTACATATATGTTACTTGCTATGGACATTGTAAAATGATTGCTTGATTGAATTGCTTGTACTTAGATTAGCTTAGCCCTGATGTTTCTATCCTGCTTGGATTTGAAATTCCGAGGACGAAATTTTTCTAAGGAGGGTAGAGATGTCACTCTCCGTTCCCAGAATGTATATTTTTTATACATGTACAACTCATGAGTATTTATTTAATATTTATCATGTATTATCCTGTATTTAAATTCCTTTAATTTCATGTTAATCAATTAATCTGCCCTTTAAATTTTCATGTTAATTTATTTTCTGCAATTATATTTCTGCAATTATATTTCTGCAATTTTATTTCTGCACTTTATTTCCTGCTTTTATTTTCTGCTTTAGCTAGGCTTTGGGTTCGGGTTGGCTTTGATTGGACCCATTGGACCCGGCCCAACTCCCACCTACCACTCCCTTTTCTATTTAAAGCTTACATCTCTTTCTCTCTCCTCATAAACTCACATTCTCACCATTACTCCTCTTCTTCTTCTTCATTACTCTCTCCACCTACCAAACCGTAGGCAAGTACAACTTGCTTCCCATGAGAACCCATATTTTTGTAGTTCATTTATCTTCTTCGCAAGATCCTAAGAGAGTTTAGAACTTGGCATTTTTCATTTCGAAGTCTTAGTCTTTGTAGATCTAGATATGAGTTATTTTCGGAATTTGGTGGTTTTGATCTATCAAACTTCCTTGTTTTCAAGTTTTGATGGTTCTATGTTGTAGAGAGTTTTCTTCTACCCAATTTTGACCTTTAGAAAGTTGGATTTGGACTTGTTTGGACCAAGTTATGGGCCTTTGAAGCTTTGGGGTGCAACCATGGAGTTCTTGCTGTTTGGAGAAGACAGTGAGCAGTGTACACTAGCTTTTTAGCTTGCGTCACTGAGCTGTGCGTGCTCTTTAGCTTAGTACAGTATGGAGTCCATACACTACCTTTTTAGGAAGCGTGTGTCTTGCATACGCTACCTTTTGGGAGCGTATGACTTGCATACGCTGACTTGAATGGTCAGGAGTCGTATGGAGTTCATACGCTACCTTTTGGGAGGGTATGACTTGCATACGCTGACTTGAATGGTCAGGAGTCGTATGGAGTTCATACGCTACCTTTTGGGAGCATATGACTTGCATACGCTGACTTGAATGGTCAGGAGTTGTATAGAGTTCATACGCTACCTTTTGGGAGCGTATGACTTGCATACGCTGACTTGGATGGTCAGGAGTCGTATGGAGCCCATACGCTTCCTTTGGGGAGCGTATGACTTGCATACGCTCACTTGGATGGTGAGGAGTTGTATGGAGCCCATACGCTGCCTCTTTGACCTGAGCGTACGCTGACTTGAGCGTAGCCTGACATGAGCGTGACCTTACTTACCCTGATCTTCTATAGCCCTGTATATTGATATTTTATTAGATATTTAACGTCCATTTTATATCCTTACGCCTTTTTGGCATAAACTCGATAAAATCATGATATGCTAATTGGCTTTCATGCCTTGTCACCATTGATAATAATGGTTATCTTGACTAAAATTGATCATGCGTTCCTAGTTGGAACTAAGAGACTGGCTAGTCGTCTTATTGAATTAAATGAATGAGACACGTTCATGTTATGAACTATTGTAATCGACTGGCTGATCCCGAATATTGACTTACATGCACATACATGCTTCAATCTATTTATTTATTTATTTATTTATTTTCTACAAAAGAAGCATGTGTACTTTATGGTCAAGGCATGATTACCGTGGTTAGATTTGATTGTTGTATTACGCTATGTAAGACCTGCAACCTAACCGCACTGGTATCGTTGTAGAGTTGTGCATATCGTACCCCGTACGAAAGTACTCATTTGAATGACCATGATCTACGGCATGGAATTTCACTCAACGTAGGGACTATTAAGTTAAATAAAATAATGATGCATGGAGAGAATGGATTTCCGAGTTCTTATATGGCAGCCCCCTTGGGACAAGTAATACCCGACAGGCCGGCTGGTTCCCACAGAAACTGTAAAACTGCCACACGGGCAGGAAACAGTATCTGCTATTATTATTATTGTATATTGTATATTGACGGGCGTCCTGCTAGGACTCGTCTAATTCATGCATGGCGCACATGATTGACTGGTTAGACTAGCCTTGCTCGCACATAGTAAGAACTGAGAAATCCCTAATTACATAATTCCAGGATAACTTGGGACTCACAATAGCAAGCCGTAGTAGTTGATTAGCCGTTCAAGATGATTTGTTTGTGTACTGTACCTATCCTGTTCCCTAACTGTGATGATCAGAATGTCAGGACATGACGGGCTAACTTCTGTCCTTGTTTGGTTGGGAGGTTGGTTCGAAACGTCGTGATGTTTTGTGAATCCTAGTGGGAAGCAGAGACCTATTATTATAGTCTCTTACTTACTGGTTTTAGTTCTCATGTCGTGCTTCCTTGTGGTACTTGCTATTAGAGGTCTAACCTCTCTGGTTTTGCATGGCCAGATTTAGAGTCGGTTTCCGAGGACTCAGCTTACTTCTACCTCCAAGATGGTCAACACTAGAAGGATGATCGCAGGAGGACTCGAGTGGGTTTCTTACTTCTCCGCTCGTTTTGTTATCTACTTTATACCTTGCCGTTTGGCACCGACATGTTAGTCGGATCGTCTTGTACTTACTTTCACAAAATTGTAACTAAAGTCAGACTGCAGCTGATAACAATTGTGTATACTTTTGCTACATCAATCTGGCTATATTTTGTAAAGCCGGATATCAAGAACATCTTGACAGAGCGTTTGGGACGCCTTACTGCTTTATCTTACATGTTCTCTATTTCTGTTTCTTATTTGAATGATTGAGACAATAGATGTATAATGACCATAGTAAGACTTTTATGTAGTATGCACCCCCTCGTCTGGTTAGACAGCATTGATCGTATTATACGGTATTCATCTACCCGTAATACGTAGCTGGCTGAGTCATTCTCCCGCTCTCCAGTATTCTGGTTCTAGGGCGTGACAATACAAGTCTATGTTGATGATATTATATTTGGATCTACAGATGAATCTCTGTGTCAAGAATTCTCTAGGTGTATACAGAATGAGTTTGAGATGAGCATGATGGGAGAGCTGAAATTCTTTCTCGGACAGAAAATCAAACAAACTGACAATGGGACGTTCATAAATCAAGCCAAGTACACAAAAGATTTGCTAAAGAAGTTTGATCTGGACAATGTCAAACCTATTGGCACTCCGATAGCAACTTTAACGAAGCTTGATATTCATGAACAAGGCAAGCCTGTCGACACACGTAAGTATCGAGGTATGATTGGTAGTTTACTTTATTTAACTGCTAGTCGTCCAGATATTATGTTTAGTGTTTGCCTGTGTGCACGTTTTCAAACTAATCCAAAGGAATCACATCTGTGCGCAGTTAAGCGTATCTTTCGATACCTTAAGGGCACTTCTTCTGTTGGCTTATGGTATCCCAAAACTAAGTCCTTTGACCTTATTGAATACTCGGATGCAGATTTTGCTGGATGCAAAGTTGATAGAAAAAGTACCAGTAGCACATGTCATTTATTAGGCAAGGCTCTAGTCTCATGGTTTAGTAAAAAGCAAAATTCTGTAGCCCTATCAACAATAGAGGCTGAGTATATCGCCGCAGGACGTTGTTGTGCTCAGATTTTGTGAATGAAACAAACCTTAGAAGACTATGATTTATTTTACTCACATATTCCCATTTTCTGTGATAACACGAGCACTATTAATTTGACTAAGAATCCAGTATGTCATTCTCGTACCAAGCATATCGAGATCGGACATCATTTTTTTAGAGATTATCATCAAAATAGAGATATTGACCTTGTGTACATAGATACAGAGAATCAATTGGCTGATATTTTCATAAAACCTCTAGCAGAAGATCGTTTCAATTATTTACGTCGAGAATTAGGAATTTTGGACATCAGTAATGTTAATTAATTTTATTTTATGATTTTATTTCAATATACAAAAACTGTGTTAGAGACAAGCCAATAAAGAGTCTGTCTGTCACCACAACTACGGTTGAAGCGAAGCGGTATTTAAGAGTTCCCCGGTGAACCTCCGCCAGCTGGGACAGTACTCCTACAGCTAATCTGAAACAGTCACTGTGTAAAGAAATTTAATTTATAAAATAATATTAATTATATTAATTATATTAATTTAATGTCAGAATTACTAATCTTTGAATTAAATATTTGAAATGAGCCAATGAAAAAGAAAGTGTTCCAAACTAACCCCAGGCGAATTCGGCCAGACTTTGGACCGAATTCGGCCCGAGTTCGGTTAGGGTATCAGGTTATATAACCAAAACCCTAGAGCCTTTCTTCTTCATTGCTTCTAAACACCACCATCACAGCAACAGCAGCCGCGCGAGAGCCCTCAAACCCTAGTTCTTTACCACTCCGTTTTTCCCTATCTACGTGGTGAAATCAATCCAAACTTTGGATTCGTGCGGAGTTCGTTGTTCTCTACAACATATTCGAATCTTGGGAGGTATAACTTCGTATTTATCCTCCTTTCAATTTCGTGCATATTTAATTTTATTGTACAAATGGGACCTAAGGGATTTAACCCCTTCAAGAGGAAGAAGACAACCAATCCTAGTGAGGAAGGTTCATCTTCGAATCCACCCACGGATTCCCTCTTTTTGCCAGTCCAATCTAGCGATGGCGCATTCGACGGGTTTTACTTTCAAACCCTAGATCAAGCCCTACTGTGGTATGGAGACTTCTCCATGAGATCCATATGCACAGGCGCTCCTATCAAGTGGACTGTGTTTTCAGAACACCGCCCTTACTTTGAGGCATTAGGGTTACAATATTTTGTTAAACTTTATTTTCCAGTAGCAACTAATGCCACTAAACTGTTCTACTGCAATATCATGTTAAACACGTTTGACGTAAGTACTCGTGTTGGAGGATTAGATATCAATTTCAATGATGTTGTCTTAGCGGAAATCCTTGGTATTCCCAACGAAGGTGAACCGCTTGTTGATATCACTGAATTTGATTTCCCCGACGGCACGACACTTACTAGTTTCAAAGCTGAACTCTTTGTACCTGATCGAGTTCGCTCTGGAAAGTTCAAGGCAAACAACTTGAACTTGTTTTATTATGAATTGTACCGCATCATCTACTCCACTATCCTTCCTAAGTCTACATCAAAGGATGATGTGACATCTCTTGAATTATCTGCTATGTATCATATTCTCAACGGATTCCATTTTCTGCCCCTAAGACCATTATCCAGATGATGGGACGTTGTCGTGCAAGAGATAGAAATCTCTCTTATGCGATGATTCTCTCACGCATCTTCCAGCGTTTCGATATTGATTTGTCAACTTGTACTCAAGACCCTGAGCCCAAGTTTCTGAAGTTATCTCATCGCAGTATGACTGCTGCTGCTCCTGCTATTGTTCCTCCTACTGCTCTACCTCCTCCACCTACTCAGCAGTATGCCATGACATTTGAGGGCATACACCAGCACCTTTCGGATTTGTACGTCTCGATGACGGATATAGCTCGCGAGCGTGAGTTCCGCGATGTCACTCGTTATCAGACGATAGCGAATTCTCTCGCTGATCTTCGATTCGCCCAGACTGGAAATTCTTCCGGTTCCATTCCTAGAGATCCAGCTTTCTCTGGTTACCGCTGTGAGGATGAGGCTGTCCATGCCTACTTTTAGCCAGGTAACACATATGATTGGTACCGTTCTGACCGTGCTCCTCGAGACTATGTCGGTGAGTTTTACACTGGCGCTCCTCCTCACCCTTTTGGAGCTGGTACCTCTGCAGCTGGTCCTTCTGGACATGCCGGTCATGCTGATGATGATGAGGAGGAGTTGTGATATATTAGTTCATTTTTGAGACTTAGACATTATCTACTGTATACTTGGAAATGCTCCGACTTTTCAAGTTTTTTTCTATCTTTCTAGACTTTATTATCAGTATTTCTTTTGAGGACTTGTACTGGATTTATTTTATTGATGTCTTATGAACATCCTTTTATCTTTATGAGATGCGTTGTTTATAGTTCACATTAGTTTATTTACTTAGCATCTTTATCTGCTTTAATAACTGCCTGTGAAATAATTCTCTGTTATAAACTGCCCGAGACAAATACATGCCTGTTATGTTATTTTTTTACTGTCTCTACCATCTGTCTTAATTTTTTATATTTTTTATTTTGTCTTTCTTTACTGTTTGTTACTTATGCATTGATTGTGGGGGAGTTTTTCTCTTTTGCAAATATTTTGCTAAGTGACAACGGGGAGAAAATAATGATCTAACATTCTTTTGAGAAAATATAGGACATGAACAATTTTTTATTTTATTTCAAGCTTAAATGTTATATCATTCATAGTTTGTCAATTATCAAAATGGGGGAGATTGTTGGCCCATTGGTCATATGGTCAAACTGATTTTAATAATTGATCAAACTCTGTCTCGATATATGAAGCTAGTCAGGATATCTCGGACTCTTGGACATGATCAAGAACAGCTATCTACTCAGTTCAAGACCGAAGCAATGTTTGCCTGTTCGAGTCTGTATTTCTTTGAGCAATGTATTTTTCATTTTATTGAGTCTAGGAATACGTTGTACACCGAGTCGTACTGGCAAATAGGCTATTCCAAAATGATTTCAAAATGTTTTTAAAATATCCTTAGTTTTGAAAAACATTCATATTAACAAAACCTTCAAAAAGGTTTTCAAAAAGGTTTTCAAAAATCCCCAAAAACTAATTTTAAAAACCTAACCTAACCCTGACAGAACTCGGCCATAGTTCAGCCAGAGTTCGGTTAGTGGCCGTTTTGATTTTTGAATTCTTTGGAACTTGGTCCTCTTGCATTTGCGGATTTGACCGAGATTTTCTCATCGAGTTCTGCCCGAATTCTGTCCGAATTCTGCCAGAATTTTGTGTTTAGAATTCCTATAAATAGAGAAGGATTTCGATCATTTTAACTCACTCATTCACTTTCAATCTTCTCTCTTCTAAAAACCTTTCAGTCTTCCAAAGAGTTTTCTCGAGCTTCAAATTTCAGATCCCAAGCCAATTACAATCCTCTAGTCGATTTGCCAGTGCGGTGCGGTCTAGAAGTTTCAGAGTGATTGTAATCAGAGGCTTGATAGAAGATTCAACTCTTCAAAATTGAAGTTGGACGAGTTCTTCGTATCAAAGCTCGCGTTGTAGAAGTTGTAAGGACTTCGTAAGAAAACTTGCGGTTTTGCCAATAGTGGATTCAACTGGTAGCAAGAGTTCTACCGACTGGATTAGTCCTCAACAGAGGGAAACCAGTATACATCGTTGTCTTTGCGTTTGCTTTCTTATCTCTTCCTTTACATTATTTAGTTGTGATTATCATTCTGTGATCTTGCTGCTAACATTTTTAATTAGCATTTTTTCGCTGCCAACTCTATTCACCCTCCCTCTAGAGTATTGTGCTTTACGATTTTGTTCCTACAATCTCCAGTCACCACATGCCCCAAAAAGTCAACCCGGTCCAAGAAAAACTCACACTTGGAGAGATTCCCATAAAGCTGCTCCTTCCTGAGAGTCTCCAGCACTATCCTCAAGTGCTCCTCGTGCTCCTCCTCGGTCTTGGAATATACCAAGATGTCGTCAATGAACACCAGCACGAACTTGTCCAAGTACTGGTGGAACACCTTGTTCATTAGGTGCATAAACACTGCTGGTGCATTGGTTAGCCCAAACGGCTTAACCAAAAACTCAAACTGCCCGTACCGCATATTGAAAGCGGTCTTGGGAATATCCTCTCTCTTCACCTTTACCTGGTGATATCCTGACCTCAGATCAATCTTGAAAAATACTCGAGCTCCGCTCAACTGGTCAAAAAGATCATCGATCTGCGGCAGTGGATATCTGTTCTTGATCGTGAGGTTGTTGAGTGCCCTGTAGTCAATACACATCCGTACTGACCCATCCTTCTTCGGCACAAACAATACTGGTGCACCTCATGGCGACAAACTCGAACGGATGACCCATCCTTCTTCGGCACAAACAATATCTGTTCTTGTCCTGCAGCTCATCCACCTGTTTCTTCAGCTCCACCAACTCACTGTTGTTCACCCGATAGACATACTGAGAGATGGGTTTCGCTCCTGGAACCAAGTCTATCGAGAACTCAATGTCTCTGTCCGGTGGCAATCCAGGCAACTCCTCTGGAAAAATATCCATATACTCTGCTATCAATTTATGTGGAATCGTCTGCTCCTCAACCGAGACTCCGCAGAAAACTCTGTTGCTCTGCTCTGCCTGATGTCTGGAGTACTCGAACTCTGGCTCCCCCGACACTCTGAAGAGAACTCTATCCTATCTGCAATCAATGCTGGCATGGTGCCTGCTCAACCAATCCATACCGAGTACTATATCATAGTTCGGCAATGGCATTACGAGCAGGCTCACCTCCAACTCATGGCCTCCCAAAACAACACTCCGACCCTTATAAATATCACTCACGAGAATAATGCCACCCCCGGTCGTGATCTTGTAAGTCCTAGGCAATGATTCAGCTATGATACCGTGTCTAATCGCAAATGATACTGATATGAAACTATGCGAAGCACCAGAATCGAATAATGCAAAAGCTGGTCTGGAGTCGAGAAGAACCGAACCTGGGATCAGCTCTCCTATCGCCACTGTATCCTCAGCCGCCATGGTGAAAGCTCGCCCCTGCTGGCCTCCCCTGGCCTGCTGCTGATGCTGGATGAACCTCTGCTGTTGTGTCGGCAGGGCTGGTCCCCTCTGCTGGCCTGCTGGAGCTTTGACTGCTGCTCCCTAAGCTGCTCGTCCCGTGGTCAAGGTACACTCACTCAGCTGATGGTCTGCTGAACCACATACTAGGCACTTGCCTAGTCACTTCCTACACTCGCCCCACCCGTGCCCTGGCTTCTTGCAATTAGTACAGGTGGTGGCCTGCTGCCTCGGTGCCTGCTGCTGCACCCTCTGCTGCTGATGCTGCACTGG
Organism: Iris pallida; assembly: GCA_029216955.1. Lineage (NCBI taxonomy): Eukaryota > Viridiplantae > Streptophyta > Magnoliopsida > Asparagales > Iridaceae > Iris > Iris pallida. The sequence continues at coordinate 5,877,830 of JANAVB010039219.1, read as the reverse complement.
CTGATGCCTCGGCTGCTGAAACTGCTGCGGCTGGAACCTCTGCTACTGGTGGTGCTGCTGGTGCTGTTGCTGAAAGTACGGCCTCTTGGCCGGTCCTCCGCTACTGCTGCCTCCCTGGAAGTCTCGCCCCCTTTTGAGCCTAAGCTCAAGATCATCCTCTGCAGCTAACGCGTCCACTAGGATCTCCTCAAAGGTAGTATTACGGGCATTCTTGGTGTAGGACTTGACCTTCTTTACCAAGCCCTTTCGGAACCTCCTGGCCTTCGTCGCCTCCGACAAGCCCTCTACAAATCTGCTCAGGCGGCAGAACTTTCCTGCGTTCTCCTCTACAGACTGGCTCCCCTGGACTAGGGCCTCGAACTGAGTCTCGAGGGCTCCCAGTGCTGCGTTCGGGAATAACATCTTCTTGAACAACTTCTTGAATGCTGCCCAAGTCTGTCCTGTAGTACCAACCCTCGGGTCGGTTTGGTACCACGTACGGGCCAGATCCTACATCATGCTGGCCGCTGCCTCAATCTGGAGCCTCGTTGGGATCTCAGCCAACCTGAATATCTCCTCCATGTGCTCAATCCACTCGTCGGCATACAAGATCCCCTCTGTCCCTCGGAAGTCCCTCGGGTGCATCTTCTGAAAATTTTGGATACCCTTCTTCCGTGGCTTATGCGATTGCGGGGCTACCGTTGGCTGAGCTACAACTCTCTCTACCGCAGTCATGGCCAGATCAATGCCTCATGTGAGCTCTGCTGTGTGCCTCTGCTGCTGGGTCTGCTGATCCTCCATAAAATGCCGGAAGAAGGCTAACAGCTGAACGGCGTCAACTGTCCCCGCCGGTGGCTGCTGCTGCTGAAGCACATCTGGAATCACCGGACTCGGCTCATGCCTCACAGGTGGTGGGGCTCCTCCGAAAGCATTTGAAACGCCTACCCCAGCTGGCATGACTGGGGCTGCGGTACCAGGGGCTGGCTGCTGAGTATGAGAGGTGGCAGACCTCTCATCGGCGTCCCCCTGGCCCTGGCGATGCTATCTCGTCTCAACCATCCTGGAGACAGATAAAAAGAAATAATTGCTAAGAATGAATCGAAATATCAAGGGAGGACAATTTAAATTCAAGGGAAGACAATAAGCAGCAAAATTTAGATATACGGAACCTGATAAAGAGTTTTTCCTAATATGATTGAGTACCTTCAAAAAATTTCTAATTCTACTGCAGGCTGCAGTGATACTCTAGTTCGAATACCACTACATTTCAAATCTAGACCTGCATGGGCCACTACTAAAAATGTGTTACGACCCGCACCCTAGAGTAAGGACACGAGAAGTGGGTACGTCCAGCCTACGCTGCAGTGTCGATAGTAGAACATTGTCCTAGGTCACAATATCTAACAATATAATGCTAAACATTTTATATTCCCCGAATGAGGTGACATAGGAGAAAGTAAACTGAATCACAACTAAAGAAAAAGAAGTACGATATGATATAAAACTCAGAAGATCAGAAGAGTCTTAGTGTCTAAGATATCACCTCAGCAAACATCCAGAATACAAGTCCCAACTACTGAATATGAAAGAATATATACAATCCAGATCCCAAAAGACAATAATAGTAAACCTAGACTAGGGAGCCTCAGTCTCTATAGCTAATGGATCCGGCTGGAAATCCGGAACAATGGTGTCATCTAGAGCTGTCCCGTAGTAGGTATCCACACAGGCCTCCTCCTCATCCTCTGTAATATTTTCAACAGGTCCAGTCAGGACAAAAGCGAGCACAATACATATCAACAGATAATAGCAAGTTAGAAAATATAATCATGCAGTAAAGTAAGATACAAGAACTAAAAGAAAGTACAAAATATAAACAGAGAGAGAACTATAATAGAAATATCTACTATAAGTAGAGAACTAACAGTGGCTAGTGAGTCAGAGTACAATATAAACATGTGAATGGCATAGGAGATTCTAAGAACTATACTATGGAGTGATTCTGGAAACTACACTACTTGGATATTATTCACATGTCTACTTCTACTTCCCCGTACCCCCAATCAATACACAAGGATCCAGCCAGGTTATGTTATGATTCCATATAAAGGCCCACAAGGGGTGATACATGGTAAGCCCATAAATGGGTGATTCTGGGAATGCCCATAAATGGGGTGATTCAAGGAAGACTCTGTGATCATGAGAGTACATGTCACAAGTGATCAATGAACCGTGAAGCATAGTGATACACCATGTAAGTGAAACGCACAGAACATGTAGTATACAATGCTCCCTGAGGTGATAACATCTCAAAAAGGGATCCATATAGTACTAATCCGTGTGACCAACGTGATAGTATCAAGTAAAGTAATTTAAAGCAGGAAAATAATTCTAAACAGGATATGAAATGATCAAAGAATGTACTCGCCTGGTATCTGAGTGTCCAAGATGAAAGTACTGTCCGAGGAGTGGTGTCTGGCTCCTATTTAGAACAGCACAAGTCATAACATGTCCAGAATGGTAATAAGATGCACTATAATGCATTCTACATGAATCTAGGTTAATCTAGGCCAAAGTCAACTCTTTGTCAACTTTTGGTCAACTCTGGTCAACCCTAGAAGTCAAACTAGGTCATCTATGGTCAAACTAGGTCTAACAAGTCTAAATAGTCTATTCTAGACCTAATCAAGACTAAACAAGTCTAACTAAACTCTCACTAGGCAACAGACACACCATAGGCCATATACCTATGTAGAGTCATAACCATGTAGGCCATGAGCTAATACAACATAAAACTATAGGTCAAACCATATATATCACTATATTCCCTTATATGTGTATATATATATATATATATCTACATACACATATAGAAATATGTGTATCACACGTAGCCTTACATTACACATATTTATTCATATTCACTTATAGGTAATTTCACATACACATAGATAGGGCTGTGAATATAAGGGCAATGTGTGAGTTTGTGTGTGAACAGTAAGAGTTCTGAAACCTGTGTAAAGTGAAGGAAAAATAGGGAATTCAAAGTGTGTGTTAATGTTCATGCATGTGTTTGTGGGTGAGAGTGTCAATAGGGATATGTGTGAACTAAACCATGATTTAATGTGTGTGGACTGAACATGTGTGCACAGGAGTGTGTGTGTTCCAGTGTGTGTATTAGGAGATGTGTGCCTGTGTGTGCCACAGAAATCCTAAGACAGGGACTGGATAGTGAACATGTGAACCTGGTGTGTGTTATCCAGTGAGTGTAGTGTAATAGGAAGCAAATGACAACCTACCATGACAGAGCAGGGAAACTTGTATGTGACAGGAAAATAGGGGTTAGCAAGTGCCAATAGGAATATGTGTTAGGCAATATGGATGTATGTGAATCCTGAAATAGTGAAGGAATACATGAAATCGTGTGTATTAGAAATCAGTGAGCTAAATGAGGTAACTTGTGGTTCCAGGAATATGCATATATGCTACACATGTGTAAGTGACAGTAAAATATCTGGATTGAAACTAATCAGTGAAACATGTGTTCTCAGTGTACTCAGGATTTGAACTAATGTCATCACAACCTTGCAACATTTAATTTAATCCCATTCAAACTTAAAAACTGAGAATATTCAGTGTTGTCTGGAAAGCAAGAATTCTCAGGTTTAAAATCAACTTAACAGTTAAAACAATAGCAAACCCAACTCAATGCCAATTTTCATTTCATGCCATAAGCCTAGTCTAATGTAATCGAACTAATCATAAACTAGATAACATGTAGGATTAATTGATAGCTGATAACATTAGTCAAAACTAGATTAAAATAGGAATGTAAGCATTTGAATAAGGGCAAAATACTGATACTGCATTGTATCAGGAAATAGGAAAACTAATTCAGGATTTCTTCACTTCCATGAGAATTCGATCATGTAATCAACCTGAACTGAAAGTTGAATCCTAATCATGACGTCTAGTGTTCAAACAATTTAAAACATAACTATTACATGGCATTAACAGGAAAATTTAGTGAAGAACAAATTAAAGAACAGTGATTAGTATCACGGATACCTCAGTGTATCAGTCAAATGGGGATTATTCCCATTCCACATTCGATCAACACTTAAATGATGAAACCTAGGTAGGTAATTAATGTACTATATAGGCACGTATCACACAGTTAATGTGGTGTCCAAATAAGGACACAAACGTGTCCAAGCATTACATCAAACCAGTGTACATTGAATCTGTACAGTGGTTGTGCTCCCCGTGTCCAGTACAGGCCAGATTTCTCATTCGACACAAAATATTAGGATACGTGGCCTTAGGGATGTCATGATAGACATTGCCCCATCCTGTGTGTCCAAACACACGCGACCAAGTATCCTGTGCACTGAGCACGAACACACTCGTAGCAGGGGAATGCTATCCGCGTGCGCGCGTGGTGCACCCCGCGTGTGCACGTTTCTAAAGTGAGATGACACGACACAAGCAGCACCTCAGTCGAGCAAAAACGTGTAAGCCACATCAAAACATGACTTCCTATTCAAACATATATCGAAATCTCGATCGAAATGCCCTTTGTGGCATTTCGTCGAACACCTACGCTGGTTGCTGATACGTGTCCGATACGGACACGTACAGGACCCAAAATCGAGCAAACCCTATTCCTTCAGCACAAGGACACCTAGGGCTTGGTATTTATGCAAAAAAACCTAATTTTAATGGATAGATAGGAATTTACCTATGTGTGTTCTTCGACACAAAAACTTCTTCAAAGGGGATCTCCAAAAGCCACCCAACTTCTCCAAATTGATTCAATCCTGTGATTTGACTCTATAAATAGTAGGAGAACAGTGATTAGAATATTATGGAAGAAATTCCAATGAAAATAGAGCTCAATTGATTAATCTATGGAGAAAAGAAGTGTAGGCTCACCTTGTTCTTAGGAAAAATGATGAACTATTGAAAAGAGGCACAACTTTCTAAAATGATATTATATAGGCAAGGGGGAAGGGGTCTTGGCTGGCCACTTTAACTAGGGTTAGGGTTTTTAGAATGCATCTAAGGGCTAGCAATGAATCATGACTATTGAGTGGCCTAAAATCTAGGGCTCTTTCCTAGTTAAGTTGCAACCACTCTACTTAGCTAAACATGACTCAACCCACTATCCCATACTAACTAATTCTCAATGTGGCTAACTAGGCTAGCTATGGCTAATCTAGGTTAGGTCCAATCTAGGTTAGGCTAACCAAAACCATATGGCCATAAATAAACTAGTATTTAAATCACACCATTCAAATAAATCATTTTAAATTCCTAATAAAATATATTAAATTCAATTTATTTAAAAATGACAAAAATACCCTCAAACTAGAAATGTGGTAGTGACAATCCAACTGGGAATTCCCACCTCCTATATAAGGAGAGGTACTCATCGATAAGTTATTCCACAACCATCCTAGCATCGTGCATCGTGTCCGTATTTTCCTTCCCCATCCACTATGTGTTTTATTGTACAAATATATTTTCTCCACCTCGGGTCCGACAGATCCGAACCTCCATCCCCGTCGTGTCGGACACACCTGACACGACTCATCCAAACTCAACCCCAGAAATCCTCGCCATGCCTCGCAGGACACGGACTGTACAACCGTCCTACTCCGACTCTGTCCCCTGCGACCATTATCGCAAACCCAAATCACCTCCTCCTTCACCCCGTTCTGACCACCCGTTGTCCCCACAGCTGAACACAACCTCGTCGTACCGCCATCAGCACCACCATCCGAACCCGCGGCAGCCACCGCCCTTTGCCGACCGCCCTCCTCGGCCAATCCCTCTCCGTCCGCTCATCAGCACCACTTCGGCTACTCCGGCCAACAAACACCACCACCATCATAGCCATCTCTACCAGCAGCACCCCCACACCACCACCACCATCCTGACATCGCCCCCACACCACCACCACCGCTATCACCATCTTCAGCACCATTGCCGGAAACCCCAAAACTGTCAACACCATCCCCGTCACAATAAAAGAAAGAAGAAGAAAAAGCAATTGAACACTCACCACCGTGACCGCGTGTCGCCGAGCGTCCGCGAGCACTCCTCCAGCCCTCCGCCACGAGCTGGCCTCCGCCAGTGTCGCCGGTGGCCGCCGCCCGCTGCTACCGCCGCCTTTTGCGCTCCATCATCTCCGTCGAGCCCTGACTCCGGCCTGCCGAGACCGTCGCACCTCCGTTCCAGCCCGGCGCCCCGCCGTGCGTGCCACCGCACGCAGGACGCGGTCGCCGCCATTGAAGCCTTGCCGCCACCGCGGATCCGTCCTGCCGTACGCGCCACCGTACGCAGGGCCACCCCAGGATGGCCGCCTCACGACCGCTCTCCTCCTCCGTGCGTATCCGCAGCACCACCGCCGCCGCGCTTCGCCGCCGCCGAGTCGACCGAGCCTCAGTAAGAAAACCCCATTTTTCTTTTCCATCTCACTCTCTCTCTCACTGTAATAGTTAAGGGGGATGAGCTGTTAGTTTTGTAGGAATTATTATTATTATTATTGTTATTATTATTATTATTATTATTATTATTATTATTATTATTATTGTTATTATTATTATGATTATTATTATTATACATATTATTATGATTATTATTATCATTATGTTTATTATTATTATTATTAACAATATTATTATTATTAATATTTTATTTTATGAGTGTATATGGGTATGGGTATTTTGCCATTGGTATTATTAGTGACAATATTATTTTCAAAATTATAATTGTATAAAAATAATTTGATTAATATTTTAAAAATATTTGCGAAAAAATATATATACTATTGCATACTATTTTATCTAAGGATTTTTGAACTACAAAAATTACATCTTTACAATTTAGTTTTAACCCTAAGAATAATTTTCTAGATTTACAAAGTATTACTTTAAAATATTTTGACTAATAAAAATGTAGTTTTACATTATAAATTTTAAATATATAATTAAGTTATTTTGTTTAAAAATGATACATAGTTTTTAAGTATCATAAATATTTTCAAAATAGGATGCGTACGTATTTCCACAAATTCTCCTTGATTAGCACTATTGATCATGACTAGTTCCTACTTCTAATTCTCGCAACTTCAGGCCTCTACCTATCGACCATGGCTATTGGACTATTGAGACATCATCAGATCCTTGCACCACACCAGGCGACACACCAGGCAAGATATCTTGCCATTATACTATTTATATTCAGTTGTATTTTATTACATATCATTGTTCATTTATTTCCAGTTCTTACAGTTCTTGATTTACTGTCTGCTCAATGATAGTAGATGTACTTTGTTATTATCCTTTGATTGCATATGGACTTACAGTTAAGAGACTACCGTTTGTAGTGTATTGCATATACCTTGACACAGTTGTACTACGAGAATGTGTAAGATGAGTAGCATGTAGAGGTTCTTGCGTGTGGGCTGATCCCCCATGCGCATGTGTTAGGGCTAACTACTAATAGAGGCGTGTTAGGAGACTTAGCAGTTAGTAGAGGTACATGGTCGTGGATGCGACTTGACAGGTACATTGGGTGGGGAGAACAATACCTGACGTATGGGCTTCTTTGCACTTCCCTGCTTACCTGTACGCTCCGCCGGAGATGCAGGATCCAGATGCCTTCTGACGTTATCCAGAGCGTTATGGACATAGCCTCTTACACATGATTCCCTCTGACGATCTTCGGACGTTACGGACGTAGGCCCCTGGTGCCCTATATGGGGACTATGTCGATCCTATTTACAGTCAGGGCTCATGCGTTGAAGGTTTGTTCTTACTGCATAAAAACGTTAGATGGTTAGGTAACCCTCGTCAATGTCATATCATCCCGTTCCATTTGTAACTTGGGACAATATCGCATCGCGGTATAGTGTACTACCCCTTGTCCTTGTTTGGTTGTAGGGGTAGTCCACTGTTTTGATGATGAGGTATTGGATCTTGTTACGAGTGGGACTATTAACTTTACTTGTAATTTATGACATAGATATATATTCAGTTATATGGCATGTTCTTCATGTATCTTGTTACTGTTTGCCATGAAATATAAAAGAATAGAACAATTATCGGAGAACTGGACTTTTACTTCACAATACAAACTCGCTTGTACAAGAAAGCCTAGGAACGAAAACCTAGGTACATCAATCTAAGTACAATTGTTTATTTTAGATTCTGGGGGGTGACGGTAGAGGCTCGGGAAAGGAACGGCAGCTCTGCCTTACTCCTTGGACGATCGGGTGCAGCCTTGGCTCTGGAGAAGAACTGCTTGGCGTTGATGAAGAAATGCTCTCCTTGTTCTCTCTGTATATGCTCCTCTGTCCTTTCGATCTCTGTATATTCTCTCTCTAATTCTCTCTGGATCCGGGAGGGTTTGCAAGGGAATGACACCTTGCTATTTATAAGAGTGGAGGCATCATTAGAGTTTTGTAATGATTGTCCATTCTCAAAAGTCGGCGGCCTGAGAGTTAATTAATCTGGGCCGTCCATCTGGAATATTATAGATTTAAGCATTTAATATGATTGCAATAAATCTTTGTGGACAATAAATGTTGATTGCCATGAATATTCGTGACTTGTAATGGCCTGCCACGTGTCTAATTTGCTCGATTTGATTTGATATGGGCACTTATGGTGATTGCAACAAATCTGATTTTGTTAGGATTTTTCAGCACCCATAATTCCAGTAAGATAAGACTGCCATGTGTCTCAATCATAGTGAAAAGTACCACGTGTCTCCACTGGGTCATCTTGGCAGAGCCGCATATGAGTGGGCCGCATGAGGATGAACGGCCGCATGAAGATGGACAGCCGCATGGGGATGAACAGCCGCATGAAGATGGGCAGCCGCATTCTAACGGGCGACCGCATAAAGGATGCAGCCGCATGAAGATGAGTGGCCGCATGAAGGGGGCGGCCGTATAAAGTAGGTGGCCGCATAAATGCAGCAGCCGCATGCCTCGGGACTCGGTGGATTCAGCCAGCTTTAAAAAGTTTTTTCCTCTTCCCTAGGAACACGCCTTTATGTCAGTCATTATTGCGCCTTTATGTCAGAGCTGTCATTTGTCAGAGCTGTCAGCCGTCAGGGCAATAAATACAGCCAAAGATGAAGGAAAAAGCTGTTGAAGGCCACGTGGCTCTGGGTCTATCCGAGCCGCATGGTCCCCTGAGCTGCATGGGCTCTCTGAGCTGCATGGGGATCCTTGGCCGCATGTACCTTTCTTTATTCTTTTCCATGCTTCTACAAGACCCCCTTCAAAGTTTTCAATTTGCAAAATTAAAATACTTTGAATAAGAGCATGGCTATGTATAAACTCCTCTGGCCGCATATAATGTTCTGGCCGCATGGATGTCCCAGCCGCATAGCCTCCTCAGCCGCATGGCTATCTGAGCCGCATTGGCAAGCCAGCCGCATGGACTTCCTGGCCGCATAGGCTGTCTGGCCGCATGAGCTCCTTGCCACGTCATCCTGCTATATGTGTAAATTTTTTGCATTGATTGCCTTTGATTTGCTGTCAGATTTAAGGCCGCTTTTTGGGGCAGGATTCCAAGAGTTTAGCTTTAAATAATCAGATCGCCTTGATAACCGAAGAGTCGGTTATACTGCACATGGATCGATGCATCGGTCCATTGGGGTTCTGCCTATAAATAGCAGGGTGTTTGGAAAGAAGACTTTCTTTACTTTCTGCTATTGCCCTTGCTCTCTTGTCTTCGTCCTCCTTCTCTGATCAAAGTAATAGCTCCCAAGAAGACTGTTGCGGTGAAGGATAAGAAGGCATCGTCTTCGTCGGCGGCGAAGGGTAAGAAAGCTGCTTCTGCGGCGACGAATGTGGCAGCTCCTCCGCCTGCTGACGTGCGCATAGTTCACCCCGACGTCCACCCTGCTATCGCTTGTAAGGACTTTTACGTGAGTTTGAAACCCTAATTGTCATGGCTATGTCACATATTTTATGTGCGAGCCTTCATCTTCATGTGTGCCGCATGTACATCTTATGTTCGAGCCGCGAGCCGTATGAGAATCGTTACTATGGCCGCATACGCACTTCGTCAACGAGGCCGCATAAGCTGCGCTGAACCGCATAGACTCGCACGAATTTGTTTATCACGTGAACGGCATGAACTTATCCGAACTCTGAGAACCATATGAGAGCGCTGCCGCATGAACCTTCGTTGGACGGAGCCGCATAAGTAAGTGCCGCATGTACATCTCATGTTCAAGCCGCTATGGGCTACAGGTACGACCAGATAGTTCGGTATGTGGCGGACCAGCTTCCTAGTGATGAGCCTTTGACGAGGTAAAATGCCCTCAAGAACCAACCCTTCCACTTCCTATGTGCCATGATGAATTCGGGAAAATTGGAAGGGGAATACTTGAAACATGCATTCTTCTTTGGAGACGCTTTGACTGTGAAGAACAGTCAAGTTCTGGATATATCGGAGAACTGGAGCTTCATTTCTAACGGGATTGCGATCCGCATCCCTCAAATGGAGCGTCATTTCCAACTATCTTGGTTCAATATGCTCCCACTGGACAGGAAGATAGAAGAGTCTGTCACGACCCGCACCCTAGAGTAAGGGCACGAGGCATGGGTACGTCCGGCCTACGCCGCAGTGTCGGTGGTAGAACGTTATCCTAGGTCAAACATCTAATAATATAAAGGTACCTGTACAGTATATACTCTCCGAATGGAGGTGACATAGCAGATACAGTCTCAATCACAACTAAGGTAGAGCGAGATAAAAGATAGGTAAAACATGAAATCCAAAAGAGATACAGCAGATAGAAGTCTAAGTGTCTAAGATACACAAATCCAGAAAACATCTCAAAGCTCAATACAATAATCCATAGAATAAATACAACTCAATACAACTGAAATAACTAACTATACAACCTCTACTGTGTCTCCTCTAGGCTAGCAGGCAACCTCCAGGCTATCTGTAAAATTTATCAACAGGTCCAGTCAGGACAGGAACGAGCACATCTCATCTAGAAAACCCAAGTAAATGACAGAGAACTATACAGCAGTTATAGACAGTTATATTGATGAAAATAGCAGTTTATATTCAGATGATGGTAAGAAAGAGAGATAAAGTGCAAGGAAAGTAAATACTAAACAAGAGAAGAATCATAGCAATGAAGACTGTAAAAATAGAACTAGCTGAACCAGGATAATATGATATAAAGTCCAGACAGAAAATGTAACTAGTGTAAAACCTATGTAAATCCAGTACGGGATGAATCTAATACAAGATGAATCCAGTAAGGAACGATTCCAGTTATAGTGATCAACGATTCCAGGATGAGTCCAGCCTATACTCTAGCAGTGTGTTTTAAAATACCGAGTTCGACATGTAAACGTCTGTGGGTAATCAGGCACATCCCTCACTGATCAGGCGAGAGATGGCTATGCTTCCAGTAGATTCCAGTAGGGAGATTCTAGATTAGGGTATGTCTACATGTCTCACTCTAGTATTTCCCTTCCCAGCAAGTGAATCTAGAATTCCGACACAATGATTCAAGATGAGTCCAGCCAAAATATAATGATACCAGTAAATGATTCCAGTAAAATGATTCCAGCTAAATGATTCCAGTAGGTGATTCCAGTAATAGAGATGATACCAGTAATAGAGGCCAGAAAATAAAAGTGTGTCGTATATATGAATCCAGAAATATCCACACGTGTTGTAACAGAGAATCGCATACAACTAACTAGAACTGAAGTACAGTAATTGACAAGTAAATGAGAGAACTATCAGAGAATGTACTCGCCTGATGTCTGAATGTCGAAGGTAAAGATACTGTCCGAGGAGAGGTGTCTGGCTCCTAATTAGAACAGCACAAGTCACAACATGTCCAGAAGGTAATATAAAGCACTACAATGCATTCTACATGAATCTAGGTCAAACTAGGCCAAAGTCAACCCTTGGTCAACTCTGATCAACTGTACTAGTCAAACTAGGTCAAACTTGGTCATGTCCTAATCCAGCAAGTCTTACTAGGCCTAACCAAGACTATCCTAGCAAGCACACATCAATACAAGGCTATACAAGCCAACATACACCCAACTCTATATAGCATGCAATTATTCAATACTCAAATAGGCAAGAATTCACATTGGATATACACTAGGTAATCTATTACTTTAAGCTATATATGTCTACACATATATACATGCATATATTGGTATTCAACATTAGGTCTATAATCATGGTATTTCAAATGGTTATATAAACTTATATATTACAACACAATATGCTAACATATATATAATATACATACATAGCCAAGTTAACTATATTCATAATTACTTATTTAAGAGGCTATGTGTGTGTATGTGAACATGGCAAAGGGGCAAGTGAGGGTTAAATGGGCATACATAGTGTATACATATCAAAGAGTGTCAAAGTGTAAGTGAACAATGTGTCAACTGTGATAGTGTCAACATAGTGTAAGGGGGTACATGAGGTAATATAGGATTTGTGTTAACATAGAACATTATATCTCATTAACTTGTATATTGCATACATTACATCTATTATTACATTACATTCATGCTTGCATTCATTTATCATTTATTAATTCTCTTGCACCACTATATGCACCATACATTACATACTATGGAACCTACATATTCATTACAAGTCATACTTATACATGCTTACATTAGATAGGATACTTACACCTCATACATTATTTATTTAACCATTTACTCATGCTTGCATTCTCTACTAATTACATAATGTATATATTAACATAGGTTAAAATCAAATAGAATATTATATTACACACAAGGGTGCACAAAATACATATGTCGAATAGTAACTTCTACTAATAATCAATACTGTACCATCTCAGTATAAATTAAAATCTAGGTGTATGTTATAGATCTATGTGTTAGCTTTCCGAAACTTCAAACGGATCGTGTTTTCGTTTCCGGAAACTCCCGGAATCGCAAAAAAACTGAGAACGCGTTTGTCCTTCGTACAGCTGACACTCAAATAATTTTCCAGAAAGTTACAAAAAGCATTAGGCCTATTAATATATGTTTTTGGAAAGCTAACTTCAATACGCTTATTTAAAAAAAACGGGAGATTAAACCGAGCTTTGAGCTAGAAGTTATGATATTTCTAAGTTAGGGCTGAAATTAAAAACGTGGATAAAAATCATGACGGATTTAGGTAGTTTGAGACAAAAGAACACAAGTATATAACATAATATATCGAGAACTCACTCTCTACACTAATATATATATATATATATATATGAGACACTATAGAACACATCTTCAATACAAAAATATGAGATTAAACATGTAATAATTCATTCATACATAACAACAACACATAGTGTATCCAAATTTGGGATTTTCCCACGTGGACACAACCACAACACAAAGGACACTCCTATGACCTCCAAATGGACACGAAATGGACACAAATGGAGATACAACCATGGGGGTCATTCCTATGGGTTCAAAATAGACCTATATGCATGAGGAAATAAAAAGGAGAAGGGATTTATACCTCCCGGTAGATCGAATCGAAGAAAAGCCTTCCCGGAGCGACACCGACACGTAGAGATTCCAAAAGGACACGAACGAGCTCCGAATCCTCCCAAAATTGGGTAGCTTCCTCCTTGGCTAGAATGGAGAAGGAAAGAAGAAGATTTGGTGGTGAAATAGAAGGATTTGGTGGAGAAATTTTTAGGGATTGCTCTCTAGGAATTTGGGGAAGAACAAGAGAGAAAGAGTGTGGATGAGAATAATGAAATGAACTTCAGCCTATCCTCTCCCAAAGTGGCTGGCCATATGGGGCTATTTGTCCTATTATGGTAAGGTCCAAAATGCCTCCACTAACCTATTCTATTAGTATTAGGAAAGGGCTAATTGGTTGGGGCTAAATTAGTCATTCTAAAGTCTCTAATCACACTAACCTTATCCATAATAATTAGTCTAACCTCTAACTAAAATATTTCTATCATATGAACTAAAATTAATATCATGTGGGCCATGCCTAACTAGTGTGTAGGTCCCACTAGAGTCAAACTACCCCCGGGTCCCCGTTTCAAGTCGGATTGAGTTAAAATTCGAACCCGACTCAAATAATCCCAAAACAATATCATAAATAATAAAATAAATTTCAAAAATATTTCAAAAATACAAAATGACAAAATACCCATGTTCTTGAAAACTGGAGGTGACAAATTCCTCGAAATTAAAACCAAACAATAATAAAATGTCAAAATCACAAGTCATAATTTTAAATAGTTTAAAAATGATTAAAAATCACCAAAAATCATAATATGAAATAATAATCAATAAATAATAATTATAATTATAAAATTTCAAAATTATCCTTATCTGGAAAACTGGGTGTTACAATCCTACCCACCTTATAAAAATTTCGTCCTCGAAATTAAGATGATCGCACCCCCTTCTATGTCAAACATAGTTAAGGGTCAATCACTAGTCAATTTCTCAACATCCAAGTACTTGGTCATCAACTGGTCAACTTCTTAGGGTTTTACCTATGCTAGCTATCTAGGTGTTGGCAACTAGAATTTAGTAAAAGAGAAACTCTATAATAGACTAGCTCTTAACTTCCCAATCCTATCAAGTCACCTATAACTAAATACCTACAAGCTAAGCACATAAATACCAAATACCACATATATATATATATATATATGCTCAAGAACAACAACCTATCACATATATCCTAAGTATATCATCTATATATATATACATGACTGATCAACCAAGGGTTAAGGCAGACTAAACTTATAAGGGTCTGAAATAATGCTTAGAACAAGGCTAAGGATGAATGGTCTCAATCAAGGGGACATGGTATCTAGTGAAGGGTCTGCACACTATCTATAAAGGTGATCAACACAAAGGAACTCAACACGAAGAGAACTTAACTAAAATGGAAAACTGAACCAAGTATAAGCTAAACAACATGTTTATAACCCTATACAACAATGGCCTATAGATACCAACTAACCTATATCCCATATGCCAATATCATCTGCAATCTATCTATGCAAATAGACCTCTCGGTCTTAGGTGAAACTACAACTATACTCAAAGGCAGGCTCTGGTCATGGGTGCCTCACTGGAAAAGGTAAGAAAAAGTAGTAATAATCATCAAGGCTGTAAGGCATACTAACATCCTATGTGTAACTGGTTGGTATTATAGATAACAGGAGAATTATCTGCAATGGGTTACTATTCTAACACCAATGCTAACTATCACCTCTAGGGTACAGACACTCAACAAGTCATCATACAATTATACTATGAAGGAACTACCTATGAATAAGCTCTACAAAACTAAATATCCCTACTCCTAAGTCATTTATAACAATCAAAAGGGTATGATGTTTAAACCTTCTCAAGATACAATCTGTTAATCATATGCGTCTGTCCAAAATCAAGTTGTCCAGAGTCTTCATCATGCTAGTGAGCAAGGCTACGATAATCACAGAGTCCTTGACTAAGGTACGTACCTCTAGGTTTATGGTATTTAAAATTTTTGTACTGCCATATGCGACGGCGAAAACCTTAAATTCCCATACCCGAGAATACATCCAAAATCTGACTATATGTCCTCACTATGCCAACTAACACGACTATCGAGGATTCTAGATCCCATGATTTAGGCGACCTAGCCCATATGATTTTCTCAGAAGAAAAATAACACAACAAAAGAGTAACATGACAAAATTAATCAATCAACAAAGAACAGATGGAATCGGATTTCAAGGTAATTATAAAAGACAATTGCGGAAATAAAATTGAGAAGAATGGAACTTGCAGCAAGATCTCCAACGGTCTGTGCATCCTCGACTATCCTGACGATAGCTCGCCGTGTTGGTTTCCTCCAGCCTTATGCTAATACTGCACAAATCTCTGCTGCTGATGCTGCATGAATCGCTACTGCTGAGAGAAACCGAAAACGAAGGGAAAAGTCTCTGTACAGACGGAGGTGCACCTCCAATGTAGCAGAAACGCCAACCTGAGTCGGCACAACAGAAGCTGCGGTCTCGAGGCCCTGATGAACAGGACGAGAGGTGGCCAGCCTCTCAATAGTATCCCCCGAACTGAAGCGATGAGATCGTGTCTTCATAACCATCATGAAGACAGATCAAAACAAGAAGCGATTTCTGAGAATGAAGCAAAAATTCAAAAGAGAACAGTTTATATTCAAGGGAAGTCAATAAGCAACAATTTTAGACAAAAGGAATCGGATTAAGAGTTTTTCCTAATGTGATTGAGTACCTCCAAAAATATCATAATCCTACTACAGGCTGTATTGATACTCTACTTTGAATACCACTACATAAACTCGACCTGCATGGGCCACCACTAAAAACGTGTCACGACCCGCACCCTAGAGTAAGGGCACGAGATGTGGGTACGTCCAGCCTACGCTGCAGTGTCGGCGGTAGAACGCTGTCCTAGGTCAAACATCTAACAATATAAAGGTACCTGTACAGTATATACTCTCCAAATGGAGGTGACATAGCAAATACAGTCTCAATCACAACTAAGGTAGAGCGAGATAAAAGATAGGTAAAACATGAAATCCAAAAGAGATACAGCAGATAGAAGTCTAAGTGTCTAAGATACACAAACCCAGAAAACATCTCAAAGCTCAATACAGTAATCCATAGAATAAATACAACTCAATACAACTGAAATAACTAACTATACAACCTCTACTGTGTCTCCTCTAGGCTAGCAGGCAACCTCCAGGCTATCTGTAAAATTTATCAACAGGTCCAGTCAGGACAGGAACGAGCACATCTCATCTAGAAAACCTATGTAAATGACAGAGAACTATACAACAGTTATAGACATTTATATTGATGAAAATGGCAGTTTATATTCAGGTGATGGTAAGAAAGAGAGATAAAGTGCAAGGAAAGTAAATACTAAACAAGAGAAGAATCATAGCAATGAAGACTGTAAAAATAGAACTAGCTGAACCAGGGTAATATGATATAAAGTCCAGACAGAAAATGTAACTAGTGTAAAACCTATGTAAATCCAGTACGGGATGAATCTAATACAAGATGAATCCAGTAAGGAACGATTCCAGTTATAGTGATCAACGATTCCAGGGTGAGTCCAGCCTATACTCTAGCAGTGTGTTTTAAAATACCGAGTTCGACATGTAAATGGCTGTGGGTAAATAGGCACATCCCTCACTGATCAGGCGAGAGAGGGCTATGTTTCCAGTAGATTCCAGTAGGGAGATTCTAGATTGGGGTATGTCTACATGTCTCACTCTAGTATTTCCCCTCCCAGCAAGTGAATCCAAAATTCTGACACAATAATTCAAGATGAGTCCAGCCAAAATATAATGATACCAGTAAATGATTCCAGTAAATGATTCCAGTAAAATGATTTCAGTTAAATAATTCCAGTAGGTGATTCCAGTAATAGAGATGATACCAGTAATAGAGGCCAGAAAATAAAAGTGTGTCGTATACATGAATCTAGAAATATCCACACGTGTTGTAACAGAGAATCGTATACAACTAACTAGAACTGAAGTACAGTAATTGACAAGTAAATGAGAGAACTATCAGAGAATGTACTCGCCTAATGTCTGAATGTCCAAGGTAAAGATACTGTCCGAGAAGAGATGTCTGGCTCCTAATTAGAACAGCACAAGTCACAATATGTCCAAAAGGGTAATATAAAGCACTACAATGCATTCTACATGAATCTAGGTCAAACTAGGCCAAAGTCAACCCTTGGTCAACTCTGGTCAACTGCACTAGTCAAACTAGGTCAAACTAGGTCATGTCCTAACCCAGCAAGTCTTACTAGGCCTAACCAAGACTATCCTAGCAAGCACACATCAATACAAGGCTATACAAGCCAACATACACCCAACTCTATATAGCATGCAATTATTCAATACTCAAATAGGCAAGAATTCACATTAGATATACACTAGGTAATCTATTACTTTAAGCTATATATGTCTACACATATATACACATGCATATATTGGTATTCAATATTAGGTCTATAATCATGGTATTTCAAATGGTTATATAAACTTATATATTACAACACAATATGCTAACATATATATAATATACATACATAGCTAAGTTAACTATATTCATAATTACTTATTTAAGAGGCTATGTGTGTGTATGTGAACATGGCAAAGGGGCAAGTGAGGGTTAAATGGGCATACATAGTGTATACATATCAAAGAGTGTCAAAGTGTAAGTGAACAATGTGTCAAGTGTGATAGTGTCAACATAGTGTAAGGGGGTACATGAGGTAATATAGGATTTGTGTTAACATAGAACATTATATCTCATTAACTTCTATATTGCATACATTACATCTATTATTACATTACATTTATGCTTGCATTCATTCATCATTCATTAATTCTCTTGCACCACTATATGCACCATACATTACATACTATGGAACCTACATATTCATTACAAGCCATACTTATACATGCTTACATTAGATAGGATACTTACACTTCATATATCATTTATTTAACCATTTACTCATGCTTGCATTCTCTTTTTAATTACATAATGTATATACATTAACATGGGTTAAAATCAAATAGAACATTATATTACACACAAGGGTGCACAAAATGCATATGCCGAATAGTAACTTCTACTAATAATCAATACTGTACCATCTCAGCATGAATTAAAATCTAGGATTAAAGTATGTTATAGATCTATGTGTTAGCTTTCCGAAACTTCAAACGGATCGTGTTTTCGTTTCTGGAAACTCCCGAAATCGCAAAAACACTGAGAACGCGTTTGTCCTTCGTACAGCTGACACTCAAATAATTCTCCAGAATGTTACAGAAAGAATTAGGCCTA
The DNA here is from genome assembly GCA_029216955.1 of Iris pallida. Taxonomy (NCBI): domain Eukaryota; kingdom Viridiplantae; phylum Streptophyta; class Magnoliopsida; order Asparagales; family Iridaceae; genus Iris; species Iris pallida. The sequence goes on along the minus strand of JANAVB010039219.1, from coordinate 5,858,924 downwards.
TTAATATCTGTTTTTGGAAAGCTAACTTCAATACGCTTCTTTTAAAAAAAACGAAAGATTAAACCGAGCTTTGAGCTAGAAGTTATGATATTTCTAAGTTAGGGCTGAAATTAAAAACGTGGATAAAAATTATGCCGGATTTAGGTAGTTTGAGACAAAAGAACACAAGTATATAACATAATATATCAAGAACTCACTCTCTACACTAATATATATATATGAGACACTATATAACACATCTTCAATACAAAAATATGAGATTAAACATGTAATAATTCATTCATACATAACAACAACACATAGTGTGTCCAAATTTGGGATTTTCCCACATGGACACAACCACAACACAAAGGACACTCCTATGACCTCCAAATGGACACGAAATGGACACAAATGGAGATACAACCATGGGGGTCATTCCTATGGGTTTAAAATAGACCTATATGCATGAGGAAATGAAAAGGAGAAGGGATTTATACCTCCCGGTAGATTGAATCGAAGAAAAGCCTTCCCGGAGCGACACCGACACGTAAAGATTCCAAAAGGACACGAACGAGCTCCGAATCCTCCCAAACTTGGGTAGCTTCCTCCTTGGCTAGAATGGAGAAGGAAAGAAGAAGATTTGGTGGTGAAATGGAAGGATTTGGTGGAGAAATTGCTAGGAATTGCTCTCCAGGAATTTGGGGAAGAACAAGAGAGAGAGTGTGGATGAGAATAATGAAATGAACTTGAGCCTATCCTCTCCCAAAGTGGCTGGCCATATGGGGCTATTTGTCGTATTATGGTAAGGTCCAAAATGCCCCCACTAACCTATTCTATTAGTTTTAGGAGAGGGCTAACTGGTTGGGGCTAAATTAGTCATTCTAAAGTCTCTAATCATACTAACCTTATCCATAATAATTAGTCTAACCTCTAACTAAAATATTTCTATCATGTGAACTAAAATTAATATCATGTGGGCCATGTCTAACTAGTGTGTAGGTCCCACAGAGTCAAACTACCCCCGGGTCCCCGTTTCAAGTCGGATTGAGTTGAAATTCGAACCCGACTCAAATAATCCCAAAACAATATCATAAATAATAAAATAAATTTCAAAAATATTTCAAAAATACAAAATAACAAAATACTCATGTTCCTAAAAACTGGGGGTGACAAATTCCTCGAAATTAAAACCAAACAATAGTAAAATGTCAAAATCACAAGTCATAATTTTAAATAGTTTAAAAATGATTAAAAATCACCAAAAATCATAATATGAAATAATAATCAATAAATAATAATTATAATTACAAAATTTCAAAATTACCCTCATCTGGAAAACTGGATGTTACAGAGTCTTTGACTCCTACCCGGAATGGGATGTTTGTGGGCGACATCCATTACAACAACAGTATGACGTTAATGTGTGCGGGCAAGGTGCATACCAGCCGTTATGTAATAGGATTGGCCCCGGGTACTTTCTTGAATGTGCCGGGTCCCAATTTCACATTTTCTTCAGCCGATACTTTCCTGAACCAACTTGCTCGGAAAGGCTCCTATCCAATCGGCCGGTTGGCACTCCCAAGTTGGATATACCCCATCTCCTCATGGATCAATCTGTCTATGTGGATCTCGCGAAAGTATGAGACTTTTCTGCATGAGATTGGTCTTTATCACGCTATTCGGGGCACCAGGCACGGCTTACCTGTAAACAAGAAATTATTCATGGCTTTGCTGGAGATGTACAACTGTCGTACGGGAACATTCTATACCCCTGTAGGGGAAATAGGGCTTGCACTCCATGAGATGCACGTGATTTCCAAACTTCCTTAGGGGGATAAAGCTTTTGAAGTATACACTCCTACGAATGAGGAGTTCGAAGAGCCGGAAGAACGATATCCGGGCTTCGTGGCTACTTATCAGGAAATATTGTGCTTCTATAGTACGTGCCAGCAAATAGCCAAGAAGGAAAGCAGCTCGGAAGGGAATGCTCCCCATAGTAAGGACTGGGTGAGCTATCTCTTCTCAACGGGAGCCTTGGGCCGAGTTACTTCCCGAAGTCCTCAATCCCGGGAGGCGGTTCAGGCTTTGATGTCGTCGACAAAGAGGGTGGCCTCCACCAGCGACAGATTTGGAAGCAAGACCGACTCTTTTGGTTATTTTTATACGGATACCTAAGAGCTGTCAGAGAAGGCGCTCCTAGCAGGATTTTTTATGGTATGGCTGCAGAATTGCGTAGTCTAAGGAGGAGCTGGTTCTATTGAAAGGATCAACCGTAATTTTATTCTTCCTGCTGTGAAGCTAGTTTTTAGAGTGAAACTAGCTCTTCTTCCGGCCATGGTGTGCAGCATATACCGTGGCCTCTGTACTTTTATGTCCAAGGTCATCGCCCGCGATGTGACAAAAGACTTTGAAAGGACTGAGCTGTCCTATCATTATCTGATGGGGGTGGTTATTAATGCACTACCGGTCTTTGATGAGACCGGGTTCTAAAGATGGCGTGATTGCTGATGACGCTTTTATCTTTCGTTATCGCAACGAGCCTTGGGAGTATGATACCATGCGTGCCTGTCGGATGGCGCTGGCGAAAGCAGATAGGTACGACTTTTTCGTATCCGTCCCTCGTTTTACTGCTGAGGAAATAGCGGACGTACATCTCGACGGTATTGGTCCTCCTCAACTTCTAGACCGCCAGATGCTTTTGTGGTTGCGTAACATCCGCCCCACACACCTGGTATACCGCAACCGTAATGTTGTCTTCCTGGAACCTTACTTGCGCAGTAGGTTTGCTCGTCAGTTTGGATACAGCCAACTTTTTCTGGACAGTCCCAGCTCTTGTCTGGGTTTTGAAGGTAGCCTTCTTGACGGCATCAGGGTGTGGCATTACTATAATACATTCCATACCCGTACCACTTTTTCAGTTCCTGCTATTGAGGCGTCGGTAGAGATTTTGTATATGGCAGCCTTGTACCATGTCATGGCAAACAATCTCCCCATCGGTTTTAGCCCGGGTACCAGTTTTATTGTTGGTACTGGCTTGGATGAGAAGCCCCAAGGGGCCAAGACGAGAAAGAAGAAGAAGAATAGAGTCAAAGTGCCAGACTCAGACTCCACCACTGCGGATGATGAGGACGATGAGCGTGATGCAGATAACTCTTCCTTCCCGGTAGAAGATGTTGGGGCGGATCAGCCGCCTGTTTTATTAAATGAGATGGTGGCAAATCAGCCACCTGTCGTACCTGGTTCTGTACGAAAGCATAGCAGACAAATTTCTCCTATTGGCGGTATTCCTCACTCCCGAAAATTGGCTGCGACCAGACATCGCTGGCTAAATATAAGGAAGAGAAGCGAGGAGGTCGACCCCGCTTCGGAGGTAAAGCGAGTCACTACCATTTTTATTCAGTTCTTCTTTTCTTCCAGTTTTGATCTTAATCATTTTCCTTCCCTCCCATAGGTGTCAGAAGAAGAGAAATCTCAAGTTACCGAGGTCATGACTCGAGATGACGGGGACTCCGATGAACCTGTCCCTGAAATTGCTGAATTTTATCAAGATGACGTTGATCGAGTCGTATCTCCCTCCGAGGTGGCTGGGACAGAAGAGTCAGCCGAATTTAATTTGGAGGTCACGGGTGAGGAGACCATGTCAGCTGCGAGCGAGCTGCAGCCTCCATGCTCCTTTCCTGGTAAGATAAGCCGAATCTTAACTTGCGAGGAGGCCTATCTGCTCTACCATCACATCCTTCGGGTAACGCCGATTGATTGTTGTTCTGGACGTACAGGTCCCGCCCCTTTATTGCCCGTGACGGACATTGTCGGGGCGGACTCTACCGGAAGGGATCTGATGGAAGCACGTGTGCCTCCTTCTCTTCCAACCTATATTGAGGGGCCTCCAGCTGGGTCGAGTTCGGGGGCCCAAGTGGCAGCACAGCCGGGGCAGGGAACAATGCTTCCTGCGTCCTCCTCTGCGAATATGGTTTCGGGGGTTAACCTTTCCGCCTTGCCGAGTATCCAAGCTCTTCAGGCGTCGGAAGAGGAGCTAGCCGCTATTCATGCGTCTTTTCGCACAGAATTTGTTTCCTTGGTGGCAGGGATGGCCAGTTCCGATGCTACTCCTTCGATACTGCTAGCCACACTTCTTTTGATGCCAACCTCTACAGAAGTTTTGGATAAAGTGTCAAAGGATGTGGTTGACAGCTTTTACCGCCACCTGAAGAGAGGGATCGAGGCAGCTGTGGAGAGGGGTACTCCCTTTGCTATGGCCCGTCAATGCGCCGATGGCCAAATCGACATCCTTAGAACACTTCCTGGTGGGGCGGGGCTAGCTGCGCTTATGGAGCCTAAACTGCTAGAGGCTGATCGACTTGTGACCCAGTTTCACGTGCTGTGGCAAGCTGATCTGTCTGCGGCAATAGATCAAGAGCGTACTTTCCTTATAACCACGGTGGAGAAGGTGAGGCTTGCTCGGGATTCGATCAAGCCGACCATACTGAAGGACCGCCATGATCTGTCCCAGTTATACGATCAATTGAGCCGTAGAAATGAAGATTGCATGGCTCGGGAAGCGAACGCCTCCTGCGGGGTAATCGACACCAGGGAAAGCTGGCCTTTTTGGAGTCTGAGCTCGAAGCCGCCCGTACCGAAAAGGGACTTGTTATCCAGGAGGCTGACAGACTTAGTCGAGCTTCTGCCAATCTGGAGCTCACCCTAAAGAAGATGGAGGATGGCTGGCAGGCACACATGTATTTTGATGATATGGATCGGTTGTCCCAGAAAGTGGAGTGCTGAGCTAAGCAGCGGCTTGAACGGGGGACCGCCTTGGTGAAGGACCGCCTCCTGGAATTATGTAATGCCGAACCATAGTCGACCTTTTCTTCTTTTGTTATGTTCTTTTTGAGGGGGACATGGTCCCAGAACATATAATGCTTTTTGGCTTCCAAATAAAAGAGTATGCTTTATTCTACCCTTTACCTGTACTGCTTGTTGTGCTTATGGTGTTATGGTGATGTTTGCCCCGTATAGGGGACATATTTGTGGACCTGTTACCCTTGGCATACCTTGGTTTTAGGTACGGATAACAAGTTTGATTGGGGATACCTAGAACAGTTCCACGGTAAGGTGGTCATGGACGCTCCTGGTATCGAGAGAAAGAATGCCATGGAGCAGCTGGGCTCCCAGGGCATGATGAGAAATGATGGGCCTTTACTAAGAAACTTAGCAAAGGACATTTGTGGGCCTATTATCCTTGGCGCACCCCGTCTTAGGATACGGATAATAGGATGAAAGGGAACCAACATACTTACTCAGAGGTAATGAGGACATGGCAAGTATGGAGGTTTTACCGCGGAGTCTTCCTACTCAGAGGTAATGAGGACATGGCAGGAGTGGACTCAACGGAGGATATTTTTGGTCAACAGAGGATATTTGTCGACCTATTATCCTTAGCGTACCCTGGGATTTTTTTTTGGTACAAATAATAAGTCGAGGGAGGACCAACATATTTACTCAGAGGTAATGAGGACATGGCAAATATGAGAGTTTCTTCGATGGAGCCTTCCCACTCAGAGGTAATGGGGCCATGGTAGGAGTGGGCTCCATGAAGGGGTACATAGAACGACTCAGAGGTAATGAGGACATGGAAGTTCTATGTAGAGGGCTGATTTGTTTTTGGCGAAAGTGAAACGACTCAGAGGTAACATCGACGTGGTCGTTTTAGAAATTTTGTGGATCTGTTACCTTTTTGTGCACTGAGAGTGCGGGTAGTGGATCATGAGGAAGGAGCTCTTTCAGAGAAATAAGTTCAGAGGTATGGTCATACATGACTTACTATCTGAAAGAGTGACCAGAATGTAAGTTCAGAGGCACTTGCAGGTACATAACTTGATAATCTGAGATATTTGGAGGAATGTGAGTTCAGCGGTACGAAAGAGTACATGACTCGGCGATCTGGAATTTGGAGAATGTGAGTTCAGTGGTACTGGAGGGTATATGACTCAGCGATCTGGGATATTGTGAATATGAGTTCAGCGGTACCGGCGGGTACATAACTCAATAATATGAAATTTAGAATATGAGTTCAGCGGTACCGGCGGGTACATAACTCGATAATCTGGGATTCGAAGAATGTGAGTTCAGCGGTACTGGCGGGTACATAACTCAATAATCTGGGATTCAGAGAATGTGTGTTCAGCAGTACTGGCGGGTACATAACTCAATAATCTGGAGTGTTGTGAATGTCGTTTAGACATAGTATTTCTTTAGGAACTTGCCGTTGACGGGTAACATGAGCAAGTCTCCGTTTTGTTTTACGAGGCGGTAAGCACCGTTGGAGAATACGACCTCAATGATAAATGGACCTTCCCATTTTGGCTGGAATTTGCCGACGGTTTTGTGAGTCATGACCATCGGCCTTCGAGCTGCCAGAACGAGATCGCCTACTTGGAATGTTCTGATTTTAACCTTCTTGTTGAAGGCTCCGGAGATGCGTGCTTGGTAAAGCTCGATTCGTTGCTGAGTCAAGAGGCATTTTTTATCTAAGGCCTCCAACTCTTGTAGCCAGCGATGATAGTTATCGTCTGTCGTCAATTAGAAAGTAAGAGCGACGCGGAGCGAGGGTATTTGAGTCTCCAATGGGAGAACTGCCTTACTCCCGTATACCAGAAAGAATGTGTTCCTTGTGGCTGTTCGGACTGTAGTGCGGTACGCCCATAAGCATTCACAAAGCTTCTCGTTCCAATCACGTTTGTTGGACGATACGAACTTCTTGAGAAGTTTGATGATTGTTTTGTTGAATGCTTCTGCTAACCCATTCGCTGCTGGGTTATATGGCGTTGAAGCAATATTCTGGATGCGGTGCATATCGTAGAACCGATAGAAGGCGTGGCTTGCGAACTGCGGACCATTATCGTGGATGATCCTTCGGGGTAGTCCAAAGCGATAGATGACGTGATGCTTGAGGAAGCTGATCACGTTTGAAGTCTTTACTTCTGTGAGCGGAGCAGCTTTCGCCCATTTGGAGAAGTAATTTGTGATTGCGAGTATGAAGCGATGTACTCGAGAAGAAGGTGGAGTGATCGTGCCAATGATATCCATTCCCCATGCTTCGAATGGCCAGGACACCACTGTCGGATGTAAAAATTTGGATGGCTGGTGGATGAAGTCCGCTTGGACTTGGCATGATTTGCACTTTCTTGCATAGTCTATCGCATCTGCTACCATCATGGGCCAGTAGTAGCCCATTCGGCGAAGACGGTCTTACAATTTTGGGCCAGGCTGATGGGGCCCGCAGACAACGTCATAGGCTTCGCGTACGGCTTCTTTGGCTTCTGTGTTTGACAAACATCGAAGCAATAATCCATCATATGATAGGCAATACAGCATTTTTGTCTCTGTATCGTAGAAGAATCTGAGAGAACGCCTTCTGATGGAGGTAGCTTCCTTAGGGTCCTCTGGCAGAATATTGTAGACTACGAAGTCAATGAATTGTTGTCTCCAGTCTTGTGCTTTGTCGATCGTCTGAGCGGAATAACTCGCCACGAATTGAACATTGTTCTTGGGACAGACCAGTTTACGGCCTATCACATCCACCGATTGATGAGCATAGTTCGGAACCGCTAGGGAAGCGGCAAGGCCAGCTAAGGCATCGGCTTCGATATTTTAGAGTCTGGGAACGTGTTCGATGAAGAATCCCTCAAATGATGAGATGATGTCGATAACTATTTGGTGATAGGGGATCATGTCTTCATGGCAGACTTCGTATGCACACCGGATCTGATTGACGATTAACTATGAATCACCGTATATTTCAAGATATTCTACCCCCAGCTCTCTTGTAAGTTGGAGGCCAATGACCAAAGCGTTGTACTCGGCCATATTGTTAGAGTTGGGTTTTGTGAGGGAGTAAGCACAATTGATCACCAATCCGGAAGGAGAAACTAGCACCACCCCGACTCCGACGACGATGTTGTCCTTAGGTCCGGTCCTTGAGGCGCCGTCGAAGATCATTCGCCATATATCATCGTGAGAGGTTGCATGCGAGTCGGCGACCTCATCTGGGATTCCTTCATATATTTTGGACGACTCCGAGCCTGGGTAGGCTGCCAAAAAGTCTGCCAGGGCTTGACCTTTAACAGCCTTTTATGGGACGAAGATCATATGGTAGGGGGACAGTAATATTGCCCATGTAGCGAGGCGAGAGCTGAGTGCCCCTGGTTTAGTCATGAGGACCCTGAGAGGGTTGACTCGTAAGATCACATGTATGGTTTGTCCTGTGACATAGTGTTGCGTCTTTTGAATGGCGAACACCAGGGCGAGGCAGTCCTTCTCCACGGCGGTATATCGATGCTCTGGCCTGATCATCATTCGACTGAGGTAATATATAGCTTGTTCATGGCCTGCATTATTGTTTTGTACCAGCAGAGCATCGAGGAAATGCTCCATTGCTCGCATATAGAGCGGAAATGGTTTTTCAGCAACCGGGGCCACCAGGACTGGAGGGTTCGACAAATATTCTTTGATGCTGTCAAAGGCACGCTGACATTCTTCGTCCCATACGAATGAGATGCCCTTCTTCATGATATGGGTGAATGGCTGACAACGCCCGGAGAGGTTGGAAATGAACCTCCTGATATAAGCTAACCTCCCTTGGAGGCCTCGAAGTTCTCGAAGATTTCTCGGGGGACCCATCTCCATGATTGCCTTCGTCTTCTCAGGGTCTACGTGGATACCCTGGGAGGTGATGATGAAACCTAAGAACTTTCCTCTGGATACGCCCAAGAAGGATTTTGTGGGATTCATCTTCAGGTTGTGTGCTCGCATCAGGTCGAATACCATCCTCAGATCCTGGAGATGGTCTCCCTTACAGCGGCTTTTGACGGCGATGTCGTCAACGTAGCAGTCCACAGTCTTACGTAAGTGATCACGAAAGATGATGCTCATAGCTCTCTGATATATGGCGCCAACATTCTTTAAACTGAAAGGCATGACTGTGTAGCAGTATGTACCAATCGGTGTTCGAAATGATGTATGCTTTTCGTCGTCAAGAGATATCATGATTTAGTTGTACCCCGAGAAACCATCCATGAATGACATGCGTTCGAAGCCGCATGTGTTGTCGATCATGATGTCTGTGATAGGGAGAGGGAATTCATCTTTGGGATAAGCCTCGTTCAGATTATGGAAGTCGATGCAGATTCGAATCTTTCCATTCTTCTTGAGGACCGGTACTATGTTGGCGACCCAGTCTGGATGTTGCTCCTCACATTTGAAGCCGCTGGCTATCAGTTTGTTGACTTCGGCTTCGATGGCATCCATGATGCCTGGGCGGAAGCGTCGTTGTTGTTGTTTGACTGGCTTTGTATCTGGCCGGATGTTGAGTTTGTGAAAAGTAATATCAGGATTTAACCCTGGCATGTCTTTATAGTTCCAGGCGAACACATCAATATATTCATTGACAAGTTCTAGTAGCGATTCTCACTCTTCGTCTGTCAGGCTTTTACTAACGAAGATTGGTTTTGGAGAAGATTTGCTGCCAAGGTCGACCTGTATAACCTCATCTTCAGTAGGAGGTTCTCTCTATTCCAACCGCTTTTCCCATTATGTATCCAGCTGTTGGGCCCATGGCTCTAACTCGAGGATTTTAGGAATGTCTTCATCTTCTTCGTAAGCGTCGGCGAATGCCATATTGACTGACAGGACTTGTCTGAATACGTCTCCGATGCTGGCATCCGAATCAGAAGTTGGTAACCCGGTTGAATGTGAATGCTAGTCACATTCCTCATCTGGACTTTCAAGGGTCATTGCGGGTGTAACATACCCTAATCCACATCGAGTCTTGCTATAGTAGTCCCGTGGTTTGCCAGCCGGGACTGGGGGCTTTAAAGGTAATCGTCGACCATTGCCGTAGTTCAAGCCTGGCGTAGTCTCCAGATTATACCCCTATTTTTGTATGAGGTACTTGGATTTGGGGCTATAAAGATACAGAGGCAGTCTCCCGGCATCTGATTCAAGATCGACCTTCTCTATGGTGAAGGGCTGTGGATCATCCTTTCAGCCGAAGATGATTGGATGGTCCCCTCCTTCGATTATGCGGTAAGCGTCTTCCGCGGGAGTAAGCTGATTTACGGTATAAACATTTGTCACCTGTGTGTGTAGGTGAGTGCCTATACCGTGTTCCATAGCATACATTGTACAATGCTTATTAAGCTCGACGTAGTTCAAAGCTAGCCCTTTATTGATGAAGTAAGGTATCTTTTCTAGCGAGATTACATCATCTATGAAGGGAACATCAGTATGGGCAGCCACATACTTGGCCAGTTCCGGTTCTTCTTCAGCCACCCCCTGTATAAATAAAGACTGAGAGGATGACCTGGGCAGCTTGATCATCAGGGGTTCTGTTGGTGGAGCCGAACGTGGAGTCGTTGGCAGACTAATGACCCCCAGTTTCGTACTTTATGTTGGACGGGGAGTTATTGGCTCTCTAGAAGCCCCAGACCTTGCATCGGGGTGATGATTCTTCTTGGGAAGGCGTATCGTCATTGGCTTGTCGGAGGGGTTGAGCTTCTCCATTTGTGGCTGGCCGACTCTGGGCAGTCTGATTGTTAGTGGCTCCGTTGTGGGTCTTGGCGCTTGGTCGGACCTTGGCAGCCGAATTATCATTTGCTCTTCTTGTACCGAGAGGCTGATTGCGTCCTTACGCAGAGTGGCTGTAAGGGGTACGGACTTACCAGGTTTGCAAGCTTAGAGATGGATCGTCAGAGGTTCTTCTGATCCTGTAGCTGTCTCGGTACGAGCTTGTACATCTCCTTCACCAAGGTGCCTCTTCGACTTTTCGTACAAGCAGGAGTCTGAGTAGTAGGATTCGACCCCTTTAAAGGGATCGATGTCGGCAAATTCTGTCCTCACGAAGCCGTGTTTGTCGACATACTTGAAGCATTGGTGCAACATGGAAGGCACGATCATGTAATCGTGTATCCAAGGGCGCCCCAAGAGGATATTGTAGGAAGTGTCTGCATCTATGACGTAACAGGTTAGTTCTGACTGAAGATCGCCAATTTGGCACTTCAAGCGAATCTTTCCAATCGGATAGCTCATGTCCAAATTGAAACCGCTGATGGCGGTGCTTGTTGGCGTCAGGCGATGCATAGGAATGCGGAGATGATGTAACAGACCCTTCGGAATGATGCTAATAGAAGAACCAGGATCAATGTGCATCCGATCCACCTTCACGTCGCCGATGTATCCAGTATAATATAACGGTCGATCGTATAGGTTGGTTTTGATGAGCATATCATGTGGAGTGAAGACAATATTGGGCATCGCTTCCGTGCAAGCGCTGTCTTGGAGATCTGCAGGCGGGCTCTCTCCTGTGAGGTTGATCTGAGCTAGATATGCGTCGGCGTTCTGGAGTGCGTCGCTCAAAGCTGCACGAACATCCTTGAAGAGTCTCAGGAGCTCGTATAATGATAATTTGGCCGGTGTGTTGGCCAATTGCGCCAAGATGTCAAAGTTGTAGGGCCTTTCCAGCCCATGAGGTACCTTTTTTCGGAGGAATTTGTCAAAGCGAGTCTCCTTCGGCCTAGGCTTGTCGGTCGTTGGAGGTTGGGAAGGTCCCAGAGTGTCAGCAGTGGCCGGCTGATGCTCTTCAGCCGAGTTATCTGGCGTAGTTTGGGATTGAGCACCAGACCGAGTGACGACAGCTGTGGCTTCTTCGACATCTACCAAAATTGTGCGGCAGGATCTGACCTTTCCACCCTTCTTCCTGAAATGTGGAGTGGTACGGACTGAGTTACTTCTGGTACCAAATCTGGATGGACCCACATGACCACCCTTCATGACGTGGTGAGAGGTACCAGACCAGTAGCCTGATCCCGGGGAGGTAGAAGATTAGCAATCTCTATTGTCGCCAGAGGGATGGGTACCACACCGTCTTGAGTTTTTGTTAGAGGGAAGCTGCAAAATTATACTGACACCATATTGGCTGCCACAGTTACCTCTTCGAAATCAATGGCCAGAGCGTTCGAATCGATGAGATGTTGGATGTATCATTTCAGTTAGTAGCAGTCGTGTGTAGCATGGTGGACGTAGCGGTGGTAATGGCAGTACTTTAGGCTCTCCATTTCTGTCGGCCGAGGTTCCCGTCTTGGCGGAGGGAGCTGAATTCTGTCCCATTGTATGAGCATGTCCAAGATGGGCTTGACGTGGCCGTCTTCGAAGGAGTAGGTCATTTGTGGCCATCGTTTGTCCGCCGATTTTGACTCAGGTTTTGTGCTGTGTCGGCCACCATAGCCTGCTTGCCCTTGTTGTCTCGATTGTTGGAGGAGTTACCACCATTGTTGTTGTTGGAATTAGAATGCCTGCCCTTGTCCTCTCCCTCTGAGATATGCAATCCCAGTTGGCGAGCCTTTTTCAACCTGTCTTCGGCACTAGTGGCACTTATGATAAACGTCTTCCAGTCCTTAAATTAACTTTCACCCATCCAGAGGCTGATTGTCGGAAGCAGTCTCTTTTGGCAAATTTCAATTAAAGAGGAATTCGGATTACCAGACAGCAACTTCATGGCGGTTTGGCGGAACCGCTCAATATAGTTCCTTGTCAGCTCTTTCTCTCCTTGAACGACGTCCATGAGGGTGGACATTGTGATGTCCTGTCCTACTTCGTAGAATCTCTCCAAGAATATGCGCTTGAAGCTGGCGAAGGAGTAGAAGCAGTTGTCTGACAGGTTACGGTACCAGTCGAAGGCGACCCCTTCCAATGCCCTAATGAATAATCGTGTAAGGATGGCATCATCGTAGGGTAGATGGTCGGTAGTGACCTCGAAGTAAGTGATGTACCGACTTGCGGAGGTCTTCCCATCATATGGATTGATGTGGAATGGTTTATACTTTACTGGAAAGGGAACATCTCTCCACGCAGCAGGATACTGTTGTCGTATCCTGAGGTCTTGGCAATTTTTTCGGGCGTGGAACATGGCCCGGAGCTCCTGGACCTCTCTTCTTGCCTCCCTGGCTTCGTCTGCAGCGGTAGGAGCCGATATTTCAGGAGAAATATTGCCCGGGTTTGGTTCCGCTGAGTTTGAGTCTGCATTGACCGCGGGACCCAAGTTTGTTTGGCCAGGTGTCTCTCCTTGTAGAATAGGGAGGGCTGCTTTGATCTCGTCCACGGATTTGACCAAAGTGCGTAGTATGGCCTCCAGAGTGTCGATGCGTTGGTGATCACTGGGACCATCCTGTTCGTCGTTCATCATGAATGCCGTCCTGACATGAGTAGAAGTGGAAGGGACGGTGGATGTCGTACACTCCGAATCATACCCTTGTAACGAGAAGTCATCGAGGTATGTGGGAATGTCTTCCTCTGGTTCGGACTCAGAAGGAATAGTACCCCTAGCTTCTAAGTTTGCCTCGTCTTAGGAATTGTGGACGTCCTCGGGGACGTCGAGATTTGCTGCATCTAATGGGAGAGTTGTTTTCTCCAGCTCGTCTTCTTGAAACTTCGGATTGTCGTGGAGGTTCGGAGGAGTGCTACCTCCAGTTCCAGTAACCCCCAGTGATGCGGATGATGAATCTTCCACTGTAGCAGATTTCGTCTTTGAACGAGTACCTTGGAAAACTCCGATGGTGGGCACCCGCTTAGACGACCGTCTCTTAGTCATAGTGGTTAAAATCTTCGGGCTGGAAACGTTTGTCTTTTTCTCTCTCCCATCGGCGAGGATTTTCTGAGCAGAGTTGCAGGAGACGACGGGAAGTGCCTCATCTTCTGAACATGCTTGTTGCAGTCTTTGGAAGTTGGACTGCCGATCTTCTCGTACCATCGCGTTATTGCAACAGCAGTTGGCGATGACTTGGGTGCAGTGACGTCCGTGGGAGGACTCTTTGTACCCCGAGGCCCCCTCTCTTTCCTTGCGTTTGTGGAGGATAGCCTCACGCAAGTCAGACGGGTCTGAAGCGACCATGTTTGTTCCCTGGATTTTAGAAGACTTTTGGGAACCTCTTTGTCCGTTTGCCGCCGGGGGTTGGACTCGAGTGGTTCTGTACAACTTTCCATCAGAGGCCCATATAACAGTATATGGAACGCTCGGATGGTCAGAGGTCGGGTCAGCAGACTGAGCTTGCCAAGCTCGTGCTGCCCTAGACTTCTTCACTCTGGTACGTGGGGGCACATAATAGGAAGAGTCTAAGTGGTGCTGGAGAGAGTCAGACATGTCTTTTTGGGAGCACGAGAGATCAGGACTATAGGAGAGGCGGTCGAAGACTGAGCCCCGTGGGACAGGCGGCATGCGGCTGGAATCAACAATCTTCATGCGGCTGGCAATCGTAGCCGCATGGGCTTTCTTCATACGGCTGGAAGTCTCAGCCGCATGGGTCTTCTCCATGCAGCTAGAAATCCTTCCTGCATGAGTGTTATGTTGTCACTCCCCGATCCTGGAATACGTATTTTAATACATAAACCGATAAATTGTATTTATTTTGTATTTATACTATATTTATTATGCTGTATTTCTTCATGCATTCCCAAAAATATTCGACAAAATATTATTTCCTAATTTATTTTCTATATTTGGGCCTACAGTTTTGGCTCATTTGGGTAACCCATTCTTGGTTCACCAATGGTTCATCATGAACCCTTTGGTTCATCATGAACCCATGGGTCCAAGATCTTTATATATACTCATCTCATTCTCTCTTCTCTCATTTTCTTCATCTCATTTACTTCCTCCACCAACCAAATATTTCCTCTCCCAACCAAGGCAAGTACCAACTTGCTCAAGAGATAGATCAATAATTTTGTCAATAATTTCTTACAAAACTATTTGCCAAAACATGTTCTTCTCCTCAATCTATACTAGTTTAGAACTTGGAAATTTCAATTTTGAAGCCTTGGTTTTTGTAGATCTAGGTTTTAATCATTTTTGGATTTTGCATGGTTTGATCTACTTTAGTTGGATTTTATGGGTTTTTGATGCTTCCATGTGGAAGAGCATTCAGTTTCACCCAAGTTGGAACTTTAGAAATCTGGATTTGGAGTTCGGATGGCCAAGTTATGATGCTTTGAAGTTTGGGTTCAGCCATGGTATTCTTGCTGTTTGCAGAAGACAGTGAACAGTGTGCTTCTGTTTGAGCACGCTTCCTGTTGGAAGCGTGTCTCTCCTTGAGCTTGTGTGACTTTTTACGCAGCTCTCTCCTTGAGCCTGCGTGACTTTTCACGCAGCTCTCTCCTTGAGCCTGTGTGACTTTTCACGCAGCTCTCTCCTTGAGCTTGCGTGACTTTTTATGCAGCTCTCTCCTTGAGCTTGCGTGACTTTTTATGCAGCTCTCTCCTTGAGCTTGCGTGACTTTTCACGCAGCTCTCTCCTTGAGCCTGCGTGACTTTTCACACAGCTCTCTCCTTGAGCTTGCGTGACTTTTCACGCAGCTCTCTCCTTGAGCCTGTTACGCAGCTCTTCCCTTGAGCTTGCGTGACTTTTCACGCAGCTCTTCTCTTGAGTCTGCGTGACTTTTCACGCCCGCTGCCCTGAGTGAGCTTGCGTGACTTTTACCCCTTGAGCGTGCGTGCTTTTGTGCGTACGCTTTTGTTCCGAGCATGATATGAGCACTAATGTGACCCCGGAGAACAAAGTGTTCCTTCTTGATACATGTACCTGAATGTCCCAGTTCTTGTTCATGCTCGACAAATGACTCGTAATCCACGTGGCGTATTTGCAATGATGCATTACACTAAGAAGGGTAGAACATTTTGACATACTGATTGACGTGGATCCTCTTTGGGGTACTCGAACTAAAGTACGACTTCAGGAGGATAATCATGCAGGCCACATCATGTGAGTCCAAGATTTCACCTAGGGTTAAACTAGGCAACTAAACATACTAGATGCATGGGGCGGGCAAAATCCCGAGATCGTGTTACATCAGCCGCCTTGAGATACTGTCTTGACGCGCCGGCTGGTCTCCACGGATACTGTGTCATCTGCAATGAGTGGATGACTGTATCCGATTAATTCCTGCTATATATTATATGTTTTAGCAAGGTGGCCTTACGAGGGACCTGTGCTCAATCATACCTGTCTACGCGAACCCCTGGGTTGGCTAGCCATGCTGGAAAGATACGATCTGAGGATTTTCTAATAACATGATGCGAGGATAACCTCGCCCCGCTAGAAACCCGTAGACTTGATTGGCCGTGAAAACGACTTGCTTGTATCCTATTACCTTCCGTGAATTACTGAGGAAAGCGGACTGTCATGGTACGTGATCCAACCCATGTTCTTGTTTGATTGTTGGGTTGGTTATCGTACTATGACAGGCTGTGGACCGAAGTTATGAACGGAAGACTTATTCTGGTTGTGGAGTGCTACTTCTGTGAATGACTGAGGAATGTGGTCTATCATGGTACATGATCCAACCCATGTTCTTGTTTGATTGTTGGGTTGGTTATTGTGCTGCGATAGGCTATCGACCGAAGTCACGATCAGGAGATTTTATTGCTTATACCTTTTAACTTATGTGATTGTTATAGAGTACGACACGTCCCGACTCCATGCGGCACCTTTTGTCCTTGTTTGGTTGTAAGGGTGCCATATGGGTTCGAAGATGTTGCGTTACCCTATAATAGTAGCATAAGTATTACTATTATCAATCATTCTATTAACTGGGTTTTTAATCTTAACTCTTGTGCCCCTTTGGCGGTACTTGCTATTCGGGGCTGATCCCGCTGGTTTTTGTTTGGCCAGATCTCGTAGCAGAGCCTGAGGACACGATCTTCCTCCCTGACATCCATGGTGCATACTAGGAGCATGGCGGTTCGGGGACTCGAGTGGGTTTCTTCTCCACCACTCCTGCTTTTACTTTTGCGGCGTTTAGCCACCGGCACCTGTTAGCCGGATTACTTGATATTTTGTGTCAGTACAGAATTGTAAATAAACAGACTGCAGCTGTGTATAATTTTGTACTCCTGACTCTCTGAGATAGCTAAATTATAAAGCTAGTCTCTCATGACCATTTTGATGAAGCGTCGGGGATGCCTTACTGCTTTATCTTTAATGTTCATTTAATTGCTGATGTGATTTGATTGATTGAGACATAGAACTCTGTGGGACTATAGGAGACTTGATTGTAGCATGTACCCCCTAGTCTCTCGATAGCCACGATTGCCGTATGACGTTACGTACCTCATATGGAGTAGCTGGCCTAGTCCGTCTCCGTATTTCGGTACTGTGGCGTGACAAGGTTTTAGTGGTGGACCATGCAGGTCTGATTTTCAGACTTGTGGGGTATTGCAAATTATTAGGAGTCTCAATCAAAACTTGTTCCCCTTGAAATTCTGTTTCGAATTCTCTGTCCTTGCCTTGATCTCTAACCTGACTTGCATCCTCGAAATCTTCCTCGTTCGGACTTGATAATCTTATATTCTTCTCTATAGGGGTGCTTTATTCTTAGTAGCGGGTAAGGCCCATGAGGAAGAGCAGTAAGAGCGTGGCTCGACTGGGCAGCAACAGGGGAGAGAAACTTCTCCAGTGCAGGCACGAGCAGAAATGGAACCAGAGGCAGTACAGCCGCAGGTTATTGAAACCCCTGCATCACCAGCAGCGACGGCAGTACCAGACGTCGTAGCACTCCTGGAGATCATCCGGTGGTTTCTTGTCACTAACCAACAGCAACAGACTCGGCAGCAGGAGCAGAACGTGTTGCTGAACCAAGGGATTTAGTTAGCTCTTGAGAGGAGTGTCGGGGCTGACTCTGGAGCATCAGGAAGGTTTCGTCGCTTGAACTCGAGGTATTTTGATGGCACGGAGGATGCCATCACTGCGGATGCCTGGATTCAAGACATTGAAGCCATTCTTGTGGCAGCCAAGGTCCCAGATGATGAGAAGGTTGATCAGATCAAACTGGTACTTCAGGATCTTGCCCGCGACTGGTGGGCATAAGAAGAAGTTGGTGCAAGACGCCCTGTTCGTTGGACCACCTTCAGTGACAGATTCAAGGCCAAGTATTTTGGCGCAGTAGCTCGATATGAGCTCCAGCAGAAGTTCATCAGTCTCAAGCAAGCAGGCAAGACCGTAGAGGGGTATGCAGCAGAGTTCTGTAGATTGTGCCGTTTCGTACCAGCAATGGTGGCAACGGAGCCAGAGAAAGCTATGAGGTTCCAGCAGGGACTTCATTTGGAACTACTGCAGCTTGTGGAGGGACACGACTACCAGACGTTTGACGCTGTTTTGACGGCAGCTCGGAGGCACGAGCTTACCTAGCAGAGGTTGGCATCGAGGATAGGAGGTCAGAAGAGATCTCATTCCCAGGTTGGAGGAGGAGCAATGCAGCAAACATCAGCACCAGCACCCGGTGTACGTATTCATGATGCAGGAGCGCCGCGAAGGACGACCGTGTCAACTAATACAGTGCCTGTTCGGCATCAGCAGCCGAGAAACCAGCAACAGCGTCAAAGAGCACCCTAGGGCTGTACATTCTGTAGGAAGGCAGGGCACACGAGGGAGGTGTGCCGGTCAGCGAATGGCTTATGCTTGAGGTGTGGTAGTTCAGACCACCGTATCGCCACTTGTCCTGTGATGCAGAGGCCAGGAGGGCCAGCTCAGCATTTTCCAGCATTGCCAGCTCCGGTGGCAACCCCGAGTGGAGGGCCAGTATTAGCAGTAAGGCCCCTAGCCCAGCGTCTACCAACGCAGGCTCAGATGTTTCGCTAGGTACAGGAAGCCGAAGGCCCTCAGAGGCAGCAACAGCATGGTCGAGGAAGGCCGCAACAAGGGGCTCCGCGGGGCCAGGCTCTCACATTGACCTTGGGAGAGGCTCTAGCGTCTAGTGACGTGGTGGCAGGTAAAGTCCTCGTCACCTCATTTCCCGCTGTAGCATTATTTGATTCAGGCGCTACTCATTCATTCATCTCTGCACAATATGCTACACGGATTGGATTAGAGTTTGAGGCATTGCCGGAGAGGATGGATATACTCACCAGCAATAGGCTCGTAGAAGTTAGCAGGGTACGCTTTTCATGTCCGGTAGAGGTGTGTGGGCATTTATTGCCCGCATCATTGATTGAATTCCCTATGGGGAATTTTGATGTTGTTCTTGGCATGGACTGGTTGAGAGACAGTCATGCGACAATTGATTGTAGAGGAGGTAGGGTAATATTTAGCGTTCCTGGGATGGAGCAGTTCATCTTTACTCGAACCTTGAAGAATCAGGCCGGAGGCGTCATCTCAGAAGCAGTGTCAGAGCCAGGACAGATTCCGAGAGTGGTCAAAGATTTTTTCGACGTCTTTCCTGATGAGCTCCCAGGGATACCCCCAATCAGAGAGGTAGAATTTAGCATTGAGTTGAACCCTGGAACGAGGCCTATTGCAGACAGAGTTTACAGAATGTCGCCGTCAGAACAGGATAAGTTGTATCAACATGAAGAAGAGTTGAAGTCTAAGGGATTCATCCGAGACAGTAAATTGCCCTGGGCCGCGCCTGTGATTCTAGTTCCCAAGAAGGATGGGTCGACGAGGATGTGCATCGACTACCGCAAGCTAAATGCAGTAACAGTGAAGAATAAGCACCCACTACCAAGGATTGATGACTGTTTGACCAGTTGAGCAAGGCCAGTGTCTTTTCCAAGATCGATCTTCGGTCGGGATACTATCAAGTAAGAGTCCGGGAGCAAGACATACCGAAGACAGCATTCAGATCTAGATATGGGTATTATGAGTTTTAGTAATGCCCTTTGGACTAACCAACGCTCCTGCAGTATTCGTGGATTTAATGAACCGCATCTTTCTGCCGTATTTGGATAAATTTATGGTGGTGTTCATAGATGACATTCTTGTCTATTCCAGCAGTGAAGAGGAGCATGAGAAACATCTTAGGACTGTCTTACAGACATTAAGGGAGCATCAACTTTATGCGAAGCTCGACAAGTGTGAATTCTGGTTAGATCACATTTCGTTCCTGGTGCATGTAATTTCTGGGGCAGGAGTGTCAGTGGATCCGAAGAAGATTGAGGCCATAGAGCATTGGCCAGTCCCGAGAACGGTTGCAGAAGTACGAAGTTTTTTAGGACTAGCTGGTTACTACAGAAGGTTCGTGGCGGACTTTGCCAAGATCTCTGCGCCCTTAACGCGTTTGACGCACAAGGATGTAGAGTTTGTTTGGTCAGCTAGCTGTCAGGCATCATTTGAAGAATTGAAGAAGAGGTTGATCTCAGCCCCGATCTTGACGCTTCCAGTAGGAGCGAGAGGTTTTACAGTATATTGTGACGCATCTGGAAAGGGTCTTGGATGTGTATTGATACAGCACGGAAAGGTGATAGCATATGCGTCTCGGCAGCTTAGAGACCATGAGAAGAATTACCTGACTCACGATTTGGAGTTAGCAGCTGTGGTGTTTTCACTCAAGTTGTAGAGGAATTATTTATACGGAGATCGGGTAGAGATCTATACTGATTATAAGAGTTTGAAATACGTATTCACGCAGCGAGATTTGAACATGAGGCAAAGAAGATGGTTAGAACTGCTAAAGGATTTTGATTTAGATCTTCAGTATCATCCAGGCAAGGCGAATATAGTTGCAGATGCACTGAGTAGGAGAGACAGTGCCTTTATCTTGACCTCGCAGAAGCATATTTTAGAAGACCTTCAGAGTATGGGAATCGAAGTAGTTTTGCCAAAGGATATAGGAAGAATGAACAGTATACAGATTCAGTCAACCTTAGTAGAGAGGATAAGGGCAGCACAAGCAGGAGATCCACAGATTCAGAAGTTGCGGTCGGAGAGTGAATCAGGCCGTAGGAAGGAGTTAGTGATTCATGAAGATGGTACGCTCAGGTTTGGAAACAGACTCTGTGTACCGAGTGGAGACCTTCGGCAAGAAGTTATGTCCGAAGCTCATAGTTCTATTTACTCCATTCATCCAGGAGGAACGAAGATGTATCGAGATATCAGGCAGTACTTTTGGTGGAATGGCATGAAAAGAGAGATAGCGAGATTTATATCCAAGTGTCTGGTATGTCAGCAGGTGAAAGCCGAGCAGCAGAGACCAGCAGGGTTGCTACAGCCGCTTCCTATCCCAGAATGGAAATGGGAGCACATCATGATGGATTTCGTGACCGGTTTACCTAGATCCCCGGCTGGCAAGAATGCAGTCTGGGTAATAGTAAATCGACTCACGAAGGTCGCTCATTTCCTTCCCTTCCGAGTTGGACAGACTACTGAGCAGTTAGCAGAAATGTACATGAAGCAGATAGTAAGGCAGCACGGTATTCCAGTTAGTATAGTATCAGATCGGGATACGCGATTTACTTCCCATTTTTGGCGGAGTTTACACCAAAGTTTGGGAACCAAGTTAAGATTCAGTACTGCTTATCATCCACAAACTGACGGGCAATCAGAAAGAACCATCCAGACGTTAGAAGATATGCTACGGGCATGTACCTTGGACTTTGGCAGATCTTGGGAGGATCACCTTCATCTTGTGGAGTTCTCCTATAACAACAGCTATCAGGCTAGCATTCAGATGGCCCCGTTCGAAGCATTGTACGGAAAGAAGTGTAGGTCCCCTTTGGCATGGGACGACGTCGGAGAACGAAAGTTGTTGGGGCCAGAGATGATCACGCAGACTGTGGAGATAGTTAAGTTGGTCAGAGAGCGCCTTCGAGTTGCACAGGATCGACATCGTCATTGGGCAGATCAACATCATAGGCCTCTGGAGTTCAGAGTTGGCGACCAAGTGTTTCTGCGGATTTCACCTACTCGGGGTATTATCAGATTTGGAACCCGAGGAATGCTTAGTCCAAGATACGTTGGTCCTTTTAAGATTCTCGCTCGGGTAGGCGATGTGGCTTATCGACTTGCCCTTCCGCCTTCGTTAACTGGCATACATGATGTGTTTCATGTGTCCCAATTACGTGGGTATGTCCCGGATCCGAGTCATGTCCTCGATCATTCTGAGTTAGTCGTTGGTACCGACCTAACTTACGAGGAACAACCCGTATCTATCTTAGACCGGCGAGAGAAGGTACTCAAGAATCGAACGATAAGCCTTGTCCGTGTTTCTTGGAACCATCACTCTCTGGAAGAGTCAACCTGGGAGCGCGAGGACGTGATCAGATCTCGGTATCCGCATTTGTTTGACTGATAAGGTATATTTTTTTGCACCTTATTGACACGATTCCATGCTTATCTGCACCTGCTTGTTTTGCACTTTATGATGTATGATAATAACTGCTATGATAGTTAACTTATATATGATTGTGCCTTGCTTGCCCTGATTTCACTATCCTGTCTTGGCTAGAATTTCGAGGACAGAATTTTTCTAAGAAGGGTAGAGATGTCACTCCCCGATCCTGGAATACGTATTTTAATACATAAACCGATAAATTATATTTATTTTATATTTATACTATATTTATTATGCTGTATTTCTTCATGCATTTCCAAAAATATTCGACAAAATATTATTTCCTAATTTATTTTCTGTATTTGGGCCTACAGTTTTGGCTCATTTGGGTAACCTATTCTTGGTTCACCAATGGTTCATCATGAACCCTTTGGTTCATCATGAACCCATGGGTCCAAGATCTTTATATATACTCATCTCATTCTCTCTCCTCTCATTTACTTCCTCTCATTTACTTCCTCCACCAACCAAATATTTCCTCCACCAACCAAGGCAAGTACCAACTTGCTCAAGAGATGGATCAATAATTTTGTCAATGATTTCTTACAAAACTATTTGCCAAAACATGTTCTTCTCCTCAATCTATACTAGTTTAGAACTTGGAAATTTCCATTTTGAAGCCTTGGTTTTTGTAGATCTAAGTTTTAATCATTTTCAGATTTTGCACGGTTTGATCTACTTTAGTTGGATTTTATGGGTTTTTGATGCTTCCATGTGGAAGAGCATTCAGTTTCACCCAAGTTGGAACTTTGGAAATCTGGATTTGGAGTTCGGATGGCCAAGTTATGATGCTTTGAAGTTTGGGTTCAGCCATGGTGTTCTTACTGTTTGGAGAAGATAGTGAACAGTGTGCTTCTGTTTGAGCACGCTTCCTGTTGGAAGCGTGTCTCTTCTTGAGCTTGCGTGACTTTTCACGCAGCTCTCTCCTTGAGCCTGCGTGACTTTTCACGCAGCTCTCTCCTTGAGCCTGCGTGACTTTTCACGCAGCTCTTTCCTTGAGCTTGCGTGACTTTTTACGCAGCTCTCTCCTTGAGCTTGCGTGACTTTTTACGCAGCTCTCTCCTTGAGCTTGCGTGACTTTTCACGCAGCTCTCTCCTTGAGCCTGCGTGACTTTTCACGCAGCTCCCTCCATGAGCTTGCGTGACTTTTCACGCAGCTCTCTCCTTGAGCCTATTACACAGCTCTTTCCTTGAGCTTGCGTGACTTTTCATACAGCTCTTCTCTTGAGTCTGCGTGACTTTTCACGCACGCTGCCCTGAGTGAGCCTGCGTGACTTTTACCCCTTGAGCGTGCGTATTTGCAATAATGACTCGTAACTCCACGTGGCGTATTTGTAATGATGCATTACACTAAGGAGGGTAGAACATGTTGACATACTGATTGACATGGATCCTCTTTGGGGTACTCGTACTAAAGTACGACTTTAGGAGGATAATCATGCAGGCCACAGCATGTGAGTCCAAGATTTCACCTAGGGTTAAACTAGGCAACTAAACTTACTAGATGCATGGGGCGGGCAAAATCCCGAGATCGTGTTACACCAGCCGCCTTGAGATACTGTCTTGACGCGCCGGCTGGTCTCCACGGATACTGTGTCATCTACAATGAGTGGATGACTGTATCCGATTAATTCCTGCTATATATTATATGTTTTAGCAAGGTGGCCTTACGAGGGACCTGTACTCAATCATACCTGTCTACGCGAACCCCTGGGTTGGCTTAGCCTTGCTGGAAAGATACGATCTGAGGATTTTCTAAAAACATGATGCGAGGATAACCTCGTCCCACTAGAAACCCGTAGACTTGATTGGCCGTGAAAACGACTTGCTTGTATCCTATTACCTTCCGTGAATAACTGAGGAAAGCGGACTGTCATGGTACGTGATCCAACCCATATTCTTGTTTGATTATTGGGTTGGTTATCGTACTATGACAGGCTGTGGACCGAAGTTATGAACGGAAGACTTATTCTGGTTGTGGAGTGCTACTTCTGTGAATGACTGAGGAACGTGGTCTATCATGGTACATGATCCAACCCATGTTCTTGTTTGATTGTTGGGTTGGTTATTGTGCTGCGATAGGCTATCGACCGAAGTCACGATCAGGAGATTTTATTGCTTATACCTTTTAACTTATGTGAATGTTATAGAGTACGACACGTCCCGACTCCATGCGGCACCTTTTGTCCTTGTTTGGTTGTAAGGGTGCCATATGGGTTCGAAGATGTTGCGTTACCCTATAATAGTAGCATAAGTATTACCATTATCAATCATTCTATTAACTGGATTTTTAATCTTAACTCTTGTGCCCCTTTGGCGGTACTTGCTATTCGGGGCTGACCCCGCTGGTTTTTGTTTGGCCAGATCCCGTAGCAGAGCCTGAGGACACGATCTTCCTCCCTGACATCCATGGTGCATACTAGGAGCATGGCGGTTCGGGGACTCGAGTGGGTTTCTTCTCCACCACTCCTACTTTTACTTTTGCGGCGTTTAGCCACCGGCACCTGTTAGCCAGATTACTTGATATTTTGTGTCAGTACAGAATTGTAAATAAACAGACTGCAGCTGTGTATAATTTTGTACTCCTGACTCTCTGAGATAGCTAAATTATAAAGCTAGTCTCTCATGACCATTTTGATGAAGCGTCGGGGACGCCTTACTGCTTTATCTTTAATGTTCATTTAATTGCTGATGTGATTTGATTGATTGAGACATAGAACTCTGTGGGACCATAGGAGACTTGATTGTAGCATGTACCCCCTAGTCTCTCGATAGCCACTATCGCCGTATGACGTTACGTACCTCATATGTAGTAGTTGGCCTAGTCCGTCTCCGTATTTCGGTACTGGGGCGTGACATATGCATTTGGCTGGCAGTTTCGGTCGCATGGACTTTATTTATGCTGCTGGCAATTTCGGCCGCATGAGTCTTCTTCTTGCGGCTAGTACCTTTGTTCGGCTTCTTCCTTGAGCACATAGAATTACTTTTTGCCCCTACAAGTCCAGCATCGTAGTGCTTTCCTCTTCGTGACTTGGGGACAGCAGAGTCTTCTATGGCTTGAAGTTGGGCCGCATGAGAGTTGTCTTCGCCGTCTTGGGCAGCAGAGAGTACTCCGTCCAGAGCTTGGGGAGGAGCAAATGATTTTGGCCTCCACTCCCTGTGAGCCTTTCTTGTGCGGGTTCGCTTCTGGACCGGCCAGCGCTTCCGTCGGAGAGCATTTCTTCAAACGCCAGTTGGTCGAAGCGGACGACCATCTTCTGTTGTGTGGAGCCAAGTTTGGCTGCATCCGATTGCATCACCAACTCCTCAGCCGTGGAGAAGTTTGTCCCCAACAGAGTCGCCATCGTGTTTGCCATAAAATATAAAAGAACAGAACAATTATCGGAGGATTGGACTTTTACTTCACAATACAAACTCGCTTGTACAAAGAAAGCCTAGGGACGATAACTTAGGTACAGCAATCTAAGTACAATTGTTTATTTTAGATTCTGGGGGGTGACGGTAGAGGCTCAAAAAAGCGACGGCAGCTCTGCCTTACTCCTTGGACGATCGGGTGCAGCCTTGGCTCTGGAGAAGAACTGCTTGGCGTTGATGAATAAATGCCCTCCTTGTTCTCTCTGTATATGCTCCTCTGTCCTTTCGATCTCTGTATATTCTCTCTCTGATTTTCTCTGGATCCGGGGGGGTTTGCAAGCGAATGGCACCTTGCTATTTATAAGAGTGGGGGGCATCATTAGGGTTTTGCAATAATTACCCATTCTCAAAAGTTGGCAGCCTGAGAGTTAATTAATCTAGGCCGTCCATCTCGAATATAATAGATTTAAGCAATTAATGTGATTGCATTAAATCTCTATGGACAATAAATATTGATTGCCATGAATATTCGCAACTTGTAATGGCCTGCCACGTGTCTAATTTGTTCGATTTGATTTGATCTGGGCACTTATGGTGATTGCAACAAATCTGATTTTGTTAGGATTTGTTAACACCCATAATTTCAGGAAGATAAGACTGCCACGTGTCTCAATCATCGGGAAAAGCGCCACATGTCTCTACTGGGTCATCTTGGCAGAGCCGCATATGAGTGGGCTGCATGAGGAAGAATGGTCGCATGAAGATGGGCAGCCACATGGGGATGAACAGCCGTATGATGATGGACAGCCGCATGCTGACGGACGGTCGCATAAAGGATGCAGCCGCATGAATATGTGTGGCCGCATGAAGGGGGCGGCCGCATAAAGTGGGTGGCCGCATAAATACAGCAGCCGCATACCTCGAGACTCGGTGGATTCAGCCAGCTGTAAAAAGATTTTCTCCTCTTCCCTAGGAACACGCCTTTATGTCAGTCATTATTGCGCCTTTATGTCAGAATTGTTATTTGTCAGAGCTGTCAGCCGTCAGGGCATTAAATGCAGCCAAAGATGAAGGGAAAAGCTGTTGAAGGCCACGTGGCTCTGGGTCTATCCGAGCCGCATAGACGCGTGAGCCGTATGGTCCCATGAGCCGCATGGGCTCTCTGAGCCGCATGGGGATCCTTGGCCGCATGGACCTTTCTTTATTCTTTTCCATGCTTCTACAGTTACATCCCTCTGAGGACCTGGTTATCTCGCCAGGTGTATGCTCTTGTCTTTCGCAGGTGTTCTAGCCGTGGCCATGATCATCTTTATTTCTTCGAGGATGATTACACTTCGATCGTCTTTGCTTCGCTCGCCAAACTCTTTCTTTTGTGATGTATTTCTTTTCATAGTTGGTAGTGGATTTGTCTCCGCCCAACTACATGTACCAATGACAATTCATAGTTGATTATATAATATCTTTTATTCTTATATTTTGTGTGGATGAGATTAGTTATGGTTCTACTGCATTTTACAGCTTACGTATATTTATTATACAGCTGGAATGTCTACGTTCCTAGTCCTACGTATTTTGGGACTGGGGCATTACACAAAATATAAGAATAAAAGATATCATATAATCTATGAATTGTCATTGGTACATGTAGTTGGGGGAGACAAATCCACTACCAACAGTAAAAAGAAATACATGATAAAAGAATAATTTTGGTGAGCGAAGCGAAGACGATCGAAGTGCAATCATCCTCGAAGAATAGAGCGCAAGTCATGGCCTTATCTAGAGCACCTGCAGAAAATTACAAAACACACCTGGAGAAATCACCAGGTCCTCAGACGGACGTAGCAAGATACAAGAAGAATATGACATTATAACTGTAAATATAACCACTATAAAACTGCAACACAACTGGTCCCTAACCATCTAAGTTATATGCACTTTGAGGACAACGTTCTACGCAGGGGCTGTAACGGATTCACGCAAGCAAGTAATAAAGAGTGGCCAACAAGTAGCGCTCATCCGAGACACTATCGGCCGGGTAACACGTAGCGCTCATCCGAGACACTATCTCCCAAATGTGTGTAAAAATAAATATAGCCCCTACGCTAGTAGCTGTCCCCTCCCCCCAATGATACTATACGTGTGTCGTAACCATGACACACAAACACGTGTCGTTTCCACCACACTGATTTATAATAGATAACTGTCAAGTCTTCTAACATGCATCTATTGACAGTTATTTCTACGCATGCGCATGGGGGATCAGCCTACACGCAAGTGACCTCTATATGATACTCACAACTCTCACACACAACTCGTATACAATCGTGACAAGTCAATGAGACACACTAAATTTGACGGTAGTCCCTTAACTCTAGTCCACATGCAAAATAACAAACTGGAAATATAAATACAATAACTGAATAATAAAATGCAACTAAATGTAAGCAGTAAATATGGCAAGGTATCTTGCCTGGTGTTACGTCTGGTGTGGTACAATGATCCAACAAGTCCTGTTCTGTCCAATTGCCAAGGCTAGTATGTAGGGGGTTCGAAGTCACGAGAAAATAGGACACACGTTTAGTCGTGAGCAATGGGGATAATTCAAAGAGAATTTCTATAGATAAGTACTTTTACTAATTTTAAAAAATATTATAATATTTGACTTTATATTTTTATTAGTCCAAATAATTTCTAGAAAAATACATGAAAAATCATAGATCGTTTTTAGACTAACTTTGTAAAATATGATTTTTGAGATAAAGGAATATATTTTAGTTGTTAGAAAATAATTTTAGATTCAAACTAAGTTGGGCAAGATAAAAGTTTTATAATTTAAAGAACTGTATATGTAATACCTTGTAATAATATTTTTTACAAATATCTTACTATACTTATTTATAAATTACCAAAATATTACTACTAATATTAATTATGGAAAAATATTACAAGACATTTTTATTTTATACTTATATATTTTACCAAAATATTAGTAATCATAACAATAATCCTAATAATAATAAAAGTATCCCTAGACTGTTGTATCCGTTTTTCTTCTGTACTAATAAAACAAACAAAATAACAATATTAATAATAACAATAATAATAATAATAATAATAATAATAATAATAATGATAATAATAATAATAATAATAATAATAATAAAACTTTACTAATTATATACTCTCACTCTTCACCCCAAATAAACAGAGAAAGATTAAGAGATGGGAACGAAGAGAGAGAAGTGGGAGAGTAGAGGGGTCACCTGAGGGGAACACCGGCGCGAGCGCTCGGCCTGGCGGCGGAAGGGCGGAGAAGTTCGGGGCGCGCGGTTCCCAGCTGGGAGGAGGCGGCGTCCGGCTGACGGTACATCTGTGCGCGGAGGACGGTGCATCACCGGAATGAGGCGGCGCTCTGGGATTCGCGGAGAAGGAGATCAGCGAGAGGAGGGCGAATCTCAGGCGGCTAAGGCCGGCCTCGACTGGCGTGCTCGATCGTCCACGAGAGGAGGCAGGGCCGTGCCGGTTCGAATGCGTGGTTTTCTGCGGCGGTGCTCGGCGCACCTATGGGAGGTACGACCGGCGGTTGCCAGCACGTGCGGCGCTGCCATGGCCGCCGGCGCCATATCGCGAAGA
Source organism: Iris pallida (assembly GCA_029216955.1). Classification (NCBI taxonomy): domain Eukaryota; kingdom Viridiplantae; phylum Streptophyta; class Magnoliopsida; order Asparagales; family Iridaceae; genus Iris; species Iris pallida. Next base: position 5,829,804 of record JANAVB010039219.1, on the reverse strand, counting down.
GGAGGCGACAATCTCGCGGGGCAGGCGGAGTCGAGGTCACGAATAGGTGGGGGTTTCTATCCCGATTATTTTTGGTATGTTTGGGATTGTGAGGTAATGGTGGTTGAGTTGGTTTGGGGTTGCCGATGTCGAGGAGGAGTGGATGGTGATGGTTCGTGGTGACGGTGGTGGTTTGCTGCCATTTGAAGAAGCTACGACAGGGGTTGTCAGGTGTCGGATGGGGTTTCGGTGATGGTTGTTATGATGAAGAAGAGGTCAGGGAGAGGGTGGTCACTGCGTTCTGGCGATCGGAGGCGATGGTGGTGGTGAAGATGTTGATGTGACGGTGGCGGAGAGTTGTCGAGCAGAGCGGCGACATAGAGAGGGGGTCTATGTGATTTGGTTTAGAGTTAGGGTGGTCAGAAAGACTATCGTGTCGTATAGGACACGAGGATGGAGTCGAGGTCCGGGTTTGTCGGACGAGACGAGGGTTAACTTGTATACGTAGCAGAAAAAATATAGTGGATAGGGTAGGCGACACGGACACGATGCACGATTCATGCTTGTGGGGAATTTGAGTTATGGAATTTATGGGAAAAAGAAGGTATAGAGTCTCTCCTTATATAGGAGGTGAGGACTCCTAATTGGATAGGGATTAAGTTGATTAAATCCCCAAATTGATATCATCAATTTAGTTTACATCAACTTGATCATATCCCATTTATTTAAATCGTATAAGGAAACTTATTTAAATTCAATTGAATCTTTTCCAAAATAGTTTCTCATAATTATTAAATTTTAAACCTATACATTATTTTTTTTAAAAATACCATTTTGAATAATAAAATATTAATATCAATTAATTTCAAAAATAGCATTATATATATGAAATTTAAATTTATGCAACACATATGCAATGAAACATAGTTTTCTAAAATAAGTTTTGGAAATTTTTAATGCGACGTATTTTACCACTTTAAGTAATCGAAAATATTTATTATTTATTAATTGAAAAAAAACCAAGCTTCTAAAATAAAAATATTTTACAAAAATATGTACCTCGCACATATTCGCACTCTACGAGGCATACAAAAATTTGAACTCATACGCGACGTTCAATACGAAAAATTTCATACGCGACGTATAATACGACTATGCGATGTACTATTACAAAGTAAAAATTTATACCAAATTATAAAAAATTCTATAGTAGAAATTTAGGGGTTTTACATCCTACCCAACTTAAAAGAATTTTGTCCTCGAAATTTAGGAGTAGGTAGGGTTGAGGGCACGATTACGAGAATGATTCACTCGTAACTTGGGTGGTGATAATAAATGTAGGGTCGAGGAAAGGACGAGGAGTTTAAGACAAAGATATAGTCACATTGGGTGACAATGGTCATAAGTGATAAGTCGCCTAGAGGGAATTCTAGGGTAAGTGCCTTCGTCCTTCCAAAATAGGTGAAGGCGAAAGCAATAAAGAGTTCAAAGATGATGTTACGAATACGTGGTTCAAAGACGACCGAATAATTTCAAAAGAATTTTCAAGGCAGTCGTGGATGTGATGCTAGAGGCCAAGTTTTAGTTATATCCCATCCACGTAGAACAATAGATAAAAGCGAACCAAAGTGCACTTGGTTGATCAGACCATCATGCACCGGTTCTGATTAGACAACATGTTAGTGAGCGCGCTCAATAGCATAAGTCATGAACAAGCTCGATAAATCAATGAGCATGCAAAACTAGATTATAGCAGCAGTATTAGTCAATATGGTAACATCATAGGCACGAGAGTTTATCGATAAGAAGCTTAAGCAATGATTCGGAAACTGAATCCATCAAGCAATTTAAACAACAATAATCTAGACGAACAAAAAATTTGGTATAGTCTAGAAGAAATCTCATGGCATCCCAATCAATGTCTAAATTCAAAAAAGGCTATCATTTATCCAAGACGTGCTAGCTCACAAAAATGCAACAATTTTCCAAATCTCAAAAATTTACTAGCTCGATACTCTTGATTCAAAATTTCATCGTTACATCTCTAATCGTCTTATCAATAGTAACTTTATACAGTCTCTTCAAATTTCATATTCCATAAAATTAAATTTTTCATAAAACATTTTTGTTTTAATCAAATTGGAGTTTCTCCTCAAAATTTAACTCACAAAAATTTAGGTTCCTTAAAACATATTCTCAAATCATAAGTCTCGTAACCTTAGTTCTAATCTTGATTATACCATTTTTGGAAAAATCACATACCTTATAGTAAGTCTCAAACTTTTGGAATTTAATAAATTCCTCAATCATTTTTTTCCAACCTATATACTTCTCAAATCAACTCTTCCTACTAGAAGTTTCTCGTCTACGGATATATGATCAATCCTTTGAGCATCACAATTCCTCATTCTCAATTTTTTTTTATTACTCCTTGGAGATAATTTGTCAATTTATAATTCTTTCACGTTTAGTCGTATCTTTAATCACCATCATTTTATTATTACCAAAAAAAAAATTTCCTCAATAGATTAAAGTTTCCTTTTCGAAATTAATTAATATGATCTTATTTATTTCTCGTAATAGCATATTCCTCAAATTCCTTTAATCTTCCATGTGGGATTATCTAATCTAGTCGTATAATTGAAGGTTGTCATAAAAATTTTATCTTCACACAAGGAAACCATAAGAAACACGGTTTGCATGAGTTACGGGAAGTCAAATAAAGTTCTCAAGGTGGTAAGCAAACATTAGGTAAAGAATATGGATAGGCTTCAATGGTCTTGGAAAGGGTTTGGATGAAAATAAAATTTAAGGGTCTGAGCAAATTAAGATAAGACAGGCAGATAAAAGGCACGGGTTAGCAATCAACATAAAGCACAAGCTAAACATTTAAGGAATTAAGTAGAACACAATCACATATCAGTTTGAAAGAAATGAGTCGAGGTCCATGGTCGATAAATATATCGGTATCACGGTAAAGATTGTAGTTTAGTCTTTTCGACCCAAAAGTCATATCATGAAAATAAAGTACAAGAAGACATGTTTTAGTGGCACGTAATATACCTATATGAAGGTGGGATCGTCTAGGTCTTGTATGTGTAATCTGGTGGGATGAAACAGCTGGTCTCGTGCTCCGAATATCAATGTCACGGTTAGGAACACCAAAAGATCTAAAATAGAAAGTGGGTGTTCACTAAGGTGATATTTACGCACAAATAAATTGGATCTAATTAAAGCACGGGCCAAAGTTAAATAAGTTAGGGACACGATTTCTAGGGAAAATGTACCCTTCTAGGTTGGGGTTAGTCAAGGAATAGTTCTAATCGTTTCCAAATGTCCAACGATTAGAAGGTCAAGATGAAAGTTTTAGAATTGAGGGATGGTCGAGCAAGTCAAGGTTGAAATATAATCACATGGTTGGTAGATAACTTAACTTCACTTGTGTATATGCAACTATCATGGTCATGGATGATATGGCAATTGGTCGCCCCTTAATACAATATCTAAATCTATGAGTCGAGTCCCTTAACAGTTTTCTCAATACAATTTAAAATAAACTACTTTCTCTAGTCATTCTAGATCTTCAACCAAAATCATAACTTACGCCTTTGAATAAATCTCGAAAAAAAATTCCTTATATTGGTAGTAAATTTTTCCAAAATTGTATTATCCATCCAACCTTTAAACTCAAGATTTTATGAACCATAAAAAAAATTACCAAATATATATATATATATATATATATATATATATATATAATATATATATATATATTTGATATCCATAATCACAACTTTTAAACTCAAAATCTAAATAAATTTGTAGATAATCAATCATAGGACACGATTCAAAATTTGAAATTTTTTCTCAAACACGATTTCATATCTTCCTAAAACATTTTAAACCAAAATTTTACTATCATCACCTCAAACAAAAAACTCAAAATTAGCAACGAAAATCGTATGACTCAATTTAAACCTTAAGATTTTTTTTTACCACAACTTTAACTCAAAATATAACCCAATTTATAAATCATAGATCATATTACAAAATTTAAAAAATTAAAATCTTCCTCGAAGTCGATTTTATATCTATCAAAACTATATAACTCCCATTAGTCATAAATATCCTAAAATTTCTCAACTTAGGAATAAATTTTGTTTTCTCAATCTTTAGATGTTCACACGCATCTCTTGCCACTTGTAGCCTCAAAATGAAATTTTGTACATCTTTCGAAGTTTGTAATATTGCTACTACCCAACTTGGAATTAGCTAATCTTCAAAATAAAATGCCTGCATAGCTCAAATATGACTCTAATGCATATTAACTGTCAATATAATCCTTCTAGCCATGTGTTTAACCTAGGAGCAGATACTAGTGTAGTCATCTTCCTAACTCCCACTAAGTACGGAAAGTAAGGTTTACGGTAGAAAGAGTTCAAACAGGATGCAAATCAAAAATGGTAACGATAGTTCGAAACTTGAAGCAAGGAAGGAGGTCAAGCTTGTGAATGAGATTATAGACTCTAATCCTATATGCAGGTTCACATCGGTACAGTCACGTAACCGAAGTAATAACTCGACCTGTATGGGCCACCACAAAAATATATAACGCCCTAGTCCCAAAATACGTAGGACTAGGAACGTAGACATGCCAGCCGTATAATAAGTATATGTAAGCTGTAAAAGCAGTAGAACCATGACTAATCTCATCCACACAAAATATAAGAATAAAAGATATCATATAATCTATGAATTGCTATTGGTACATGTAGTTGGGCGGAGACAAATCTACTACCAACAATGAAAAGAAATACATAATAAAAGAATAATTTTGGCAAGCGAAGTGAAGACGATCGAAGTGCAATCATCCTCGAAGAATAGAGCGCAAGTCATGGCCTTAGCTAGAGCACCTGCAGAAAATCACAAAAAATACCTGGAGAAATCACCAGGTCCTCAGACGGACGTAGCAAGATACAGGAAGAACATGCCATTATAACTGCAAATATAACCACTATAAAACTACAACACAACTGGTCCCTAACCATCTACGTGATATGCACTTTGAGGACAATGTTCTACACAGGGGCTGTAATGGATTCACGCAAGCAAGTAATAAATAGTGGCCAACAAGTAGCGCTCATCCGAGACACTATCGGCCGGGTAACACGTAGCGCTCATCCGAGACACTATCTCCCAAATATGTGTAAAAATAAATTTAGCCCCTACGCTAGTAGCTATTCCCTTCCCCCAATGATACTATACGTGTGTCGTAACCATGACACACAAACACGTGTCGTTTCCACCATAATGTTTTATAATAGATAACTGTCAAGTCTTCTAACATGCATCTATTGGCAGTTATTTCTACGCATGAGCACGGGGGATCAGCCCACACGCAAGTGACCTCTATATGATACTCACAAATCTCACACACAACTCATGTACAATCGTGACAAGTCAATGAGATACACTAAATTTGACGGTAGTCCCTTAACTCTAGGTCCACATGCAAAATAATAAACTGGAAATATAAATACAATAACTGAATAATAAAATGCAATTAAATGTAAGCAGTAAAGATGGCAAGGTATCTTGCCTGGTGTTACGTCTGGTATGGTACAATGATCCAACAAGTCCTGTTCTGTCCAATTGCCAAGGCCAGTATGTATGGGATTTGAAGTTACGAAAAAATAGGACACACGATTAGTCGTGAGCAATGGGGATAATTCGAAGAGAATTTCTAGAGATAAGTACTTTTACTAATTTTAGAAAATATTATAATACTTGACTTTATATTTTTATTAGTCAAAATAATTTCTAGGAAAATACTTGAAAAATCATTGATCGTTTTTAGACTAACTTTGTAAAATATGATTTTTGAGATAAAGGAATATATTTTAGTTGTTAGAAAATAATTTTAGATTCAAACTAAGTCGGGCAAGATAAAAGTTTTATAGTTTAAAGAACTGTCTATGTAATACCATGTAATAATATTTTTCACAAATATCTTACTATACTTATTTATAAATTACCAAAATATTACTACTAATATTAATTATGGAAAAATATTACAAGACCCTTTTATTTTATACTTATATATTTTACCAAAATATTAGTAATCATAACAATAATCCTAATAATAATAAAAGTATCCCTAGACTGTTGTTGCCCTTTTTCTTTTGTACTAATAACACAAACAAAATAACAATACTAATAATAACAATAACAACAACAACAACAACAACAACAATAATAATAATAATAATAATAATAACAATAATAATAATAATAACAATAATAATGATAATAATGATAATAACAGTAATAATAATAATAATGATAATAATAATAATAATAATAATAATAAAACTTTACTAATTATATACTCTTACTCATCACCATAAATAAACAGAGAGAGATTGAGAGATGGGAACGAAGAGGGAGAAGTGGGAGAGAAGAGGGGTCACCTGAGGGGAACACCGGTGCGGGCGCTCGGTCCGGCGGCGGAAGGACGGAGAAGTTCGGGGCGCGAGGTTTCCGGCTGGGAGGAGGCGGCGGCCGACTGACGGTACATCTGCACGTGGAGGGCGGTACGTCACCGGAAGGAGGCGGCGCTCGGGGATTCGCGGAGGAGGAGATCTGTGAGAGAAGGGCGAATCTCAGGCGGCTGAGGCCGGCCTCAGCTGGCACGCTCGATTGTCCACGAGAGGAGGTGGGGTCGCGTCGGTTCGGATGTGAGGTTTTCTGCGGCGGTGCTCGACGTACCTGTGTAAGACACAGCCGGCGGTTGCCAGCACGTGCGGCGCTGCCGTGGCCGCCGACGCCACATTGCGAAGAGGAGGCGACGATCTCGCGGGGCTGGTGGAGTCGAGGTCACAGACATGTGGGGGTTTCTATTCCCACTTTTTTGGTATGTTTGGGGTTGTACGGTAATTGTGGTTGGGTTGGTTTGGGGTTGCCAATATCGAGGTGGAGTGGATGGTGATGGTTCGTGGTGACGGTGGTGGTTTGCTGCCATTTGAGAAAGCTACAGCAGGGGTTGTCAGGTGTCGGATGGGGTTTCGATGATGGTGGTTATGATGAAGAAGAGGTCAAGGAGAGGGTGGTCGTTGCGTTCTGGCCATCAGGGGCGATGGTGGTGGTGAAGACGATGATGTGACGGTGGCGGAGAGTTGTCGGGCAGAGCGACGACATGGAGAGGGGGTCTATGTGATTTGGTTTAGGGTTAGGGTAGTCGGAAAGACTATCGTGTCGTATGGAACACGAGAATGGAGTCGAGGTCCGGGTTTGTCGGATGAGACGAGGCTTAACTTGTATACGTAGAAGGAAAAATATAGTGGATGGGGTAGGCGACACGGACACGATGCACGAATCGAGCTTGTGGAGAATTTGAGTTATGGAATTTATGGAAAAAAAGAAGGTATGGTGTCTCTCCTTATATAGTAGGTGAGGACTCCTAATTGGATAGGGATTAAGTTGATTAAATCCCCAAATTGATATCATCAATTTAGTTTACATCAACTTAATCATATCCCATTTATTTAAATCGTATAAAGAAACTTATTTAAATTCAATTGAATCTTTTCCAAAATAGTTTCTCATAATTATTAAATTTTAAACCAAAACATTATTTTTTTAAAAATACCTTTTTGAATAATAAAATATTAATATTAATTAATTTTGAAAATAGAATTATATATATGAAATTTATAATTTATGCAGCTCATATGCAATGAAACATAGTTTTCTAAAATAAGTTTTGGAAATTTCCAATGGGACACATTTTACCACTTTAAGTAATCGAAAATATTTATTATTTATTAATTGAAAAAAAAAAGCTTCTAAAATAAAAATATTTTACAAAAATATGTACCTCGCACATATTCGCACTCGACAAGGAATACGAAAATTTGAACTCATACGCGACGTTCAATACGATAAATCGCGACGTATAATACGACAATGCGATGTACAATTACAAAGTAAAAATTTATACCAAATTATAAAAAATTCTATAGTAGAAATTTAGGGGGTTTACAGGAGAGGGGGTCGATGGAAGGCTCGGGTACTGCAAGAAGTAGGGCGACAACGGCTGGGTCTGACAAGATATAGTTACTGTCGACAGCAAGCAGAGGCGACTGGAGATCGGGTCAGGGATGGCCTGCAGGGTGCTTCAACTCAGTGAAGCGATGCTCCATATGGTCATGCTCCACGGAGGAGGCTGATCTGGAGGACGCTCGGCGGTGCTGTTAGAGGTGATGATTTGCTGGGGTTCGGTGCCGGTCACATACGGAGGGAGTGCAAGCGGCACGAGAGCAGATTCGGCCGTTGATGGTCAGGATATGGTGGAGGAAAGCTCTACAGCGGCTACGAGGAGAGGTCGGCGGTGGAAACCTCGCCAGAGAAGGCTGCGGTCGAAAGGGTTTGGCTCGGTTCAAAGAGGAGCGAATCTGGTTGGAAAGATCCGGCATCGCCGAGATCGAGTAGATCTTGTGCTCGTATGGCTACAGCCAGTCGGAGAAGACAAGGCTGGCAGAGGGGAACTTGAGTGTTCGTGTCCTCGGGCATAGGATACAAAAATTAAGGTTGGGTGTGTCAAGTAGTACCGTATCCTCGAGGTCGGACCCGGGGACACGAAGGAGATGGTTGTGCTGTATAGGATTTGGGTATCGTGTCGTATCGAACGTTGGTATTGGATGTAAATATAATAGCTAGAAATCTACTAAAATGGAATGGACACATTGATATGGCTAGACACGATCATTGTGGATACGTGAGAAATTTTGGATATCAGAGTCATTAGCCATTTAAAAACTTGGGTATTTATAGGACTAACTAGGAAAGTCCTAGAATAATTAGCACATGACTTAGGAAGAAATATTCCAAGAATATTCTTAGGAATATGCTAGATTCCAAAGAATATTCTTTAGGATTAATTAGTCAAATCCCTAATTAATTAAGAGATTCTAGAAGATTTCTACCTAAAACTAAGTACTAATCATGACACTTCTCTTAACTATAGGCTTCCAAATAATTACCAAACTTACTACTCCACCTTCAATAATTACGATTTTGTCATTCTTTATTCATAATCACCAAAATAATTCCCAAATAAAATAAAATCAAAAATTTGAGAATTAGGAAATTTGGGAACATGGGGTTACATCAGGTCTTCGGGGACTGGCAATCTTCAAGAGACGTTCCACATTCTCTATCTACTCATCATCATAGTGAATCCCCTCGGTGCCATAGAAGTGGGAGTGGAACCTCTCGGATCCGAAGGGCATCGTTCTTGGCTTAGGTAGTAAGCGTTCTAGAGATCAATAATTGTCAAATGATCGCAATAATCAATCTTTATTCAATCACAAAAATAAACCCAGCACACGCACGCACGATTATATAGTCCATTATCAACTTTAGTACATAATACAGGACCAATCTTGGAGATAAATCCGGTAACTATCATATCAAAATCTATCTACTACATCAAATACATTTGATACACCAAACCCTATTTTAATCTTTTAAGTCCTCTAAGTAATCATTAGATCCACGTGTTATCTCTATGACCTAATGTGTCAACTAACTGTCAGTATGAGAGCAAAGTACATCCAAACAAAATATCGCATGATACAAAATAAAGCAGTAAAATAAATACAGAACAATAAACTAGACAATGCGACATACACTTATCATGAACATGAAACCCACAATACGAAAAACTATGAGAATAACAATGGAAAATAATAAACATAGTCACGAGAACAGACAATGAACAAGAATACAAGACTAGCAATTTACCTGTGTCGAAATACCGTTTTCAATATATGGCCGGCTAAGGTTTAGATTCAAACTGGTCAGGCTCAAGCATACGTGTAGTGTTTTTCAAGCTATAATTTGGACTAAATGGGTTGACCACATATCTACTTGGTACTTCTCCTTCCCATGACTCAGAAAGCAATATCATGCAATATTTGAAACTTGATGTCGTTCGATGAAAAATCAAGAGTCGATATCAAAGATACGGATTCACGTGTCAGAATCATATCACAATATGAATCGTGACTAAACAATAAATAAGATATAACATTTATAATGTACTGAGAAACATAATATATAGAGTACTTGCCTTAGGTCCAATTCGTTAACGTTGCACCTAGTCCAAACCTATGAATAAATACATGTTTTAGGTGTTAGGTTCATATATATGCCTTATAAAACTTCATATTTAGGTTTAAAATCCCTTAAAGAATCATGGCTTCAAATTCTTAAATATAAGTAAGACAAGATTCTATGCAAGCATTTATATAAAACCTTCATTATAAAGAAACCCCCAAGGACTAATACTTTAAGCATGTTGCCAATACCTGCTGACAATAGGGGTAATAAGGTATTTAGTTAAATGGCCCATACTAAACCCATAGGTTTCTTTCCTAATTAGTCCATTAGAAGAGTTTGGGCTCAAGCCCAAACTTTATTCTTGAGTCAGGTTGTAGTAAACTAGGCACCCCCGTCAATCTTCTTTTATATTATACATACTCCGTTAGCCCTAAGCCCATAATCCTACTGGATCCAAACTATCAAACTAAAAGCCTATATATGTTAAAAGCTGAGTAACCAAATAACTAATCACCAAAACCAAGAATGCTCTCTCTCTCTCCATTTATTTTGTTCGAGTTTTTCTTCTCATCCCAGAAAAATAACAAAAGAGAGAAGAAGAAAAAAATTCGTGTGCTCGCCTACAGAGGCATCAGTGGCTCATCAGGAAGTGGCCAGGGAAGGTGCTGGAGTCCGTGATGTTGCTCATCTGATTGGATCCATCGCCAGAAGTGAAAGGTGCTTGGTGGAGGTGGTCGCTTGGCTTCGAGGAAGGACAGAGGTAACAGAAATCAAGTAAAGGAGCACGGGCTGCCAGATCTGGTCATATGGTGGCTGAGCTCGGTAAGGATCAACTAGATCTAGGTCAGATCGACGGAAAGATGGTCACCCAGTTGGTGCTGGAAGACGAAGGTGCGGCTGTTGGAGACAAAGGTGTGGCACAGTGGTTCTTGTCGAAGTTCGACAAAAGGCTCAATGGTCGCACTTGGGGTCACCGTCGGGTTTTGAATGCTAGTAGTGGTGCTCGAGTGGGGGACTAGCGGTGGTGGTCGTAGGTTGGGTTGGTCGGTGCTCAATAAGGTAGGAGAAGGATCTCGAATCCAATAGCAGAATCGATGGTGGATCGACGAGAGACTGAAGGGCGGTTTTCGGGTGGGTGGCACTGGAGGTCCACGCGATTGAACCTCTTCGGGGTCGATGCTGGTCTGGGGAAGCGATGATGGCGATAAGTGGTAGAGATAGACGGTGGCTCGAGGAGATAGCCAGCCAGAAAGAGCAAGGTAGGGGAAGGTAGCTTCGATGGGAGATTAGCGAGGTTTAGTTCTGTCATATCCTTGGGACACATGAGCACAGGACACAGGAATTTGGGTTTAGGGTTTTATTATGGGTTTTGGGAATTGGGACGTGTCATGTCGGACAGGAAATAATTTTATAAATATAATGGTAGAATAAAATGAAATAGAATGGACACCCAGGGTTTGACCAAAGATCGTATTGGTTGACACGAGGCTTTGGTGGACACAGACACAAATTGGACCCAAAAGAAAAGGATATTTAGGCTTAGGTTTTGAATTGAATGATCATTAATGAATATTATGTGCTATTTAAACGATTATGAAGAATAATCTAGAAGGGACTAGCACATGGAATAGGAGAGAATATTCTAGGAATATTATAGAAAGATGCTAGATTATAAGAAATATTTCATAGGCAATTTAATTAATCACTGATTAAGCTAAGCATACTTAATTAAGTAATTCTAGAAGGTTTTTACCTTAACCATGGCAAACTGTTTCCTAAACTTTCCACTCCCACTTTGCAAATTATAAGAACGCCACTTCCTAATTACAAAATTGACATTCTACTTCCAAAAATTTCTAAATTGTCACTCCTTCCTATAATTAATAAAAATAACAATAATGCCTAAAATAATAAATAGGAAGTGAAAATAGAGTAAAATTTGGGAACAAGGGGTGATAGGCTCGTAGACTTTAGTGTTGCTCCAGTTGATCTAATGTTCTAGGGTTCAACTAGGGTGAAAATATATATATATATATATATATATATATATATATATATATATATATATATATATATATATATAAAATAAAAATATATATAATTGAAAATATATATATATATATATATATATATATATATATATATATATATTCCTGCCGATTTTTTAGGGAGTTCAACTAGGTTTCTTCAAATTCGCGATACGATTGCGACCAATCCAGATGTCTTTTTCCAGCACCTTCTTTTGTTAGAACCATACCGAGGTTAGTTTTCCAAAAATCTAGTTTGTTCTCGATAATATTAAGTATAAATTTTTGGAGAATTATTTGAGTGTTGGTTGTCCAAAAATCAATACGTCGTACCATTTTTGAGATTCTACAAGATCCTGAAACCCGGTTTGCCATCCTTTTGAATTTTTGGAAATCTGAAATGAATATCTACAATATACAATTTTTCAAAATTTTATATCATCATCTAGTATTTTATTTAACTCATAGAACTCAGATTTGGACGGTGATTCACTGATTAGGTCATGGTTAGCCATAACGGCGATAACTTTTGACCAAATCATAATTTTGTGGCATAGTTGATTTCAGTGCACTCGTGATACTGAAATCTACTAGGGTGCACTCTCAAATCATTGTGTTCATGATGTTTGACTAGTTAGTCAATGATACGTCTCCATTTGTGTGCCACGGATTTCGAAATTGGAATCGTGACTTTCTATAGCCAAAAATATTTGTTTAGATATTATGTCATAATATAATTAGATTCAGTTAAGATTTTAGATGATTTATTTAAGAATTAAATAATATTAATTAGGTTAATATGTTAGTCATTTTTTTATGATTTTGAGTAGAAATCTTAGAACTAACTGGTATTTTTCGTTCACGGTTCGTGCTGTGATGATATGATATGAGTTGGTAGCTTATAGGCCGGATTTCCTCTCATCCTCGACTTGTGAAAATGGTTTGTCCAATTAGGTAAGTTTTACTCTGACATTATATTACATTTATTTTGTACTGTATATATTTTTATATCGTCTTTTCACTATTACTTCTTGTTGTTGTCATTCTAGATTCATCATGATTCTGCTTATATACGAGAGTTTGAATCATTTGAGTACATGTACATGTTTATGTCTTACTTTTCGTTTATCATATTTACTGTTTATCGTATTGTTAATGTTTAACGTATTGGACAAGTACTTGTGATTCGGATATGAGAATACGATTAGTAGACATGTTGTACCCCAGTGTAGCTAGAGTTTATTCGGTCCGGGGACCATCTTACAGAGTTTGTTCAGTCAATACACCTCACATGCTGACTGTCTAATTCATAACTCAATCGCATGTTAAACGTTGGTATTCTAAAACATATGGTACACGTGTCTTCAATTTTTATTGATGTATTATTTAGATGTATGTCTCCTTTGAATATACTTACATAGTGTGAATATGTCGTAGTAGATCTCTTCTTGTCAGAGTATCATGTTTACAGTTCATCTTTCTTTTACTGTTGTTCCTCTATGCTTGTATATGATATTGTGTAGTGTAGTGTTATGGTCATCTTGCTCCAATCCTGACTGGATAACTATTTTCCAGCTTTAGCCAATATCATTTATCCTGAGATCTATGGTGCGTATGTTGGCGACACTGGCATTACTGACTGTGGACACACACAAAAAGAAGATAAAATATTGTCTTTTCTTTATTGGCGTAAGGCACCACAAATCGAGTACGCCTGAGAGATCCGGCGCTGAGGATCCCCGAGTACAAAAAAAATTCTGGGGACTGGAACGATGGAGATCGAGCGGCAATTGCTCCTTTACATCGTTGACACTCCGATTACAAAAGTGGAAGAAAACCTAAGAAAATTGCTAACACTCGGCTCACTGGCAAGAAGTACAGCAATTTGGCTCTTGAAAATGCTCTCCGTTTTGTGTTTTGAAGAGGGATGAGATACCTTTTTATAGTAGTTTTTGAGCTGGAATGATGTTATGCACCCACATGAGGAAACACACTGGTTTTTATATGGGCGTATGGTCCTGCTTTGGGCGTATAGGATGTAGGCGCATGCAGGCTGCTTGGTCATGGGTCGATCGTGGTGCTGACATGGCCGCATGCTTCGGTGCACGACTGCTCGTGGAGACTGACGTGGCCGTATGCTTCGGTGCACATTTTGATCGTGGCTTTGACCAAGTCAGGGGCTGTTCTGGCTTGGGTGCATAGCCTGAAACTGGGCTATGCGCCCCCTTCTGGAGGAGCTTGTCTTGGGCGCAAGGGCATATGACCTCATTGGAGTTTGGGCGCATATGACCTTGCTGGAAGCTTTGGGCGCATAAGGCTCATTGGTGACTTGGGCGCATAAGGCTCAATGGTGGCTTGGGCGCATATGTCCAGTCTGCTAAAATTTTTATGCTTCTACAAGATCCCCTTCAAAGTTTTCGATACTTGAATGAGTTCGAAATACTTTGAAAGAAGCATGGACCATCTTCTTGTGATGCAGTAGGCGCATAGCACGACTCTTTCTTTGGGCGCATAGAGTTTGGCCAGCCTGTCAGAGAGATGGCTGTCGAGATCTTCCTCGAAAATTTGAACTGACAGATTCATCGGGGTGGAATTTGAAGAGGTCCATCCTTCATACGTTGTCCATGTCAGCAAATGGCAGTCGTATAGTGTGCAAGAGGCTGGTTCTTCATGTGGGTGCATAAGCCATGGTGGATGCATAGTACGCAATAGGCGCATAGGCACATAGGAATAGTAGGCGCATAGGAAATAGGCCATGCCTATAAATAGGCTTTGAAAGAGAAAGAAAGTTCATTATTCTCATTTCTCTTAGAACTTTTTAAAAGACTCTTCATCTCCTTCCTTTACGAACCATGTCTACCAAGGTCGCCAAGAGATTTGCGAAGGGTAAGGAGGCTGCATCGAGTGGCTCTCCTCCTGCGAAAGCGTCCTCACTAGTCCAGGACCCGATTCTGGGTGAGGCTACGGCTCAAAAAGAAAGTCTTGAGCGTTAATTTGTGACGCTCAGACTTTTCTTCTGCCTGGGCGCTTGCGCCTAAGGCAACATGCTTCTGTGAGCATTTTTATGCATCCACAAAAGCATGCACCAACATTGTGGTGTGCTTATGCGCCCACATGTTGCTATGTTATGCGCCCACATGCTGCTGTATGTTTATACGCCCATATACTGCTGTACATTATGCGCCCACATGTTTGTTTTGGGCGCATAACCCTTTGGGCGCATAAGATTCCTTCAGCACTTAGTTTTTTCTGCGGATTCTGAGCCTGACTTTCTCTTCTGTCCTTGTAGTTAATATGTTTGTCCCAGAACTTGGTAGGATCCCTTTCAGCTCTGTTTGCCATGTCCTCGGCACAAGCCTCATAACCAACATGATCAGCAATGTTCAGGTAAGGATCAGTCAAAACCAGCCTACGAAACGAACGATTGCCATAATTGAATAGGACAGAACCTTTCTGAAGCAGATGATTAATGATGAGAAGCTCTTGCTCGGAGGGACACGCTGTTTGAAGAAGTCATACTTTCTGTTCGACGACAGTGTAGGATTCGAGAATGACGAGACGATATGTCTAGAGGACCCTCTGGTAGTTAAGTTAAATGACCAAAGAATAGGGTTGCCATCGATGAAGCACCAATACCCTCTGTCGGGTTATTTTTGGTAGGATCCAATTCAACTTTGGGGACTGAAAGAAGGACACATTCAAGTGTGTCAAGGGTTCCACATCCTACTCCATGAGGGGACTGCACCCTGGTGTCATAATGAACGATATCCCGACTAATCCTCACCCCTATGCGGTTAAGACCCTCTCCAACTTGATGCTGTCAAAGAGGGAGTCGTACCCAATATGGCATTAAGGTTAACTGGCCCGTGTTTATCTCCTTGGCAGAGTTATACAACTATCACACATGTACCTTCTTCACTCCGGGTGAAGAGATGGGTTTGGCTCTTCACGAGATACAGGCGATATCCAAACTTCCCTGGGAATGGAGCCATATGTAAAATACATCCTCAGTGATGTAGAGATCTTAGATTTGGAGAAGGAGAACTCCGAGATGATGGAGGTGTACAAAAAGTTACTCTGTCACTTTTTTATTTGTTACCAGATTACGAAGAAGGGTAGGACTGAGGGGTCCCTTCCGTATACGAGGGACTGGACTAACTATATTTTCACCAAAGTAGAGGAGGATAGCCCAGTCTCCTTTTCGTCTCACAAGTCCTTGACGAGCTCTGAGATAGAGTAGTTGATGGCAGATCACGGAGCTGTGGATGCCGAAGATAGTGATGATGCTGAAGGAAACTCCTCGATTTATCATTTCTTCAGGCAGGCCGAGTTCAAGATGTCAGAAAAGGCGGTGCTAGCCGCTTTTCTGATGATATGGCTTCGTGACTGCGTAGTCCCTGGTGGTTCAGGGTCTATTAAGAGGATAAGCCGGGGTATGATACTTTCGACCGTAAAGCTGGCCTTTGGACGCCAACTTGCTCAGCTTCCAGCGATTGTCTGTGCCATCCAATGGGGTTTGCGACATTTTATTGTGAACGCGATAACACCCGATGGCAGGAAGGACTTTGCTAGGACTGAGTTTCTCTTCCACTATCTGATGGGATGGCTGGTGCTGTATTGTTCCAGATTGATAAACGCCGGAATGATGGCAGACTCTTTGGCAGGGGATGCCTTCCTTCGAAGATTCAGAGACACGGATTGGATCGTTACAGGGGTGCCTGTTTGTAGGAGGGCTTTGAGTTTTCTGCAGAACTATGAGTTCTTCAGAGTATCGCCTTCGTCTGGTAGTAGTCGCGTAGGAGATACCCTAGTAGATGAGGGGGCACTCACTACTAGCCTTCTTTTTAGGGCATTTCGTTGGCACCAATACATTAGGCTTTCCCATTTGGTGTTCAGTTATAGGAACCACACTTTCCTGGAACCTTATTTGCCGAGCCGCTTTGCACAGCAATTTGGCTACAGCCAGCTTCTTTTGGGCAATCCCAGTCCTCATCTCCAGTCTATAGGGAGTCTGATTGACGGGGTACGTGCATGGAGCTAATACAACGCTGGGTGTACGGGGGCAGTTTTTACCTTGCCAGAAGATAAACCTAACACCTACATGCTCTTTGCTGCTGCTAAGTTCTATATTCAGGTTAATACCCTTCATTATCGGTATGACCGAGAGCAGAGTTTTATATCGGAGACTAAGTTTGCCCCTACTCTTGCTGAGATAGGACGAGTGCCCGCCATGGGGGTAACAGAAAGGGAGGCGTCGCTTTTCCAGTTGAACCGGCTGTAGCGTCGTAGCAGAGAGTTATTGTTGAGGAGCCTATCATTGGAGCGCCTAGGAGAGAGGGTACTGAAGAACCTCTTCTTGATATTCCTCATAAGAGGAAGGCTTCCACCGAACCAGTTCCATGGCCCAAAAGGAAGAAGGTGGTAGTTTCCCGGGGGAAAAAGAAGGTCGCGGACGTGGGTGTCGGCTCGCCTCCTCCCAGAAGGTCTTCTCGGCAGACGGTGTTGCAGGACGTTACCATTCGGGAGGTAGATCCCTTCCTAGACTCCATAGTCGTTCTGGTCAAGCCTTTAGAAGCTTTCTTACCCTTGTATTTTTCCTTTGCACAGGACCCTGAAGTCGTATCTGAGGTAGGTACCTCCTTGTCCGAGGAAGTGGATGCGACGACAGTGGCCCTTTCTCGTCCTCGACCGATGGATGAGGGCGGATCTTCTTCAGCTGTATGGTTTGAGCGACAGGATGATCAGGGCGAAGGCCCAGACCATAATGGTAATCAAAAGATTAGTCCCTCCTATGACATTTCTTTGGAGGATATGTCTGCAATAGGAGCTGTAATGAGGGACTTGGATAAAAATTAAGTCCAATCGGCTCATCCTCCTGTGGGTACGTTATCTTTGCGTCTTTCTTTGGATAAGATTTTTTGACTTCGATTTTGCGTGCTCCTCTTGAGGCTAATCACGACTGTATGTTCCCTTGTAGACAAGGAAAAGGAACCCTTCGTGAAGATAACCCCAGGCAATGGGGAAGGAACAGAAGTTGTTCCCGGCTCCTCCAAATTTGCTGGTACGGAAGGAGCTGTTAGTGAGTCGGTATTGTCACGCCCCGCTCCCATAGGAGCGATCGTCCTCACTAAGACGTGATGCCGCACGAGCCTAGATTGCGCTCGTGCAAGACGGGTTCCATAACGGCCGATTTCAACGGCTGCGACGGGGTCGTCGTACAGAAGTCCCAAGCATAAACATTAAATAATAGCAGCAGATATTAGAACAAAATACAAGTCATTCAAAGATGTATTTTATTGATATTGAAACAAAGGTTACAATGGGGCGTAAGGCCAAGATTACAAGTCGCTCAAGCTCACTCATCCCATATTATTAGTCACTCAGCTCTCTCTCATCTCTCAATACAAATCTTGAACCAGCGGATGCTTCAGAAGGCAACGTCCATGCATTATGTCCTGTATAAGTCTTGACTCCATGCGGCTGCACGCTTCGAATTGCCAAGGAACTCCGTGCCTCGACGCATCCAAGCGAGCTCCGCGCCACGAGCTTCTACCTGTGCCTGCACATAAAAACTATATGGGTGTCAGTATTCAACTGTACTGGTAGAATGAGCTCCTCGCTCACCCATACAAAACCAACACGTTTGATTTACTTTATGCAACATAGTCCCTTCTTATCAATTGTCTTTCTACTCTTGTCTTAGGATCAGTTTTATGACAAACGCCTTGGCATATTTGTGTCTGAGGACCATCTCGTGCTTGCAACAACAACGTTAACTCATTCTCTGTCTCTAGACCCCTTCTCATGCCAACAACGTTAACCTATCAAGTCGTGTTTGCCTTACGGCCATAATCAGAGATGCAACTACGCGATAAGACTCCATTCCCGTGTGATCGTGCTATAAATCCTTGTTGAGGTCGTGCCTCGCAACTCAAATGAGACTCAATCATATCGCCGCCTCGCGGCCCTTCGCTACTAAATCATCAACTGACCCATCCAACTTGTGAACAAAGTGTCATTAGACTAACTTTGCCTTGCGGCGTTTCCTAACTTAAACTCAAGATAACTCAACCCAACTTATGCAACTTATATGCCGACAACTCAAGACTCGACGCCACATCTCATGCCGAAGCACATCGCCTATGCTGTAGCCATTTTTAGGCCCAAACACTTGTGTTCCAACCATACACACATTCAACTAGACTAAAACCAAAGGCACACATGCGGATTGCCGCTCGTGCCGACCCATCTATATGAATTGGTCACTAACACCACAAGCTATCGTGGACTTATAGCCTTGTTATTCGGTGACCCTTTCAACGCAAGTAGCTAGCCCCGAAGAAAGTTTTTGAATAACCCGAACGGTTCGTCCAGCTACAGCTATACCGTGTTTCCCTCCGGAACGACGCGGTCCCATGGCGCCCAGGGTTGCCGCTCGTGGAAACTTTTCCTTGTCGACAAGTTGTCCAATGACCATGCAAGACTCTACTCAAACTGACGTCTCACACAGTCATCCTTCTTTCAATGTTACCATCTCTTTCAAAACCAATATCAAGACTTCTATCATTTGAGACCCCTCGACGACCCACGGTCGCGAGCATTCTTTCCATGTTACCATATCATTTCATTCAATTCATGAATGCCTATTCGATAGTCTATTCTCCAAAACTCATTAAATCAACCATGGTTCATGCCTTAAATA
Organism: Iris pallida; assembly: GCA_029216955.1. Lineage (NCBI taxonomy): Eukaryota > Viridiplantae > Streptophyta > Magnoliopsida > Asparagales > Iridaceae > Iris > Iris pallida. The sequence continues at coordinate 5,809,974 of JANAVB010039219.1, read as the reverse complement.
CTAAGTCCGTGCATCGTGCCTTAAACCGACTTCCGATCTACGTGACGCTATCGTTCAAGTCATACTTTATATGACGGGCCTTGAGACCGTAAGACTATGTGGCTGTACCCAACCGTAGAACCCGTAGGACCGTGCTTGCTACCATTCCGATAGCCTAACATAACTTGCCTGAATTAAACGTACAACGACTCGATGAGCAAAGGCTGCGTCAAGCCTCGTATTGCGGAAACGTGCCGCGCATGTGTTCGACTTCTGAACGACCAAATCATTTGGGTGCCTAGACTTATATCATAAGCCGTGCAAAGCAACTTAACTCATGGGGCAAGCCAAGGCTTTGCCAAGCCTTGGACGATAGGACCGTGCATGCTTTATGAAGCATTTATGCGGGCGACGCCTATTACTTAGGCTACATTCATAACTTCGCCTACTCAACCAACTTTCCTTCTCCCAAGCCACGGGACGAAGGATCGAGTGTCATTTTCAAAGTACGCCATGTACCAACTCTAAGCCGACCGTTGGACCTTTCCATATTCTAACTCAATTCGACCCATCGGAATTATTCCTTTAGCTATGTGAATTTGTCTCTTTTATTATCAAGCCTGCTTGTGCAAGTTGAAAACATGCGATTTATTATGTGAAGGCAAAGATGAGGCGAGTTCACCGAAACTACCCGACCTGAGCGAATAGTCGCCTCGACCGAGTGATGTCTTCGAGCAGCCTTTGTAGGGCTAAGTCCGAACGCCGTCGGTGTTTCGATTCATCCGATTTACTGAGCGGTATGGGGCACTACATCATTACTTACTCATTGACTTATCACTCGAACGTTCAGCGTCTCTCGCACACATTTCCCCTATACATTTCCCAAATCCGAGACACGCTCGTGCTACTATCAATCTTTTCTTTAATACGATTTCAACATCCTCGACACTTCCCCGTTCCTTAAGTCTCACTTGAATTCAATATATCACTTAGTTTGGATCGTGCACACATTCCAGGCATCCCTGAAATATTTGTATTTCAACCAAGCCTTGTGATAGTGAATCCAATTCCACCTATCGATCCATCCACTCAATCCTACCGATGCTAACTCTCGCAATATGGACATCTCGCCTAGCCGCTAGGCAATATCTTTAGGCTAAAGTCAATTGTCAGTATTGAAATCACAGTTCCCAAACAACGACATTAACACTGACCCCATCCTAAGGTCAAACCAAGTTGATAGTACGGGGTTTTCTACCCAAGCTCGCATCACTCCGATTTCTAAACATCGAGCATCGATTCCCTACACACATCCCAACATTTGTCGTTCGGGCTCCGGGTCATTCAGCAAAGCCATCCTATGACAACTCACGTTCAACCAATCCTCGACAAGAACATATCGCTCGTGCATCAAGCTATTTCATATCGTCTATCTCTTCGAACACGTTCGACATTAGTTCGCCTATCATTCATTCTTCCATGTCAAGCACGCTACGACACAATTTATCGCTAAACCATGATTCACATTCCATACTCCATAAGTCATTTATCCCAATTTACGAAATTGATCACAAGGTCATCTGACTTAACAATACGTTGCGTCCCGATCTCACGCGAGTCCGATTATCCACGGTGGACATGAATCACCATGCACGCTCCCGCAGGATAATTATCCTCATCGGGACATAACTCTTGTTCGAGTCTAGACTAATTCATTCTCGATGCACGGATTGGACCTACTCAATCCTCAAGTTTATTTAATTCATCAATCGCAAGTCCTAACATCCTCAAATTTTCCTTCGCATCAAACCAACAAGTCGAGACAATCAAAGTTGCCGTGTCCTGATTTTCCGAGTTCGATCATTCCTGTGACATGAATTACCATGTCAGCGCTTACGCGGAATAATTGCCCCAAATCTGACGCAACGCATGTGCGAGGTTAGAGTTGCGCTCTCGCAAGACAAGATCGTCGACGCTGTGGTTATCCGTATAACCATCAAAACACGATCACATTCATCCAATATTCATCTTAATCAAAATCCTAATTATTGCATCCAACCGAACAATAACACTTGTACGATCATCATTCGCCGAGTCAGAGTACCCTCGAGTTATCGCATATCGATCTTTGATATGCCTTAATACCATCGACGATATGCGTAACCTGACGATCTTCCTTTGCAACCAATTCGAGTCGTACGAATAATGCTATCGTCCAAATGGATAATCTCCTCGACATTCAAGTTCAAGTTTGATCATCCTCCTATGAGTCATTCCCAACATCAAATTCCTCAAACCCAAATTCGTGTATTGTTCATCCATCTATCTTAAGTCATCGACCAACATATTTCCTCAATTCGCATCGATCCTTTGCTAACTCAAAACATCGAGCAACATTCAATCCAATCCTAAGTGTCATTACGTAACTTCAAAATTAAACCTTTGATGCACGCTATCTGCCTGTCGTGCTAACTTTTCGTATACAATCCGTATCAATTTCCTCGATCAAGTCATCCGTTTGCTATACCTTAGCTTTTCATCGATTTGATTTATCTACTCAATCATCTTTGCGTTTCATACTCGCACCATCCTCAATCCCGTGCACGTTCCGTGTACGTCAATTTCTAGGTTGTTCGAATTCACTTATCTAATTTCGTGTCAACAACTCACTCAATCTAAGGCTTTGCATATGTGCGACGCTTGCTGATAGACTCATCGACACCCTGTATCCTTAATCGATCAATCGACATCCCTAAGGCTACCGTATACACCACTCAGGGATGAAGTCATAAAACAAATCCTCAAAACTATCATTTGAATCTAAATTGACTTCTTCAATCCCGTTCGAACCATTCTTCTAATTCTAAACATGCTCATCTATAGCGCATTGACGATATTGTTGCTCGATAGCATCCCTATCGATAGTCATCCCACTTGCTCAATCAAGTCTAACCCATCTCGTGCTTGAAACATTATGAATTCTGCATTCAACTTTGCTAAGATCAACACGATCGTTAGTGTATATGCCCAGCCCGACTTAGTCAACCGCGCTTACGCGAACCATCTTTTTGTTTTGACAAAAATTGTTTTCCTATGTTTTACAAAATAGATAGACTTATTGTATGGACATCCGTGGGACATTTGAGAGAGAGCGCACCAACGATATTAACTTTGCAGAAGCAACAGAGTTTTATGGAAACATTGAAGTTAAAGAATTCTATCGATAGTCTAAGGACGTAAAGACGTACTCTGATACTATTATGTCACGCCCCGCTACCGTAGGAGCGATCGTCCTCGCTAAGACGTCATGCCGCACGAGCCTAGATTGCGCTCGTGCAAGGCGGGTTCTATAACGGCCGATTTCAGCGGCTGCGACGGGGTCGTCGCACAGAAGTCCCAAGCAAAGACATTGAATAATAGCAGCGAATATTAGAAAAAATACAAGTCATTCAAAGATGCATTTTATTGATATTGAAACAAAGGTTACAATGGGGCGCAAGGCCAAGATTACAAGTCGCTCAAGCTCACTCTTCTCACATTACAAGTCACTCACCTCTCTCTCATCTCTCAATACAAATCTTGAACCAGCGGATGCTTCGGAAGGCGATGTCTATACATTATATCCTGTATAAGGCTTGACTCTATGCGGCCGCACACTTCGAATCGCCAAGGAACTCCGTGCCTCGACGCATCCAAGCGAGCTCCGCACCACGAGCTTCTACCTGTGCCTGCACATAAAAACTATGTGGGTGTCAGTACTCAACTGTACTGGTGGAATGAGCTCCTCGCCCACCCATACAAAACCAACACGTTTGATTTACTTTGTGCAATATAGTCCCTTTTATCAATTGTCTTTCTACTCTTGTCTTAGGATCATTTTTATGACAAACGCCTTGGAATATTTGTGTCTAAGGCCATCTTGTGCTTGCAACAACAACGTTAACTCATTCTCTGCCGCTAGACCCCTTCTCGTGCCAACACCGTTAACCTATCAAGTCGTGTTTGCCTTACAGCCATAATCAGAGATACAACTATGCGATAAGACTCCATTCCCATGTGATCGCGCTATAAATCCTTGTTGAGGTCGTGCCTCGCAACTCAAATGAGACTCAATCATATCGTCGCCTTGCGGCCCTTGCCCCCTCACGGTCCTTCGCTACTAAATTATCAACTGACCCATCCAACTTGTGAACTAAGTGTCATTCGACCAACTTTGCCTTGCGGCATTTCCTGACTTAAACTCAAGACAACTCAACCCAACTTATGCAACTTATATGCCGACAACTCAAGACTCGACGCCACATCTTGTGCCGAAGCACGTCGCCTATGTTGTAGCCATTCTTAGGCCCAAACACTTGTGTTCCAACCATACACATATTCAACTAGACTAAATCCAAAGGCACACATGCGAATTGCCGTCGTGCCGACCCATCTATATGAATTGGTCACTAATACCACAGGTTATCGTGGACTTATAGCCTTGTTATTCGGCGACCCTTTCAACGCAAGTAGCTAGCCTCGAAGAAAGTTTTCGAATAATCCGGGCGGTTCGTCCAGCTACGGCTATGTTGTATTTTCCTCCGAAACGACGTGGTCCCATGGCGCCCAGGGTTGCCGCTCGTGGAAACTTTTCCTTGTCGACAAGTTGTCCAATGACCATGCAAGACTTGACTCAAACTGACGTCTCACACAGTCATCCTTCTTTCAATGTTACCATCTCTTTCAAAACTAATATCAAGACTTCTATCATTTGAGACCCCTCGACGACCCACGGTCGTGAGCATTCTTTCCATGTTACCATATCATTTCATTCAACTCATGAATGCCTATTCGATAGTCCTTTCTCCAAAACTCATTAAATTAACTATGGTTCATGCCTTAAATACTAAGTCCGTGCATCGTACCTTAAACAGACTTCTGATCTATGCGACGCTATCATCCAAATCATACTTTATATGACGGGCCTTGAGACCGTAAGACTATGTGGTTATACCCAACCGTAGAACCCGTAGGACCGTGCTTGCTACCACTCCGATAGCCTAACATAACTTGTCTGACTTAAACGTATAACGACTCGACGAGCAAAGGCTGCGTCAAGCCTCGCATTGCGGAAACGTGCCGTACATGCGTTAGACTTCTGAACGACCAAGCCATTTGGGTGCCTAGACTTATATCATAAGTCGTGCAACGCAACTTAACTCATGGGGCAAGCCAAGGCTATGCCAATCCTTGGATGATAGGACCGTGCATGCTTTATGAAGCATTTATGCGGGCGATGCCTATGACTTAGGCTACATTCATAACTTTGCCTACTCAACCAACTTTCCTTCTTCCAAGCCACGGGACGAAGGATCGAGTATCATTTTCAAAGCACGCCGTGCACCAACTTTAAGCCGACCGTTGGACCTTTTCATATTCTAACTCAATTCGACCCATCGAGATTATTCCCTTTAGCTATGTGAATTTGTCTCTTTTATTATCAAGCCTACTTGTGTAAGTTGAAAATATGCGATTTATTATGTGAAGGCAAAGATGAGGCGAGTTCACCGAAACTACCCTACCTGAGCGAACGGTCGCCTCGATCGAGAGATGTCTTCGAGCAGCCGTTGTAAGGCTAAGTCCAAATGTCGTCGACGTTTCGATTCCTCCGATTAATTGAGCGGGACCGGGCACTACAGGTATCGGCTACAGAAAGAGAGGTTGAACAGCCTGCTGAGGGGGCTGTTGCTGAATCTGCTCCCGTTCCAGCTGGATATGTAGAAGAAACCAGGCCTGACGCCGCTCGGAGCCTTGATATTGTTCTCCTTGAATAGTCTGGGCCTGGTCTCGGTTTTCCTGAAGCTAAGACGGCGCAGTCCAGGCTGGCGCTGAGCATGCCGAAGGAATGAAATTACAACTCTTTCATATTTTTCCTTATTTTTGGTTACTGATGTATATATTATTTTCTTGTCAGGTTCGGCTTCTTGTCAGGTATCCCTTCCTGGAGCGAAAGAAACTCTCCAAGCCTCCTTCCCGACGACCTCCACTGAAGACGACGAGATGGCCCAGGAAGTCAACAAAGCTTTCTACTCTGTGCTGAAAGTAAAGCTTCCTGGAGTCCTGAATCGGAATGCTACCTTTGGCCCTCTGAAGGCTGTTGCCGAATGCCAAGTGGCAGCCCTCGAGAGCATTGCCGACTATAAAGAGTAGGCTAATACTCTGAGGAAAGTTTTGAATGACCTGGAGGGTCAGGTGGCCAGATTCCAGGATGCCAAGCAACGGAGCCCGACATCGCTGTTCCGTACAGAAGATGAGGCTTTGATCACGGCACTTGCAGAGGAGAAGGCTACTTTCTAGGCAAGAAAGAATGCCCTCGTTCGAAAGATCGACGAATTGGCTGACCAGTATGGTCAGTTCAACGCTGCAAGTGAGGCACGTGCCTCCTCGAAGAATAAACTGGCTGTGCAGATTACCGAGAAATATAATCACATCGTACAGATCTAAAACGAAATTGATCAGCTGGAAGCCAATATAAGAACAGCAATGTCTGAGCAAGAGGACTACTTGGCTCAGGCTGCCATGACTGCCACCACTTCCGCCCATTTAAAAAAATAATTGGTGAAGTTAGAGGGAGAGCATATGAGTCTGATCCTTTTCGAAGATGAAGCTGCTCGCCAAGAAGAGGCGCGCCGTCGAGCTACCCCGAAGTCTGAAGCCGAAATCGCGGCTCTAAGGGACAATATCAATCGCCTATGTATCCCTTAAGTTTTTTCCAGCCGTCGCGGCTCTTGTACCCCTTTTTCTTGTCTCTTAATAGACGTTCAAGTAAAGAATAAAGAATCTTTTCAAAATGATTATGGTTTTATGAAATATCGGAACTAGAGGAATGTGGACGTAGTAAGGATATTTTTGGTGGGTATTTTGCTGGGGAATTTGATGTGGACCTATTATCCATTTTATATTCAAGTTTTTTTTAATATAGATAATAGGTTGAACGAATCTGCTAATAGAGGTAATATGGACGTAATAGTAAAGGATATTTTATATCTAACCAGAGGTAATATGGACATGGAAAGATATATAACATTAGGTGGGAGTGGATAATTCAGAGGTAATATGGACGTGATTATCCTTGATGAATGCTTTCCTCAGAGGTTATATGGACATGGCAAAACATTTCTTAATCATTCCACTAGGGAAATAATTATCGAAAAACAATTCAGAGTTAATAGGAACGTGACTTATTTTCGTCAAACCGAGTTTTGACAGAGTCAAAAATGGGAATGATTTCGCTGGAGAAAATATTTTAGAGGACCAATTATCCAAGGCGTATTCAAGACTCTTGAAATACGGATAATAGTTAGATAATTTTTTCGAATCACATAAACATCGTACTGTACATTTACATGACTAAACATATGTTAACATTATTTACAAAAGGTTACACATAGTATTTCTTCATGAACTTGTCGTTGATAGGCATCATGAGCAAGTCACCTCAGGCTTGGTTAGTCGGTACGCACCATTAGAGTACACTGATTATATAATGAAAGGACCTTCCCATTTAGGCTAAAATTTTCCTTTTGTTTTGTGCGTCATGACCATTGATCTTCTCACTACTAAGACTAGATCACCGACTTGGAAGATTCTTTCCTTCACCTTTTTATTGAAGGCTCTGGAAAGGCGTGCTTGGTATAGCTCAATGTGTTGCTGAGCTAACAAGCATCTTTTATCTAGCGCTTCGAGCTCCTGTAGTCGCAGACGGTAGCTTTCTTCGGTAGTCAACTCGCTGGCTAAGGCTACTCGAAGAGAAGGAATCTGGATTTCTAGAGGAAGAACTGCTTCGCTTCCATAAACCAGAGAGAATGGCGTACTGCCTATTGGAGTCCGGACCGTTGTACGATAGGCCCATAGACATTCGCCGAGCTTCTCATTCCAATCATGCTTGTTTGAAGACACGAACTTCTTGAAAAGTTTGATGATGGTTTTATTGAAGGCTTCTGCTAGCCTATTAGTCGCTGGATTGTAGGCAGTAGAGGCTGCATTTTGGATTCGATTCCAATCGCAGAATCGATAGAATGCATGGCTTACGAATTATGGACCATTATCATGGATGATCCTACGAGGTAGGCCGAAGTGGTAGATAATGTGATATTTGATAAAACTGATCACGTTTGACGCCTTCATTTCGGTGAGCGGTATAGCTTTCGTCCATTTGGAAAATTTATCGATTATGGCTAGGTTGAATCGATGTTCTCTAGAAGATGGTGGGCTGATTGGGCCTATGACGTCCATACCCCAGGCTTCAAAAGGCCAAGATGCTGCCGTCAGGTTTAGAAACTCCGAAGGTTGATGAACGAAATCAGCATGGAACTGACAAACTCTATACTTTTTTGCATATTCAACAGCATCTGCTATCATCGTGGGCCAATAATAACCCATTCGTTTGAGGCGATCTTGTAATTTTGGGCCTGGTTGATGTGTACCACAAACTCTGTCGTAAGCCTTCCGGAGTGCATGTTTGGCTTCTGTATCTGATAAATATCGTAACAGTAGCCTGTCGTAAGAGCATCGGTACAGCATCTTGGTAGCTGTGTCATAGTAAAATCAGAGGGATCGCCTTTGGATAGATACTGCTTCCTTCGGGTCCTCGGGAAGGATTCCATAGACGACGTAGTCTATGAAAGAAAATCTCCAGTCTTTAACATCGACGTTTGTTTTTGTTGTGTAACTGTGATTAATATGCAAGGCATCTTTCACACAGAATAGTTCTCGACCAGACACTGTGATCGACTGCTGAGTATTGGTAGGGACGGTCAAGGAAGCAGCGACCGACTAGAGCATCTGCTTTTATATTCTGTAGTCGAGGCACGTGCTTGATGAAAAATCCAGCGAAAGTAGACGCCAACTCGATTGTCGCTTTGTGATAAGGGATGATATCTTCGTGACGAACTTCGTAATCCCCTCGGACCTGACTAACTATTAGCTTGGAATCACCATAAGCTTATAGATAGTCAACTCCCAGTTGTTTTGCCAGTTACAGGTCGATCAATAGGGCATTATATTCGGCCACGTTATTGGTGCACAGTTCCACGAGAGAATATGCACGATGTATAATCGGATGGTCGGATGACATGAGCACGACGCTTACTTCGGCCACGATATTTCCTTTAGGTCCGGTTCTTAATGCACCGTCAAAGAACATTTGCCAAATAGGGATTTCTTCAGTTGCGGTGTTAGACTCCACTACTTCTTCGTAGATTTCGTCGTAGAGTTTGGAAGATTCTGGCACTGGATGATCTGCTAGGAAATCAGCTAACGCTTGGCCTTTTACTATCTTCTGAGGAACGAACAGCATATCGTATGGAGTCAACAGCATTGCCCATGTAGGTAAATGGGAATTAAGATAACCCAGTTTAGTCATGAGAATTCTGAGAGGATTGACTTTAGATATGATGTGGCTAGTCTGCCCAGACACATAGTGGTATGTCTTCTGGATAGCAAATACCAGTGTAAGGCATTCCTTTTCCACAGGTGTGTATCCGTGCTCGGCACCCACCATTGTGCGGCTGAGGTAGTAGATTGCCTGTTGATGGCCACCTTCATTCTTCTGAGCTAATAGGGCGCCAAGAGAATGGTCCATAGCGTGGACATATAGTAAGAAGGGCTTCCCCATTATTGGAGCTACCAATACTTGGGGGGCTTGTGAGATACTTCTTGATGTCGTTAAATGTGCGTTGACATTGTTCAGTCCAGATGAAAGATACGCCTTTCTTCATTAGCTGAGTGAACGGCTGACATCTTCTAGAAAGGTTCGAAATGTATCGTCTGATGTACGCTAGCCTTCCTTGCAGTCCATGTAGCTCTTTGAGGTTTCTTGGAAGATGTATACCCTTTGAAGTGATGACGAAACTAAGGAACTTGTCGCTGGAGACTCCCATAAAAGACTTGGTTGGATTCATATTGAGTTGGTATACACGTATTAGTTCGAACACCATTCTCAAGTCTTGGAGGTGGTTGCCCTTGAGACGACTTTTAACTGCGATATCGTCTACGTAGCACTCTACTGTTTTGCACAAATGATCACAAAAAATTGTGTTCATGGCACGCTAGTATGTTGCCCCTATATTTTTTAATCCGAAGGGCATCACCGTATAGCAGTATACCCCCAACGGTGTTCGAAAAGATGTGTGCTTTTCATCGTCAGGGAACATCTTGATCCGGTTGTAGCCTGAGAACCCATCCATGAAGGACATCCGCTCGAAGCCGCAAGTATTGTCGATTATTACGTCGGTGATCGGTAGAGGGAACTCGTCTTTCGGGCATACAGAGTTCAAATCACGGTAATTGATACAGACTTGAACTTTACCATTCTTTTTTATGACTGGAACAATGAAGTAATAGATATCTTCTGGGTAAACGTTTTCCTGCAGATGAGGCATCATAACCGGCATGCAGAGGTGTGGTCCTATGCCGTGCCCTAGAGCGTATATCGTATCTATGTAGTAGTTTACAGATTGATAGACATCGGAGTAATTCAAACATAAACCTTTACTAAGAAAATACGCAAGTTCTTCTTCAGGGATAACATTATCCGCTGAAGGTACATTATTATGAGTATAGATATACTCATTGAGGGGATCATCATCTGGAAGAGGAGCCATAGTCTTGGCCAAGTTCACCATGTAGGGTAATTCTTCAGGATTGGGAGGACGGACTTCAGCTGATTCTATCGGAGGTGTCTTACGGAGAGTGATGGTCAAAGGTTTGACCTTATCAGAGTTCTTCTTTTTCACCCAGATTATGAGAGGCTTCGAAGTACTTTTTGGAGTAGTATGTCCTTTGACTCGGATAATCAGGAGACCATCATTGGAGGATGAACTTGCTTCAGCTTCATCGTCAGCTTCATTGCCGTCATCCTTAGAGGGCTGGGATTGGTAAAGTACTGAATCTCCATAGTAGGCTTCGATGCCCTTAAAAGGATCGACATTGGCAAACTCTGTCTTCATGACGCCATCGTTATTGACATACTTGAAGAACTGGTAAAGTGTGGAAGGGACGATCATGTTCTCATGTATCCACGGACGTCCCAACAAAATATTTTAGGATATATTAGCATCGATCACATAGCAAGAAACCTCCGTTCGGAGATCACCGATCTGGCACTTGAGACGGATCTTGCCCAGCGGGTGGCTTCTTCCAGCATTGAAAGCCATGATAGTTGTATTGGTTACAGATAGCTTATGCAGAGGGATTCCTAGAATTTGAAGTAAACTTCTAGGAATGATACTGAGGGAGAAACCTAGATCGATGTGCATCTGATCTACCTTAATCGCCCCAATATACCCTGTATAGTACAGAGGTCTATCATTACGATTATTTTTTAGTAGCATGTCCTCCTGTGAAAAGGTGATGTTAGGCACCACTTCCATAGTACTGTGGCAGTGGGGACAGGAGACAGGGTCTTCAGCGGGGGCTTTGACATCAGCGAGATAAGAGTCGGCATGTAGTAATGCCTCACTTAAGGCCTTTCGTATTTCTTTAGAGAGTCACAATAGATCGAACAGAGACAACCTGGCAGGTGTATTGGCCAGCTGTGCCAATATGTCGAAGTTGTAGGGCCGATCCATGCCTTCGAGAGCTGGCACCTTCAGATACTTGTCAAATCGCATCACCTTCTGCTTGGCTTTGTCAGTAGTTGAAGGATTAGACAGGCTGGCTTCTGAGCTTGTGGGGGCAGCAGGAGCTTGAGAATGTACTGCTTCTTCTTGTGCGGGGTCGTAAGTCCGAAGATAAGCCTTCCCCGATCGTGTCTCGCCAGATAGAACTTCGAAGATGGGAGAAGACACCATATGGCATGACTTGTATTTTTTGCCTTTTTTTGCTTCTAGAGATACCACCCCCTACGTCATTTTTTGCATAAGGTCCGGATGGACCCACATGATCTCACCACGTTCAGTCGTGAGTGGCACCAAGGTTGAGTTGAGACCTGGCGGCAGGTTGGCGACTTCTATTATTGCCTTGGGGATCAGGACCACATCGTCTGGGACTTCTATGGGTAGAAAGTCACCAAACTGAAGAGAGATCATGTTAGAAGATACGACCTTGTCTTCAGCTTTGAGGTTGATCACTTGGCTGTTGATAAGATGTTGTATCTTCTTCTTCAGGATGATACAATCCTTGGTAGAATGATGTACGTACTGATGATAAAGACAGTACTTGGGATCGTTGAGTTGGTTCACCTCTGCAGGACGTCGTGGTGTCAGTTTATTATCCTTCGTCAATGTGTGAAAAATGGTAATGACATCGTCTTCATCAAAGAAAAAGGTCTCCTTAGGCGTGTCGGAGGTGCCCTGAGAATTGGAAGCTCCCTTGGAAGTGTCGACCTTCAAGACTTCTTTTTCTTTACCCCCACGGACAGGGATAGTTTGAGGATGTTTGCCCTTGTCTACAGATTTGGGTATTTTCAACCCCATTAGTTCCAGATTAGGAACGTCGTTTTTAGTAGCATCAGCGGACCCAATAAAAGTGGACCATGTATCATACTTATGTATACCCAGACAGAACTTCACTGTAGGAAGGAAGTTATGTCGACAAGTATCCATAAGTTCTGAGTCTGGTATGCCAAAGGGCATCTTCAATGTTAGCCGCCTTAAGCGTTCGATGAAAGCAATGACAGACTCAGTCCTCCTTTGCTTAGTCTCAAAAAGGATGGACATACTAACATACATGCCACTCTAGTAAACCTGTTGAGAAACAACCTCTCCAAGTCTTTAAAAGAATTGATACAACCGTCAGGCAGACTGCAGAACCATTCAAAACTACCCCCTGTAAGGTGTTAATAAATAGCTTTGATAAGAACGGATTGTCCCTGGGTAAGTGTAGAGTCTGCGTATTGAAGTATGCCATGTGTTGACGAGAAGAAGTCAACCCATCAAATGAATTTAGCGTCAGTGGCTTGTAGTTAGGAGGGCAAGTAGCATTCTCCCATTCAGGAGGATAAGGTTGAGATATCCCCATCTTCTGAAGCTCATCTTTGTATGAGATGGTGTCGAGACGGGCAACCAGAGAATTATTGCATCTGTTATGTAAAATCCCTTATAATTTAAAGGAATATTTAAATTATTTTTGGATTTCATTTAATTCTAATTTATTTTTATCTTATTTATATTATATTAAAGGACTATAGCTATGGTTGAGTTTGAATATGCAAGGCGACTAGAAAGTATGGCATGCCTAGCGTAGTCGGGTGCTTTAACTAGTATGCTAGCCATGTTAGGAATGCCATGGTCACATTGTAATCTCTTGCATGTTAACCATTCAAATTATGGCACAAGTTATATTTTTATTTAATTAATTAGTTAAGAAAGCCTTTATGACTTTTTAGGAGACCCGGTTGCACCAAACCTTCCCAAACCTCTTCCAACCAAATCCAACCCTATGTAGACATATTGGACATTAATAAATATTAATAATTACATTTATTTGTATTTAATTCACATTTTTTAGTGTAATTACATAGATAGAATTAAATAGTTCTATATTACGAAACCCCTTTTTAAATCCTCAATCCAATCAACTTGCCAACTCACCAAACAACCAAATCATGTCAAGTGGACCCCCACCATGATAATTTCGGCCAAGCAACCCCCCCATGGCCAAATGTATCAAATTAAATAGGATTTAAATCCTAGATTGCTTAAAATTCATTTAAGGATACGTTTAAATATACCAACTTATCCCAAATCTCAACCAAATTCTAATCTTTCTCTCCCTCACCTTTGGCCGACCAAAACTCTCTCCCTCTCAATAATTTTGGCAGCAACAAACTCTCCATAGCCTCCATACATCATCTTCTCCATTGCACATCTCTCCATCCTTCACAAAAACTCATCTCCTCTACCACACATCCCCGAAACCCCTCAAAACAAACCCTAAAAACTCCATCTCCCCCATCGAATCCTCTATAGCCATTATAAACGCTCTCACACTCACCAAGAGAGGATTAGCAAGCGATGATAGCTGAAAAGTTTGGAGCTTTGGTGAAGAGAAGTCATCATCACCCTTTCTAGCAAGAATCTTTGGTAAGAACCCTAATCTTTTCTTCAAAAAAACCTTTGCTAAAATTCTGTAGAAAATATGTTATTAATTCTGTAAAAATCATATTTTGATGTCTTTTGTTAGGTATAATCATCCATAAATATTTCATAAAATATAGGCATAATATTCATGTGTCGGTAGGATCAAATTAACCCCATTGTGAAGGAACTATGAGTTATTGGTGCATATTTTCGAAACTGAATTTTATGTGTGTTCATATACATAAATTAGGATTTTTAAGTATTTTTTCATGATTTTAGCAACTCAAATCTGGTCGGAAAAATTATAGGTCAAAACTAGCTAATTTCGGGTAACCGGCTGACCTAGAATGTCCCAAACTTGTAGTATAAATCAACCCTTGTAACTCTAATATTGTTTTATGAAATAAATTATTTTATTACTGTTTAAAATATATTTTTGGTTATTTTAGAAATTTTGAGTCATTAACTATTTTTCGGACGAGTTTCGGGTAGACTAGCTGACTTATTAATCAACTTGTCATAAATATCTTTAGAAATATTAATTCTGGAATTTTAGAGATAAATTTGTAAAAAAATTAGTTTAAATATTATTTTTATGATTTTTATATGATTTTTAAGTATGTTATTGAAGTAGGGGCATAACCGACTAATTAAAAGTTAGAAATCCTAAAACTGTGTTTCAATGTCTCGTAGAACCTGTGTGTGATTGTATGGATCTAAATGGTTCCACGAGAGATTGAATATAATTTTAACACATTAATTTGACTAATTAAGTCATATCGTAAGTTTCATAAGTAGTGACTTAATTTAGTTAATTAATTATCTATGAGTGTCGGGTTCCGGAGGCGTGGACGCGGGAGCGGTGTTTCATATTTACAGCACGGAATCAGGCAAGATACCCTGCCATTATACTATTTATATTCAGTCTGCATTTATTTATATATCACTGTTCATTATTTTCAGTTATTACAGTTCTTGATTTACTACATGCTCAGTGATTATTAGTTTACTTTGTTACTATCCTTTGGTTGCACATGAACCTAGAGTTAAGGGACTACCATCTGTAGTGTATCGCATATACTTTGACACAGTTGTACCACGAGAATGTGTGAGATGAGTAGCATGTAGAGGTTCTTGCGTGTGGGTTGATCCTCCGTGCGCATGCGTTAGGGCTAACTGCGAATAGAGGCGTGTTAGGAGACTTAGCAGTTAGTAGAGGTACATGATCGTGGATGCGACTTGACAGGTACATTGGGTGGGGAGAACAATACCTGACGTATGGGCTTCTTTGCACTTCCCTACTTACCTGTGCGCTGCTCCGGAGACGCAGGCTCCAGGTGCCCTCTGACGTTTTTCAGAGCGTTATGGACGTACCCCCTTGTACATGATGCCCTCTGACGATCTTCGGACGTTACGGACGTAGGCCCCTGGTGCCCTATATGGGGACTATGCCGATCCCATTTACAGCCAGGGTTCATGCGTCAAAGGATTGTTTCTCAGCTGCATGATCACTTTAGTATGGTTAGGTTACCTATTTATGTCTTGTCACTTTCTTTAATTGTGACATAATTTACATTCGGTATCTATATGGCATGTTTATTGTATCTTGTTACGTCCCTCTGAGGACCTGGTTATCTCGTCAGGTGTATGCTTTGTGACTTTTCGCAGGTGTCCTAGCCAAGGCCGTGAGCTTCTCCATTCCTTCGAAGATGATTGCCCTTGGTTCGTGTTGTCATTTTTAGATATCATTTTCTTGTATGTTTCTTTCTTTTAAAATAGTTGGTAGTGGATTTGTCTCCGCCCAACCACATGTATAAATGATAAATTCTTGAGTTGATTATAATATTATTTTTTTATTGTTGTTGATGAGATTTAGTTATCATGATTTTACTGTATTTTACAGCTTATATATACATACGGGGATCCATACATTAGAGTTTACTTCGTATGTATACAGCTGGCATGGATACGTACCTAGCCCTAAGTATTTTGGGACTGGGGTGTTACATGTTTTTGTGGTGGTCCATGCAGGTCGAGTTTGTCACATCGGTTACGTTACTGTACCGATGTGAACCTGCATATAGGATTAGGATATAGGAATCTCATCCACAAGCTTGACTTCGTTCCTCAATTCCAAATCTCGAACTCTCGTCCGATTATCTTGACTTTCTTCTGCTTGATTCCTTTCACTTTAAATCTTATCTTCTTTCATGCTAAATAGGGAGGGTAGGAGATAACTCATATGAGTATACGTGTTATATTCCTCAATTACTCTATTAGTTGACTTCATAAGTTGAGTAGTATGACTACAACCTACCACCCGTATCCTTTTAACCTAGTATTAAAGTGTAACAGAGTGATAATAAATATATGCTAGTGTAGGAGAGATGTTTACCTAGAATATAGAGATTTTTTAGCCCATACCCATTGGTCAACTAAGGCCTGATACAAGAACCAGTAGGACGACTGTATACGCAAGCACACCGGATAAGACTTAGATCCTTGTGAAACTCGAACTATTTATTACTGCTTTCAACGTATTCTCCCATACTTATACTTTAAACTACCATGAATGACGATGCTATTTATAGCCTAGTTTTACAAGCTTATTCTTGTTCGAGCTTGTTCAGGACATATGTATACTGGGGACGCCCACAAGCATATTGTCTAATTAGAATCAATATATTATGGTCTGATCAACCATAGTACACTTGGTTCGCTCTTCATATGATTATCCCACATAGATTGAGATATAGAGGTATCTAGAATCTCATCCGCGACTGCATTGACAATTTCTCTTGAATTACACATTCGCCTTTGAATTACGTAATTGTATTCAATGACATCTTTCTTGAACTCTTTATTGCTTTTGTCTTTCACTGATTGGAAAGACGAACGCTCGTAATTGATAGATAAATACAGAGTATCCCCATGGCCATGGTAGTTATATGCACAAGTATAGCAACCATCGGCCAAGCCATATAACTACAACCTTGCCTAAAGTTGCTCGTCCTTTCCTTGACCCTAATAGTAATATCGTGACCTTCTAGTCATTTGAGCTTGAAAGATGAGTAAGATCTTACCCTTGGGTAAACCACAAACCTATGAGACCATCTAATCTCTAGGAATCATTTATTATGAGTCTCCAAATATTCATCTTGATTCTTGGCTTAACTAGCAACCCATATGCCTTAACTCAAACCTTACTTGACTAGGCCCCTATAGTTTAGACAGAGAAGAATAGACCAAAACAAGGACAAGCATTGCAAGGACTGTGGTAGACATCAATTTCAAGATTAGAGATTCAGCAGATGTTGCTTTAGGTACAAAATTCTATTATCAAAGAAGTGACATAATATTAGAATAACACATTCACCAGCTTAGCCAAAATCTGCAGCATGACGCCCCGTCATTATGTTGGATTAGTATTCAACAAGTGATACATGAGCACTACATTTAATACCTCTAGAACGTTTGTGACTATAGTCTGGCAGGTTTGACACAAATAGAAATTCACGACTTAGTAGTTAGGGATCGTTCCTATGACGTGCTTTAGAGTTCGTTATTCCACCGATAGACTCTCGTATACCATGGACAAGCGGGTCATTCCATCTTATCGACTCAGGTACCACTGTATGCGATCATTTCCATTTATTAGGACTCGGGATACAATCCTCGAAACTGATTCACAACTACCCTATCATGTTATCAATCACATCATGACTTATTATTACCAAAGGTCAAGGTACGATGTCGCGACGCAAATATTCCTAACCTCATTATTACTAAAACCATGTTCTAGTCTCTAGAGTGAATAGATTGTAAGCCATTCTTACTTTTAGGAATTTGGGGATTACCGATTGATTGAGGTAAATTGGTTCTCACTAGTAAGATAAATTAGTGACACATGAACTCCTACTTTCTTTTTTTTCTTTTGGTGTCCCTTACTGTGACTTTGATATTTGAAGTGTAATACTAGCTGTTACCTTCTAACAAAATTTATATACAAAACTTAAATGAGTCCACCTTAAAGTAGACATATCATGTCACACACAAACACATCTCCTTGGACTCTAATACTATGATACGACTTTCAGGTCAAAAGGGACTAGCGATAACCCTTACCATAACACCGATGTACTTTCGGACTGCAGTTAGAGATCCAACCTTGACTCAAATATTTTGGTCCAATATATGGTTGTGATCTACTCGAAGCCCTCTACGCACATGCCCCTAGTGTGCCACTCAATAGAGGCCTTGTGTGCTACTTAAACACAAAAGTCATGGAAGGCGCATCTCATGACTTACAGAACCTATTCTACCAACCCGACGGGAAATTTTCCCAACCACTTGAATTTGAACCTATTCTATATTACCCTAACCTAATAGGGATGGTTTAAAATTCTACAAAATTTTGTCCAGCTACTATAGATTAAAATCTAAAGTTCATGCAATCAAAGATTGAAGTCCAATTAGGGAACCTATTGAGACTCAGTTAAACCCATCATAGCCCATCGCCATAATGGGACTATAAAACCAAACTTGATGAAATAGGCCCTCACCCCTATTATGTAGGTCCCATCTCTTGGCTCACTAATTCACCTTCCATAAATTTCGTAACTGCATCTCTTTGTAGCCTATGTTATGCAACTCTCGGTACCAACTTGCTTCCGGATATACTTGACCAAGACCTCTCATACTATCTTGACCAAACATAATTAATATATGGGCCATATTAAATAGATAATACCTAGACTTCCTATAGAGTCTGTGACTATGATTGGAAATACCTCATACTTCCTATACCTCCTTGAAATTTGACCTTCTTAGAAGCCCTATTATTGTGCTTTTCCCGATTAACCAACTTCTATAAGTTGGGTAGAACATTGAACTTATTCTACTCTACCTCTCAGAATGGGATTACAATCGTGACCGTTCTTCCGTCTGTATAGAATTTATGAAACGATCTTTTATTTTGCACTTTATATCCCTTTGCTCGTACGTTTAGTTAACTACGGTAACAAATTACAACATAAATTCTTCAAGTCAATCATAGAATCATATTTGTTTAAATCAATAGCAAATTTTTGAGACAAATAGATCGTAAGCCTCTCTAAAAATCATAAGATTTTGGAATTAGCAAGTGGTTGGAAATGATTTGTTCCAATTAGACTAATAATTCAATGGTTCATAACGTCGACCAATATTCGTATCATTTGATACCGTCGACCGTAATTTTGATAATTGAAGCACAATACTAGCCTTTTCCTTTCGACAAAGTTGACACTCACGAACTAGACTAGTCATGCTACTCACATGACATACATGTCCCACGCAAATGAACTTTTCAGTGCTCCATTTAAATTACACCACATAATTGACACATTGTTTTCTCAAAACAAACCATAAAGACCCAAATTCGATCTATTCGATTTCACCCATGCAAATATCGACCATTCCCTTAACTAAACTGAATATTCAAGATCTATGCAAACATAGCACACCTATGACATATGCCTTCCAATAAGCAAGTGCATGCCTCCTACACAACACTAAACATCAGCCCACACATATTAGTCGTTATGACTTAGAGTTTTCAAAACACTTGCCTAATCATATTCTATAGCCTGGGTTCTTATCATTGATTCTCATCACTTGGCCATAAATTTTTCTTCCCTAAGTTTTCAAGCTCACTTCTTTGTTTCCCATGTTAGACGTAGAACGAATCCTTCTGAACCGACACACCTTAGTATATTCAAACAAGAGGTCGCTACTAGCTTGACAAAAGCATGACCCCTAGAGTGACAATGTTTGATTGTAGTAACTTTCTTATAGTTGTTATTGACCAAGAATGTCACGGTATTATCGAGGCACACTTAGAATCAAAGACTGCGGTCAGAAGTGTCCATTATTCTCGTGCCCCTACCTAGAAATTGTCCTCCTCAAAGTTTTATAATGATGACGATCTTTACGGGTGGCCAACTTCTATAAGTTGGGTAGAGTCAGGAAGGAAACATACCCCATCTTGTAGAATATGAGGTCAATTGGGATTTCTATGACAACCACCCCTCCATCCTTTCAAAAATTGAGCTAAGATTTTTACGTACCTACTCTCCCTCCATACAAAATTTCGCAATTCTTGATATTATGATTTTTTTTAATTTCGAGGATGAAATTGTCATAAGTTGGGTAGGATGTAAAATCCCTTATAATTTAAAGGAATATTTAAATTATTTTTGGATTTTTTTTAATTCTAATTTATTTTTATCTTATTTATATTATATAAAAGGACTATAGCCATGGTTGAGTTTGAATATTCAAGGCGACTAGAAAGTATGGCATGCCTAGCATAGTCGGGTGCTTTAACTAGTATGCTAGCCATATTAGGAATGCCATGGTCATTTTGTAATCTCTTGCATGTTAACCATTCAAATTATGGCACAAGTTACATTTTTATTTAATTAATTAGTTAAGAAAGCCTTTATGACTTTTTAGGAGACCTGGTTGCACCAAACCTTCCCAAACCTCTTCCAAGCCAAATCCAACCCTATGTAGGCATGTTGGACATTAATAAATATTAGTAATTACATTTATTTGTATTTAATTCAGATTTTGTAGTGAAATTACATAGATAGAATTAAATAGTTCTATATTAGGAAACCCCTTTTTAAATCCCTAATCCAATCAACTTGCCAACTCACCAAACAACCAAATCATGTCAAGTGGACCCCCACCATGATAATTTCGGCCAAGCAACCCCCCATGGCCAAATGCATCAAATTAAATAGGATTTAAATCCTAGATTGCTTAAAATTCATTTAAGGATACGTTTAAATATACCAACTTATCCCAAATCTCAACCAAATCCTAATCTTTCTCTCCCTCACCTTTGGCCGACCAAAACTCTCTCCCTCTCCATAATTTCGGCAGTAACAAACTCTACATAGCCTCCATACATCATCTCCTCTATTGCACATCTCTCCATCCTTCACAAAAACTTATCTCCTCCACCATACATCCCCGAAACCCCTCAAAACAAACCCTAAAAACTCCATCTCTCCCATTGAATCCTCTATAGCCATTATAAATGCTCTCACACTCACCAAGAAAGGATTAGCAAGCGATGATAGCAGAAAAGTTTGGAGCTTTGGTGAAGAGAAGTCATCATCACCCTTTCTAGCAAGAATCTTTGGTAAGAACCCTAATCTTTTCTTCAAAAAAATCTTTGCTAAAATTCTGTAGAAAATATGTTATTAATTCTGTAGAAATCATATTTTGATGTCTTTTTTTAGGTATAATCATCCATAAATATTTCATAAAATATAGGCATAATATTCATGTGTCGGTATGAACAAATTAACCCCATTGTGAAGAAACTGAGTTATTGGTGCATATTTTCGAAACTGAATTTTATGTGTGTTTATAAACATAAATTAGGATTTTTAAGTATTTTTCCACGAATTTAGTAACTCAAATCTGGTCGAAAAAATAATAGGTCAAAACTAGCTAATTTCGGGTAACCGGCTGACCTAGAATGTCCCAAACTTGTAGTATAAATCAACCCTTGTAACTCTGATATTGTATTATGAAATAAATTATTTTATTACTGTTTAAAATATATTTTTGGTTATTTTAGAAATTTTGAGTCATTAACTATTTTTCGGACGAGTTTCGGGTAGATTAGCTGACTTATTAATCAACTAGTCATAAATATCTTTAGAAATATTAATTCTAGAATTTTAGAGATAAATTTGTAAAAAAATTAGTTTAAATATTATTTTTATAATTTTTATATGATTTTTAAGTATGTTATTGAAGTAGGGACATAACCGACTAATTAAAAGTTAGAAATCCTAAAACTGTGTTTCAATGTCTCGTGGAACCTGTGTGTGATTGTATGGATCTAAATGGTTCTACGAGAGATTGAATATAATTTTAACACATTAATTTGACTAATTAAGTCGTATCGTAAGTTTCATAAGTAGTGACTTAATTTAGTTAATTAATTATCTAGGAGCGTCGGGTTCCGGAGGTATGGATGCGGGAGCGGTGTTTCATATTTACAGCACGGAATCAGGCAAGATACCTTATCATTATACTGTTTATATTCAGTCTGCATTTATTTATATATCACTGTTTATTATTTTCAGTTATTACAGTTCTTGATTTACTACATGCTCAGTGATTATTAGTTTACTTTGTTACTATCCTTTGGTTGCACATGAACCTAGAGTTAAGGGACTACCATCTGTAGTATATCACATATACCTTGACATAGTTGTACCACGAGAATGTGTGAGATGAGTAGCATGTAGAGATTCTTGCGTGTGGGTTGATCCTCCATGCGCATGCGTTAGGGCTAACTGCTAATAGAGGCGTGTTAGGAGACTTAGCAGTTAGTAGAGGTACATGGTCGTGGATGCGACTTGATAGGTACATTGGGTAGGGAGAACAATATCTGACGTATGGGCTTTTTTGCACTTCCCTGCTTACCTGTGCGCTCCTCCGGAGACGCAGGCTCCAGGTGCCCTCTGACGTTTTCCAGAGCGTTATGGACGTACCCCCTTGCACATGATGCCCTCTGACGATCTTCGGACGTTATGAACGTAGGCCCCGGGTGCCCTATATGGGGACTATGCCGATCCCATTTACAGCCAGGACTCATGCGTCGAAGGATTGTTTCTCAGCTGCATGATCACTTTAGTATGGTTAGGTTACCTATTTATGTCTTGTCACTTTCTTTAATTGTGGCATAATTTATATTCAGTATCTATATGGCATGTTTATTGTATCTTGTTACGTCCCTCTGAGGACCTGGTTATCTCGCGAGGTGTATGCTTTGTGACTTTTCGCAGGTGTCCTAGCCAAGGCCGTGAGCTTCTCCATTCCTTCGAAGATCATTGCCCTTGGTTCGTCTTATCATTTTTAAATATCATTTCCTTGTATATTTCTTTCTTTTAAAATAGTTGGTAGTGGATTTGTCTCCGCCCAACTACATGTATAAATGACAAATTCTTGAGTTGATTATAATATTATTTTTTTATTATTGTGGATGAGATTTAGTTATCATGGTTTTACTATATTTTACAGCTTATGTATACATACGGGGATCCATACATTGGAGTTTACTTCGTATGTATACAGATGGCATGGATACGTACCTAGCCCTAAGTATTTTGGGACTGGGGCGTTATATGTTAATTGAGCAGGTGTTGGGAAACGGCTGCTGTACGGTTGTCAGGCGACGTTGGCGAAGGACCACCCCCAATATTTGTAATATTTAGAGGAGGTGTAACGGAATGATACTCCTTTTATAGTGAAGAAGGGTTGTTGCTATGAGCCGGACTAACGTGAGCTGAGACGTTTTGTTGGGGTGGAGGAACAGCCCCAGCAGCTTGGACTTCCATGATACTGGTAAGCGTATCAGTGATCTTGGCAAATGCTGTTTCAAGACCCTCTAGCCGTTTGTTGGTCTGATCACTGACTTCTTCAGGTCTTTCTTCGTCCGCCATGTATATAGATAACATGCGAGGATGAACAGAGGAAATAGTACAACTGGTGCTGATACTGTCAGTCTCTGAGTTGACAAGTCCCTCATCTTCAGGTAGGGGAGGTTGATAGTCGCCATCAGACTCGAAGAGATCGTCGTCCTCTGGAAGGCTAACCCAGTACGAAGGTCATCCGCTTCGGACTCTGAGGGAACACTACCCCTAGCTTGGGAGTCCTCGTCATCTATACGGAATCTCGTCTTTGACCGACTATCCATATAGACTCCTTCTGATGTGACAGCCTGTTGGACATCTGTTCGTAGACTTCTTGTCACCCCCAGTTTTCAGAAACAGTGGTATTTTTGTCATTTTACATTTTTGAATATTTTTGAAATTTATTTTATTATTTATGATATTATTTTGGGGTTGAAATTTATTTTATTATTTAATATATTGTTTTGGGGTTATTTGAGTCGGGTTCGAATTTTAACTCAATCTGACTAGAAACGGGGACCCGGAGGGTAGTTTGACTCTAATGGGACCCACACACTAGTTAGGCATGGCCCATATGATATTAATTTTAGTCCACATGATATTAATTTTAGTTAGTAGTTAGACTAATTATTTATGGATAGGTTTAGTTTAATTAGAGACTTAAAACTAGACTAAATTGACCTCAACCTTTAATCCATTCCTAATTTAAATCAAATAGATTAGTGGAGGGCATTTTGGACATTCAAATAGGGACACCTCACCCTTTTGGGCAGCCACCTATGGGGGGATAAGGAGTGGGTCACTCCTTCATTCATTTGTTTTCATCCACTTTCTCTCTCTTGTTCTTCCCCAAATTAATTTTGAGATGAACCTCCATTGATTTCATCTCCAAATCAACCCCTTCTTCTACCAAATCTTTTTTATTTCTCCTCTACTCCATGGTTAGAGGGTGCTAGCCAAGTTGGGAGGATTCGAAGCTCGTTCGTGTCCTTTTAGAATCTCTACGTGTTGGTGTCGTGTCGGAAGGATTTTCCTTTGAATCTCTCTCCCGGAAGGTTTAATCTCTTCTCTAATCCATTCCTACATGCATATAGGAATATTTTGAATCCATAGGAATGACCTCCATGGTTGTATCTCCATTTGTGTCCATTTTGTGTCCATTTGGAGGTCATAGGAGTGTCCTTTGTGTTGTGGTTGTGTCCATGTGGGAAAACCTCAAATTTGGATACACTATGTGTTGTTGTTATGTATGAATGAATTATTACATGTTTAATCTCATATTTTATATTGGAGATGTGTTCTATAGTGTCTCATATATATATTAGTGTAGAGAGTGAGTTCTTGATATATTATGTTATATACTTGTGTTTCTTTTGTCTCAAACTACCTAAATTCGTCATAATATTTATCCACGTTTTTAGTAGCAATAGCAACTTAGAAATGTCATAACTTTTAGCTTAGAAATCCGATTTATCTCCTGTTTTTTTAAAAGAACCGTATCGAAGTTAGCTTTCCAAATATATATTTTAATAAGCCAAATTCTTTCGGTAACTTTCTGTAAAATTATTTGAGTGTCAGCTATACGAAAGACGAATGTGTTTCGGTGTTTTCACAATTCCGGGAGCTTCCGGACACAAAAATACGATCCGTTTAAAGTTTCGAAAAGCTAACACGAAGGGCTACAACATACTTTAATCCTAGAATTTAATGAATGCCCAATTGGTACAGTATTGGTTTTAAGTAGAAGAGTGACTATACGATATATGCATTTTGTATAACCTATGAGCCTATGTAGTATGGATATTAAATGAATATAGAGTATGTAATGCATGATATGTTAGATGAATGAAATAATATATATATATGATATATATTCTCTTTATATTAATGTATATATATGGTTGAATGCAAGCATGTAGGAATGCAATTAATATAATGCATATGAGCAATGCATGAATGAAAGAATGATATACAATGTATGCATGAAAGTATATAATGAATGCTAGATATGAATACAAGATATATATATGTAATGATAGATATGAATGCATATTGTATAAACATTATAATGCAATATATAATGATAACATGTATGGTAATGTAGAGTATATGATGCAAGCATGAATGAATGGAGGAAATACATGTATATAGATAATATAGAATGTAATATATGTATGCAAGCATGCAAGATAATGTATTGTATCCATATGATGTATTCAACTTAAATATAATATAATATATGAAAGGAATGAATGATAATATATAACATAATATGTAGGGTAATGCAAGGTATGAAATATATGATGTGTGCATGTTTGTATGTCTCTATGTTAATATATGAATGATATGAATATACAATATATGCATATGTATAAAACATGTAGGTAATGCATAGATGCATGAAGGAAATGAATGTTTGTAATATGTTAATATAAATACAAGTATCTAATATGCACGAATGTAAGTATAATATAATACAAGTATACATGTATGTATCATGTAAATGTAATATACATGATATGTATGCATGTATACGAAGTAAGTATGTATGTATGTATTTCTATAAACTGAGTTAACCTATAACCTTTTACACACATGCATTTATACACCCTTTGACATCATGTATCACATATCACATACACCTACCTATCACTAAATTTTAGAACATTAACACATAACCTTTCATACACATGCCAAACACACACATACTCACTTACTCTTTTACCTCTCTTTCTCTCTCTATATATATGTACGTACCTATATATATAGCTTTCCTATATATATCTATGTATATGAATATGTGAATGTGAATAATATATATACATTATATGACTAAGTTTGTGTGCCTTGTTAGCTTATGTTTTAGTTTTGTGCTTGGTTTAGTAAGTGACTTAGGCTATGAGTTAATAGCTATCTTGGATACTTGATTTGTATATACTTAGTTTGTTTAGACCTAGAATTGACTAACTAGACTAGTTGACCAATTGTTGACCCAACCCTAGCTAGTTTGACCATAGTTGACTAGAGTTGACCTAGTTTGACTTTATAGTTGACCAAAGTTGACTGACCTAGATTGACTTAGAATCATGTAGATTGTATTATAATTTCAATTACCATATAAATTGAAATCTTTATAACCTATGTTGCTATAACTAGGACTCTGTGACTTCAGTTGGCCGTCTTTTCATATCAGCTGTTCAGGGTATCAGGCGAGTACATTCTCTTATCATTTTATATCCTGCATTAGGAGTATATTTCCTGCTTTAGATTACTTTACATGATGCTGACACGTTGGAAACACGTATTAGTACTATATGGATCTTGTTGTGCGATGTTATCCCCTTAGCGGATACATCGGGTATTCGTGTTCGTGTACTTTATCGTGAGCATCGTGTACTCCTTGTATTCGTGACATTCGTGTACAAATTGTGTGAAATCGTGTATATTCATGTATTCACATGATCTCGTGTGCGACTATACTTCGTGTGCAATAACATAACTTAGCTAGATCCTTGTGTATTGATTCGGACGGGGGAGTAGAAGTGGTTATGTAATCAATCCAGTAGATTAGTCATGTACAACCTCTGTAGATTACTCGTGTACAACATCGTGCCGTTTATATAACCATCTTGTGCTCTGAATCACTAGTCACTGATAGTTCTCTATATATTGTAGCTATTTACTTACAGTCTCTCTCTTTTACATCATGTTATTCTTTAGTTTTCTATATCTTACTCTCTTGCATGCTTTATATTTCCTAGCCTGTTATGATTTGTTGAGATGTACTGTCCTCGCTCCTGTCCTGACTGGACCTGTTGATAAATTTTACAGATAGTCTGGAGGTTGCCTGCTAGCCTAGAGGGACACAGTAGAGGTTGTATAGATAGCTAGGGTTTGCTTATAGCTTATTTTCAGTTGTCTTGAGTTGTATTTATTTTATGGATTACTGTATTTGAGCTTTGAGATGTATTTCTGGGTTGGTGTATCTTAGACACTTAGACTTCTATCTGCTGTATCTCTTTTGGATTTCATGTTTTATCTATCTTCCATTATGCTCTACCTTAGATGTGATTGAGTTTACATTCTGCTATGTCACCCCCATTCGGGGAGTATAAACTGCTTAGCCTTATACTGTTAGATGCATGAGACCTAGGACAGCGTTCTACCGCCGACACTGCGGCATAGGCTGGACGTACCCACGTCTCGTGCCCTTACTCTAGGGTGCGGATCGTGACACGTTTTTAGTGGTGGCCCATGCAGGTCGAGTTTGTGTAGTGGTATTCGAACTAGAGTATCACTACAGCCTGCAATAGGATTAGGATATTTTTGAAGGTACTCAATCACAGTCAGAATTTCTTGAGAGATTCCTGGGACGACCCTTGAGAATCTTATTTTAACTTCGATTTGAAAAACTCTTCTTCCCTTGATTTGATTTATCTTTACTTTCTGTTGTTGAACTTGATTTTGATGATGATTATGGAGTTTTGAATCTTGATGTTAGCTGTTGCATCCGAGTTTGTATTTATATGATTTGATGGATTATTGTTCAGTTTTGAATCTTGATGTTCGTTGATAAATTTGATTTTTGGGTATCCATTGTTGATTTAATTTAATTTTTGTCAAGATAAAATCATATGGGCTAGGTCATCTATGTTATGGAATCTAGTCTTCTACAGTTACATTAGCCAACATGGTAAGGACATATAGTCTGATTTTGGATATATTTCTCGGGTGTGGGAATTTAAGGTTTTCGCAGCCAAGCTAGCGGCATCGCAAAAATTTTAAATACCATGATTCTAGAGGTATGTGCCTAAGTCGAGGACTCTGTGATTATCGTAGCCTTGCTTACTAGTATGTCGAAGATTTAGAGTACCATGATTTTGGATAGACGCATATGATTATCAGATTGTACCTTAAATATTTTTGAACATGTTTTCTCTACTTTTGTTCCAGTCCTTCAAAAAAAAATTATTATTTGTTTGTTTTGTTTTGCTTCTTATTATTTAACTTAGGAGTAGGTTTACTTATTTTTATAAACTCTTGTGTAACTTCTTGCCATGAGTTTCTTCTTAATACAATGAACCGATGATTTTGCTAGACCTTATCTTATAATTGATATTATAGTTCTGGGTTTTAAAATGGTTCCTTCTTTAAACAGATAAGCAAAATAGATTTTATCGTTATTACTTTCTTGCTATTATTCTTGTATTAAATAATAATAATAATAAAACTGTCTTGATTACATCAATCACCTACTTTGCAATCTTGGTAGGAATCTAAATGTTGGTCTTGATGTAGAAATTGATTTTTATATTGGGATATGAGAATATATAGTGGACACAGATCCTTGCCTTATACGTATGCATGCTACACTTTGATTTCCCACCTATCTAAATACATATTAATATGTTGTTGACGTTTAAATTCTCAAAACCCCAATATTTCTGATACACTATAGTATCATAGACTGGTTCTCTGCTTTTTCTAGTTTAAATTCATAAATTAAATATAAATTTCATGTTATTAGTTATGTTTACATCACTGCATATGTATGTTATACATAGGGTTTCAATTCAAAAAAAAATTGGTTGAGTTTTGTGTTTGAAATTGTCAAATCTAAGACTGTGTGCATATTAACCCTTAATACTGGATTTTAAATGTTAGTTCAAATTTGTTGTTTTAAATGTAATATTTTGAGCTATATACATTATGGTATGTAGGGATATAAATTTAGGTTTCATATTCTTACATGTTAGGTTGTGATAAATATTGGGTTGGTTGATGTTCGAATTTCTCCAAACCCTAAAACTGAATACATGTTAATATTTTTACATTGATTTCAAATATTTAGTTCAATTTTAGATTTAATATGTAATATTGAACTGTATGCATAGCTAAATGTATGGATAGTATATTAGGGTTTCATCTCTATCATGTAAGGATGTATTGGGAGCATTAAGTTAGTTGTGATGTTTCAAACCCTAAAATCTGAAACTTTATTATGTTAATATTATACTGGTTTAAATGTTAGATTATTTTCTGATTTTGTATGTAAATGCTGAACTAAAACTGTATTTAACCTTTCAATACTAAGCTATAACCCTGTACAAGGACACACACACCCTAACTTAGTATACACTGCCATGTAAACCTAACCCTTCCTCTCTATGTTATGTTTATATATCTATATAGATATATATAGAGTTTATGCATACATGTTATAATGTATAGATACATAACTAAATCTCTACCTCTTTATATATATATATGTACATGGTTAGCCATGCATGTTATGAGCAAATGAGTTGTGTATTGTAGATTGTTTAACCAATATGTCATGATTAGTGTAACTTGATAGTTATTGTTTGAAACCCAAATCCTCCTATGCACTTTTATGTATATTTCACATACACACATGCCTACTATCTAACCATATGAACATGTCCACATACACCCATACACACACGAACCCTTACATAATGCTAGATTTTCCTTCTCTAACACTCTCTCTATATATATATTGTGATTGGATTTCAATACAATTGACTTTCATTATTTAACTTTTGATTGTGATTTTCTTTGAATAGTACCTCTTTATAGATAATTGGTAGTCATCTTTATTTATTTTTGATAAGTACCAGTTTCATATAGGATGATAGACTGCCTTACAGTTTTGATGATTATTATTTCTGTATCTTTTCTAGTTTAGCACCCTAGATTGCTTGTGTGTTTTGATACCCTATGACCGTTTTGGTTAACATGACTAGTATACCTAGATGAGACTTCACTACCACCGTATGCCATGATCCTGTATGTCGTCATTTTAAATCATATGATTTGTTTAAGTTCTGGGACTTTGATTGTGGGGGTTTGACCTAGAAGGAGTATGAACATTTTAATTTCGAGGATGAAATTTTTCTAAGATGGGTAGACTTGTAACACCCAGTTTTCTAAAATGAGGGTAATTTTGAATTTTTGTAAGTTTAATCATTTATTGATTTGACATTTAAATCATGATATGATTTTTGGAAAATTTTAAATTATTTTAAAACTATTTAAAATCATGACTTGTGATTTTGATGTTTTGCTAGTGAAACCCTAGAGACTGTTTGACCTAGAGTCTAACCATGTGATTAGGATGTTTTATTAATATTTCTGGCCTAAGGATATTTTGCATTTGACCTCTTTGAATTATTTTGATATTTATTGCGTTGGTGATTGTTGATTTTGACCTTTGATATGTGTGATTTTGTGATGGTTTTGTGTCCGTAGCGGACACGTATTAGTTTTTATTTACAAATGTTTGATGTGCCTCAAAGAGATTTTTTTATTGCTAATTTTTTTTGAAAGTATTTGAATGAGATTGTTTTCTGCATGTGTTTCCTGTGATTGCTTTGTTTTAATTTCGAGGACGAAATTTTTTTAAGGTGGATAGATTTGTCAACCCCAGTTTTCAGAATCAGGGGTATTTTTGTCATTTTATATTTTTGAATATTTTTGAAATTTATTTTATTATTTATCATATTATTTTAGGGTTGAAATTTATTTTATTATTTAATATATTATTTTGGGGTTATTTGAGTCGGGTTCGAATTTTAACTCAATCCGACTTGAAACGGGGACCCGGGGGGTAGTTTGACTCTAGTGGGACCCACATACTAGTTAGGCATGGCCCACATGATATTAATTTTAGTCCACATGATATTAATTTTAGTTAGTAGTTAGACTAATTATTTATGGATAGGTTTAGTTTAATTAGAGACTTAAAACTAGACTAAATTAACCTTAACCTTTAACCCATTCCTAATTTAAATCAAATAGATTAGTGGAGGACATTTTGGACATTCAAATAGGGGATACCTCACCCTTTTTGGGCAGCCACCTATGGGGGGGATAAGGAGTGGGTCACTCCTTCATTCATTTGTTTTCATCCACTTTCTCTCTCTTGTTCTTCTCCAAATTAATTTAGAGATGAACCTCCATTGATTTTATCTCCAAATCAACCCCTTCTTCCACCAAATCTTTTTCATTTCACCTCTACTCCATGGTTAGAGGGTGCTAGCCAAGTTGGGAGGATTCGGAGCTCGTTCGTGTCCTTTTAGAATCTCTATGTGTCGGTGTCGTGTCGGAAGGATTTTCCTTTGAATCTCTCTCCCGGAAGGTATAATCTCTTCTCTAATCCATTCCTACATGCATATAGGAATATTTTGAACCCATAGGAATGACCCCCATGGTTGCATCTCCATTTGTGTCCATTTCGTGTTAATTTGGAGGTCATAGGAGTGTCCTTTGTGTTGTGGTTGTGTCCATGTGCGAAAACCTCAAATTTGGACACACTATGTGTTATTGTTATGTATGAATGAATTATTACATATTTAATCTCATATTTTTGTATTGGAGATGTGTTCTATAGTGTCTCATATATATATTAGTGTAGAGAGTGAGTTCTTGATATATTATGTTATATACTTGTGTTTCTTTTGTCTCAAACTACCTAAATTCGTCATAATATTTATCCACTTTTTTAGTAGCAATAGCAACTTAGAAATGTCATAACTTTTAGCTTAGAACTCCGATTTATCTCTCATTTTTTTTAAAAGAACCGTATCGAAGTTAGATTTCCAAATATATATTTTATTAAGCCAAATTCTTTCTGTAACTTTCTGTAAGATTATTTGAGTGTCAGCTGTACGAAAGACGAACACGTTTCGGTGTTTTCGCAATTCCGGGAGCTTCTGGACACGAAAATGCGGTCCGTTTAAAGTTTCAGAAAGCTAACACGAAGGGCTACAACATAATTTAATCCTAGAATTTAGTGAAAGCCCAATTGGTACAGTATTGATTTTAAGTAGAAGAGTGACTATACGATATATGTATTTTGTGTAACCTAGGAGCCTATGTAGTATGGATATTAAATGAATATAGAGTATGTAATGCATGATATGTTAGATGAATGAAATAATATATATATATGATATATATTCTCTTTACATTAATGTATATATGGTTGAATGCAAGCATGTAGGAATGCAATTAATATAATGCATATGAGCAATGCATGAATGAAAGAATGATATACAATGTATGCATGAAAGTATATAATGAATGCTAGATATGAATGCAAGATATATATGTAATGATAGATATGAATGCATATTGTATAAATATTGTAATGCAATATATAATGATAAAATGTATGGTAATGTAGAGTATATGATGCAAGCATGAATGAATGGAGGAAATACATATATATAGGTAATATAGAATGTAATATATGAATACAAGCATGCAAGATAATGTATTGTATCCATATATGATGTATTCAACTTAAAGATAATGTAATATATGAAAGGAATGAATGATAATATATAACATAATATGTAGGGTAATGCAAGGTATGAAATATATGATGTGTGCATGTTTGTATGTCTCTATGTTAATGTATGAAATGATATGAATATACAATATATGCATATGTATAAAACATGTAGGTAATGCATAGATGCATGAATGAAATGAATGTTTGCAATATGTTAATATAAATACAAGTATCTAATATGCATGAATGTAAGTATAATATAATACAAGTATACATGTATGTATCATGTAAATATAATATACATGATATGTATGCATGTATACAAGATAAGTATGTATGTATGTATTTCTATAAACTGAGTTAACCTATAACCTTTTACACACATGCATTCATACACCCTTTGACATCATGTATCACATGTCACATACACCTACCTATCACTAAATTTTAGAACATTAACACATATCCTTTCACACACATGCCAAGCACACACATACTCACTTACTCTTTTACCTCTCTTTCTCTCTCTATATATATATATATGTATGTGCCTATATATATAGCTTTCCTATATATATCTATGTATATGATGTGAATGTGAATAATATATATACATTATATGACTAAGTTTGTGTGCCTTGTTAGCTTATGGTTTAGTTTTGTGCTTGGTTTAGTAAGTGACTTAGGCTATAAGTTAATAGCTATCTTAGATACTTGATTTGTATATACTTAGTTTGTTTATACCTAGAATTGACTAACTAGACTAGTTGACCAATTGTTGACCCAACCCTAGCTAGTTTGACCACAGCTGACTAGAGTTGACCTAGTTTGACTTTATAGTTGACCAAAGTTGACTGACCTAGATTGACTTAGAATCATGTAGATTGTATTATAATTTCAATTACCATATAAATTGAACTCTTTATAACCTATGTTGCTATAACTAGGACTCTGTGACTCCAGTTGGCCGTCTTTTCATATCAGCTGTTCAGGTTATCAGGCGAGTACATTCTCTGATCATTTTATATCCTGTATTAGGAGTATATTTCCTGCTTTAGATTACTTTACATGATGCTGACACGTTGGAAACACAGATTAGTACTATATGGATCTTGTTGTACGATGTTATCTCCTTAGCGGATACATCGGGTATTCGTGTTCGTGTACTTTATCGTGAGCATCGTGTACTCCTTGTATTCATAACATTCGTGTACAAATCGTGTGAAATTGTGTATATTCATGTATTCACATGATCTCGTGTGCGACTATACTTCGTGTGCAATAACATAACTTAGCTAGATCCTTGTGTATTGATTAGGGCGGGGGAGTAGAAGTTGTTATGTAATCAATCTAGTAGATTACTCGTGTAAAACCTCTGTAGATTACTCGTGTACAACATCGTGCCATTTACATAACCATCTTGTGCTCTGAATCACTAGTCACTGATAGTTCTCTATATATTGTAGCTATTTACTTACAGTCTCTCTCTTTTACATCATATTGTTCTTCTATTTCCTGTATCTTACTCTCTTGCATGCTTTATATTTCCTAGCCTGTTATGATTTATTGAGATGTACTGTACTCGCTCATATCCTGACTGGACCTGTTGATAAATTTTACAGATAGTCTGGAGGTTGCCTGCTAGCCTAGAGGAGACACAGTAGAGGTTGTATAGATAGCTAGGGTTTGCTTATAGCTTATTTTCAGTTGTCTCGAGTTGTATTTATTTTATGGATTACTGTATTTGAGCTTTGAGATGTATTTCTGGGTTGGTGTATCTTAGACACTTAGACTTCTATCTGCTGTATCTCTTTTGGATTTCATGTTTTATCTATCTTCCATTATGCTCTACCTTAGATGTGATTGAGTTTATATTCTGCTATGTCACCCCCATTCGGGGAGTATAAACTGCTTAGCCTTATACTGTTAGATGCATGAGACCTAGGACAGCGTTCTACCGCTGACACTGCGGCGTAGGCTGGACGTACCCACGTCTCGTGCCCTTACTCTAGGGTACGGGTCGTAACACTTCTTCTTTTTCTTCTTGCAGAACTGAGAGAGAAAGTTGGGTTCGTGGTCCACCGTCTTTGATTGGGACATCCATAAGGGGGACCCCATGAAGCCATATTGGATGAAACAAACAACGGCTATTCATCGTCAGAGAAATGCAGTCGTCGAAACACGGACTGTCTATGAGACACTTTCGTAGCTTTGGAGCATCAATAGTTGATGACAATACTGGTGCACGGATGTGCACCATGAATTGTCGTGTCCTTCCTCACTTTACGCTTATGATTTATCATATCGCGTAAGTCAGCGGAAGGGAGTTTTGCCTTAAAACCCATGTTACATGCATCACCGAGCATTCTATGGGGGTTTGTAAGGAGAGTTGGCGCATCCAGACTTAGTTCACGTGCAGGAGCAACCCCCACACTTATGTTCGGTGATGACCTTGAAGACATCCTCGTGCTATACGTGTTGGGGCCTGTCTTTTTACTGTGGGCGCATAGGCCCTGTAGTCTGCCTTTGGGCGCATGCTTCTTGGCAGCATGTCTGAGCTTCCTCGATGTGGGCGCATAGTATGGATCAGTTGAGCCTGGGCACATAGCCTTGGGCGCATGACCCTGGATGCCCAATCTGTCGAAGACAGAAGCCTTCTTATTAGAGTTATGTGTCTACACACTCCCTTGGGCGCATAGCTTTGGGCGCATGCTTGGTGGAGCAGCGCTATTTTTTTTCAGCTTCGCCTCCTTCGTTTGTGAGCCTTGCTGGGTTTTCCCAGAGTGTCGCACTTTCAGATTCTTAGCATCGTAGTATTTTCCTTTGCCAAGTCTCGAACGTTGAACACTCTGTTGTTGGTTGCACAAGAGAGAAGTCGCTGGGCTAGTAGAGCCTGGAATGGTGTGAGCCTTCTTCATTCGTGGAGCTACTGTGGCAGAGCCATGTGCCCATGTGACCGAGTCCTTCAGTTGCATGTCTGCTTTGACACTAGCAGGATATGCACTACGAGCCTTCAAAAGCCAAGTCTTGCGAGACTTGTTTGGCTTTGCTGATTTTGAGGGAGTAGAGCCGTCCCTCGAGAGCATCTTTTCGAACGCCTGCTGATCGAACTTCACGATCGGCATCTGCTGAGTGCTCCCCACTTTATCGGTATTAGATTGCGTCACCACCTTCTCGTCAGAGGAAAAGGTAGTCCCCAGCAGAGTCGTCATTTTTGTGGACACACACAAAAAAAAGAAGAAATGCTCTCTTTTTTTATTGGCGCAAGGTACCACAAATCGAGTACGCCTGAGAGATCCTGCGCTGAGGATCCCCGAGTACAAAAAAGAATTCTGGGGAATGGAATAATGGAGATCGAGCGACAATTGCTCATTTACTCCGTTGACACTCCGATTACAAAAGTGGGAGAAAACCTATGAAAATTGTTAACTCTCGGCTCACTGACAAGAAGTGCAGCAATTTGGCTCTTGAAAATGCTCTCCATTCTGTGTTTTGAAGAAGGATGAGACCCCTTTTTATAGTAGTTTTTGAGCTAGAATGATGTTATGCGCCCACATGAGGGAACACACTATTTTTCATATGGGTGCATGGTCCTGCTTTAGGTGAATAGGATGTAGGCGCATGCAGGCTGCGTGGTCGTAGGTTGATCGTGGTGCTGACGTGGCCGCATGCTTCGGTGTACGACTGCTCGTGGAGACTGACGTGGTCGTATGCTTCGGTACACGTTTTGATCGTGGCTTTGACCGAGTCAGGGGCTGTTCTGACTTGGGCGCATAGCCTGAAACAGGGCTATGTGCCCTCCTCTTGGAGGAGCTTGTCTTGGGTGTATGGGCATATGACCTCACTGGAGCTTGGGCGCATATGACCTTGCTGGAAGCATTGGGCGCATAAGGCTCATTGGTGACTTGGGTGCATAAGACTCAATGGTGACTTGGGCGCATATGTCCAGTCTGTTGAAATTTTCATGCTTCTACACTGACGTACCAGTTTCTGGCACTAATGAGAATTAGCATATTTTCTTTCTTGCTTTTCCATTAGTTAGTGGTTATAGTTTTGATTCTAGTTTATCTATTTTACTTTTTTGCTACCGGATTTTTCTCGAGACTATTTGAGTTATAGGAGATTATTTTGGTAGTTTTCTTTAGTTTATTGTTGAGATTATTGGATATTATCTATGATGGTTTAGCTAAGGATGTTATGTGCATATTATTCTTGTTGTGGACCATGTTATCATAGACAGTGTACTATTGCCGATGCTGTAGCGTAGGCTGGACTTGGCTACATACTCATATCCCAAAAGTGGGAGCGGATTTTGACAGCAACGCAGTACTTGGACGCATTATACGAAGATTGTACGTCAAGCTCAAAGAATACTTCACACTCTACTTTCAAGAGATGGCATGTTAGTCATTTTGTTTTTTACCTTTTGTTGTGCATTTTTTATTTATTTTATAGGGCCAATTATACATCAGGTCGCAACTGGCACTAGGAAGCTAAAACCTAATCCTAACCACATCCTAGTCCACCAAAGAAACCTGACCCAATCCTACTAAATTTTTTGCTCAGAAGCAGTCGAACTCGGACTGAATTTGGTCCCTCTAACCCAGTTTGCAAATTTAACCATTCCCCTCTAAAGAAATGGTCTCCAACGTTCAATTTTAGAACACTAGACAGACCGAGTTAATGTCGAACTTGATTCCTAGTATATATTTTGAAAACCTACAAATTGGCTCACTTATTCATTTGAAAAGCCATTGTATTCAGAGCTACCCAGTCTTTCAATCCCCATGAACAACTCCCAAGTCTTCTACCAAGATGCGATTCTATTAGAAGTTTGTTCGAGTTATAAAGCTTGGATTTCCAATTATTTCTATTCTATTGGTGAAGTCGGTGAGCCCTTCAGATCAATGCTCGTGGTTGTAAGACACTTTTTTTAGCGACAAAAATCATTTTTCGTGTATTTCGTGGTCTCTAACACAAAAAACTTTGCTAGTCGTTGTTATTGCGATGTACAACAGTAACATCATCACGAACATTCTAGTGGATAGCGACGTGTAGCGACCAGGAGTGGCTAATCAGCAACGTCACTTTCGTAGCTAAACGTCACCGACATTTCAGTAGTTAGCGATATCCTTTGCGACGTTTAGCTACGACGTTGCTGACATGGCAAAATTTGCCATGACAGCTGTAACGCCCCAGTCCCAAAATACATAGGACTGGGAGATCATATATATGTCAGCTACGTATCGAGAGAACTCCAGCCCTGCTCGAATACGTATAAGCGTCTAGACTATGGTAATAGGTCTAATCATGGCAAGTCAAAACTAAATCTCTATCCACATAAAATGATAAACATCAAGAAGGAACAATATGGTTCGTGGTCTGCAGCCCACTATCATATGTGTTCGATTAGACCCGAATAATAAGATAGGTCTATAAAGCTAGGCAATAACAACAGTGAAAAAATGGTAATAAATATAAAATACAGAAGAATGATAAAGAGTACCACTATTGATACTTGAATCCTGCAGACAACTATCAACTACCTCCCTATTCTACGAAGCCGCTCACCAATAACCTAGAGAGATCACCAGGCCCTCAGAGGACTAGCAAAATACATATAAACAAGCCAAATGTAACAGTACAATATGCAGAGGATAAAAGAAATAGTAGTGAACAAATCAAGTGAGACACAAGGAGACTACCTCATAAGGAACCTAAGACAACGGAACTAAGACACTGGCATGCCATATTAGAAGTGTGGTATTAGACGTAACTACAAGTAAATCGGGGTAACCGCAACTCAATAAGAGCTCATAGTCCTATAGTAAGTAGGCCAATGGGGACTCCCTAACTATAGTAAGTCTCTTCGCAGCCCAATGGGAGCTCACGAATGAGGTGGTCAGGTATAGTCAACGTCTAATAACAGATCAAGGTCAATTCAAGACAAATACATGTAATCAAGTCGAGTCAAGGTCAAATCCAAATGACGAAATGAGGTCAAGACACAAGAACATGAACATCTAAACAAGTGTAGTGTAACGTACATCAAGTATGTGATATGAAAAAGAAAGACATGTAGCATATAAGGAAACAAGTAAAAAAGACATCATGAAACATGTACAAGAATCATATGATAACACAAGAAAGAAATAAACATGAACTAGAATGACTAGAAATAAACATACATAATATATTGTACAAGTTAGCAAGGTATACTTGCCTGGTGAGGAATCGACCACGTCCAAATAAGTACTCGTCAAATCAAAGAGCCAAGAAAGTTAAACTTTCGCAAACGTCTCCGGATGCTAAAATAGACATCACCAACGTTCTTGTCATAAAAAAATCTAAGTTTGACTATGCATAAGTCAAATTCTGGACACAAGGACAAAACAGTAATTTCGGGCCAAAATAATGTCCGTTGTTGGACCCACTTTGCATCGAAAAATGTGCCAGAGTCTATGGTCTCTAAATTCTACAAATTATATACCTACGAGTCTAGTTTTTTTATATGAACTCAATGATATGTCCAGATTTGAATTCCGATGAGCCTTGCACAAAATCGCCCGTTGAGTTGGATCACGGGCCCGCCAAAATAGCATTCCGGTCAACCATCTCAAAATTGGACCAAATTGGCTCACAGGACCAAAAAATGATATGAGTCCAGTGACGCAAGTTTCTTCGCAATATGACGAACGTGCACAAAGTAATTTTGGTTTTTGGAAAGGGGCCGATACGGTAATTTTTGACGGATACGTATCGAATTTGTCGTGTACACGCAACCAATTCGAGTTTCGTCAAAGCCCACACAAGCACGAAGTCCATATGCACCTTTCGATGCTTTCGATTCGTGACCACGTCATCCGGTTTGAAGGAACGCACGCCGTATGAGAAAAATCCTAATTTTCGAATCCAACTTTTTCTTATTTTTTAGAGCGAATAAGTCGAGATTAACTAGATGAAATTAAAAACTACGAAAAGCGTTTTAAAGCTGTTTAGGTTGTCTAATACCGTTTAAATGGATTTCAAAAAATCGTTTTGGATTGGCAGAGATTTGCCTTTCAATTTAGGGGTCGGGAACAAATTTTATGTTCAACTCGAACAGATTTTTCGTCAACTTTGGGTCGATTTTCAACTCGATTTGATTCGATTCACTTCAAAATTATCCAATGGGTTTGAAGAGGTATTGGTTAGGCTCATACCAGAAGAAATAGTTTAAAGAACGGCTATTTGATGAAGCCAAAATCAAACTGCAAAGTCAAGACTTCGCAGTTGCTACTGCTATACGACTGTTGCATGCTGCTGCCTCTGTCGCTTCTGCGTGCTGCTGCGGTGGCTCTGGACTGCCGAAGATGGCTTCGCAGCGATGTTGCGGTGGCGCACGATCACCGGCAAGGTCAGGATGGGCTCTGAGTCGAAGGTTCGAGGGTGGTCGTGGATTTATTTCCGAAAACTGGGATTGGAAAAGATTCTTTCATATATATATATTTGTTTTTTTTCAACTGGATACTTTATTGATAATCAAAGTTGGGTTACAAAAGCTGCAGACAGAAAATAGGACTATAAGACAGGCAATTCTACATGAGAGCAACGAATCATAGATTTCCCAACTTGTCGTTTCACTTCGGCAATCAGTTGAGTAGAGGAGAAGGAATGGGCTTCATATCGCCATTTGTTGCGATTTTTCCATAGAACCTAGCAAATGGCTCCCACGATCACTTGCTTTCCATGTTTTTGACGCTTATGCTACCAGTTTTGGAATCTTTGTAGTAAGTCTACTCTTCTCGATCGAACACCTACAGTAACTTGGAAATAATTCCATACTGAAACCGCTAACTCACCATCACCAAAAATATGTAGAACAGTCTCACCCACAGGTGAAGAACAGCAATGGCAAGCCGAAGCCATAGAGAAACCAAGCTTCTGCACGTTATCATCAGTAGGCAGCTTGTTGAAGATAATCCTCCATAGCAAAATTGACCACTTCGATGGAATGCATTTGTTCCATATATTTTTAAAATAGACCTGGCGAGGAGATTGGACACGTACCAAGTTCCACGCTGAACTGATCGAGAATTTCCCTGCAGGATGAAGGAGCCAAGAGAGAGTGCCATGATCATCTTCAACAATGGATGCATCACAAAGCTGTCTCCCACGAATGAGACGTTTCCAAACATGGGATACAGCTGAGGTAATCTCGACAGACTGAGGAAGAGATTGAGAACAGTATTTGGCCTTCATATAATCCGTCCATAAGGAATTAGTAGATCTGAGTTTCCATCATAGCTTGATCGTCAATGCATCCAAAACATCCCCAAGTCTTCGAACCCCAAGACCTCCCTCTATAGTGGGTCGTGCCACCCGATCCCATCTAAGCCAGGATCTCTTAGTCATACCATCCTTTGAACCCCACAGAAAGCCATCGAGCATACTCTCAATACGATTTAAGACAGCTATCGGTGGATTACAAGCTGAAAGGCAATGAACTGGCATAGAAGTAAGGATAGATTTCATCAGAACCAGCCTGCCACCATACGAAAGGAGTTTGTTGTTCCAACCAGAGATTTTTGCTTGAATTTTGCCCACCAAGTCATCATACATCATGGCATTTCTTCTTCCTGACATAATAGGGCACCCCAAGTAAGTGAGTGATCCCTGATGTAATTGAAACCCAGTCATCTGCTGTATCTCCAACGCCTTTTGATCAGAAACTTTCGCAGATAGCATCATTGCAGATTTCATAGCATTCACCCGCTGACCCGAGTTCTTTTCATATATATTAATAGTATACAGTAGGAGCTGTATAGAGCGTCTGTCAGCACCAGAGAAAATAAGAACATCATCTGCATAAGCAAGATGGGAAACAATGGGACATCCTCTAGGCGAATAATAACCTGAGAAACCATTTGAAGAATTCAATCGAATTAGACTCCTACTCAACGCTTCTAAAGCAATAATAAAAAGTGTAGACGAAATAGGGTCTCCCTGCCGGATCCCACAGTGTGCATGAAAGAATCCCGAGGATTGGCCATTTATAAGAGTAGAGAACCATATATTATCGATCAAATGA
Source organism: Iris pallida (assembly GCA_029216955.1). Lineage (NCBI taxonomy): Eukaryota > Viridiplantae > Streptophyta > Magnoliopsida > Asparagales > Iridaceae > Iris > Iris pallida. Next base: position 5,768,064 of record JANAVB010039219.1, on the reverse strand, counting down.
AGGATCATAGTGCGCCATTCATCGCAGAAGCCAAGTTGTTGCATAACCTTCAATAAAAATGCCCAGTTTATCCGATCATACGCCTTGCTCATATCGAGCTTAATAGCCATTTTGCCCCCCAGTGTTTATGATCAATAACTGAGATCATCTTCTGAGCCAAGATAATGTTATCAACAATTTCCCGTCCCTTAACAAAACCACTTTGTTCCGGAGAGATGATACGAGGAAGAATAGCTACCAACCTCCTAGCCAATAACTTGGAGATAATTTTGTTGAGAAAGTTGCATAAGCTAATTGGACGATAGTCATTGAGGGATTTAGCATGCTTCGTCTTAGGAATTGGGAGCAAAAAGGTACTAGTAATAGACTTCGGAAGGGTAAATCCATCAAAAAATAAACAAACAGCTTCCAAAATATCATTGCCAATAATCGGCCAGCATGATAAAAAGAAGTATCCTGAAAAACCATCTGGACCAGAAGAGCTGCTAGGGTCTATACTCTTGACAGTAGAGAATAATTCCTCCATGGAGAGTTTAGCAATCAAAGCATTGTTATCCTCTTGCGAAATGATAGAAGGAATATGATCAAGATAGCCATCTTCAATAATAGTGTGAATTGGATAGAATACCTTGCTATAATGATCATTGGCTTCTCCTTGAATGTCTTGTAGAGAAGAAAGAGTGCTCCCATTTGCAGAAGTGAGATGATGAATATGCAGACGGTTCCGTTTGGACGAAACACAGGAATGGTAAAACTTTGTATTACGATCCCCATCCTCATCCCATTTGACCCGAGCTTTTTGCTTCCAATATGCATCTTCAATTCGAAGCCGCTGCTTCAACTGAGGCCGAGCTAACAGCCATTGTGGATGGAGAGAAGGATTGGCTTCATAGTTCGCTTCAAAGAGGTAACAGCATCCTCAGCCTTTTTAACCTCTTGAAAGATATCACCAAAAGTTGCTCGGCTCCAAGAAGAAAGAGCTTTTCTAGTAGCCGCAAGGCGAAGACCAATGCGAACTAAGCTGTTGATATGATCAGTAGAATGCCAAGCTAACTCCACAACCGAAAGAAATGAGTCATGATCCTTCTAGAAGTGCAAGAAACAGAAAGGACGAGGTGATGTAGGCTTTTCACTCTCAATAGATAATAGGAGCGGAGCATGATCTGACTCCGATCTGTTTAAGTGAGTAGAAGCCGACAAAGGGGCCCATACTAGCCATTTAGAATCTAGCAGGACTCTATCAAGTCGAGAACCCATCTTGGGGGAGCCACATTGTCTATCAACCCAA
>JANAVB010039219.1:5751776-5761776 GCA_029216955.1 Iris pallida | reverse complement strand
AGTTCGGACTAAATTGGTACAATCGGTCCTCCTAAAAAGTTTAAAGTTTTAATAATAAATAATTAAGTCACCTACAAGAGTTAAGTCACAGCTTTGACTGGTTTTTCTAGTTGTGACACTGCTGTGGCTAGGCCATCCTTAGCATGGCTAATATACTAGTCAAAGCACGCAACTACACTAGCCGTGCCAAAATTCCTAATTGATATGCTTCTCAAAACTTAACCATGGCTAATATAATCATATATATATATACAAAATTGTATTTAAATCTACTTGACCCAAAATAAATTCAAAATAATTCTATGAAGTCATGGCAACCTAGCATGGCTCTATCAAGTGGGGTTGGCTAGGTTAGGTCCAAATATATTTTCTAGACAAATCAAACTCGAAAAGTCAACCAATGAGTCTCATGTGGCATTCGTAAATAAATAGCACATGGGAACTCAATTAAGTAACACACACTTGGCATGTGTGTCATAGGATTAAAATGGGTCAAAATCATATATTGGGTCAAATGGTCTTGATCGATGTCGAGTTTCGAACACACGTTGAAAGTTAGGTCTAGAATTACGGTAAACGGTCAAATAGCCTAAATTGACCCGAAGTTGTGCGAAGTCAAAAGAATGTTAGAGAACAAGTTTGGATTGGACATGATATATCAAATTAAAGGTGGAGTTGTCTTCTTCAAAACTCATGCAGGACATTTCGAAAGATTGCTATTTCTTGTGCTCCTAAAATCAAAACTTCGAAAAAGTAAATCTGCAGTCATAATAAAAAATAAAATATAATCTAATAAATAGAAATCACATAAAATAAATAAAAAATAATTTCCAAAAATTAGGGTGTTTACAATCTACCTACCTTAAAAGAATTTTGTCCTCGAAATTTTGAAAGATGGTAAGTAATGAAATATAGCGCTCTAAGCTAACTAGTAAATCTCTTAGAACATGACTCCTTGAATATTCTATTTAATTCTACGACTTGCAACCAATTATTTAGTAGCCAACATAATGCTACCTGCCCTTACTACTACCAATATCCATACTATCTATTACATGTTTCTTCTCTATTTGGTGAGACAGTACTTTCCATGGTTATAGAAATCTAAATTCAATATAAAAAATTCCCTCCTAGTACTGCACAAATATATACATTTACCATTTTGATCAAAATTAATAATGATCGACTTTAAAAATCTCAATATTAATCTCGAATACACTTAGTCTCTTCCAAAATGTCTAACTTCTAGTATACTATCACCTTATCATTCACATTCATAATTATTCACTATATCTAGGCCACAAGTCAAATTCTCGACAAAATTTATGATCACATCTTCTGCTTGAAGTTAGATATAAAATAAATCCACTCATATCCTTATTTCCAATTCTACAAAACCCTTTTTTTTTAGAAAATATAGTAAACTTCATCAATATTCTTCACAATTAACTAACCTCCAAAATAAATTCGCTAGAATCTCTACCCACCTTTGGTCACACTACCCCCTTCAAATACATGCTGCCATAAAATTTTATAACCCTTGCATACTAGTTGCAAAAGTCACTACCACTAGATATCTATGACATATGGCATCCCTTCTATCTATCAAGCAACCAAAATTCAATAAGCAAACCAATTTACATTATAACTTAAGAATTTTTGATAAATTCTATAAAGCACGATCATTCGTCACTCCGAATTAAGAAGGGACGAGAAGTAATGGTACGATAAAGCAAGGAAGGAATAGTCGAGAGTAATCACGAAGTTCAAGGATGGTAGAGAAATTTTTAAAAAAAATTTCAAGACAGTGTGGATTGAGATTTCTAAGGGTTTAATCATATACGCAGGCCCGCTCGGTACAGTAACGTAACCAAATGGCTAACTCGACCTGCATAGGCCACCACAAAAATATGTAATGCCCTAGTCCCAAAATACGTAGGACTCGGTAATTGTATACATGCCACCTACGTATCGAGAGGACTCCAGTCCTGCTCGAATACATATAAGTTGTCTAGACTATGGTAATAGGTCCAATCATGGCAAGTCAAAATTAAATCTCAATCCACAAAAAATAATAAACATCAAGAAGGAACAATACGGTTCGTAGTCTGTAGCCCACTATCATATGTGTTCGATTAGACTCAAATAACAAGATAGGTATATAAAGCTAGGCAATAACAGTAGTGAAAGAAATGGTAAGAAATATAAGATACAGAAGAATGATAAAGAGAACCACTATTAATACCTAAATCCTACAGACAACCATCAACCACCTCCCTATTCACAGTAGCCGCACACCAATAACCTGGAGAGATCACTAGGTCTTCAGGGGACTAGCAAAATACTTATAAACAAGCCAAAGGTAACAGTACAAATATCTAGAGGACAAAAGAAATAGTAGTGAACAAATCAAGTGAGACACAAGGAGACTACAACACAAGGAACCTAAGACAACGGAACTAAGACACTGGTATTCCATACTAGAAGTGTGGTATTATATATGACTACAAATAAATCAGGGTAACCGCAACTCAATGGGAGCTCACAGCCCTGTATTAAGTAGGCCAATGGGGACTCCCTAACTATAGTAACTCTCTTCGCAGCCCAATGGGAGCTTACGAACGAGGTGGTCAAGTATAGTCAATGTCTAATAACATATCATGGTCAAGTCAAGTCAAATACATAATCGAGTCAAGCTCAAATCCAAATGACGAAATCGGGTCAACGCAAAAGAACATGAACATCTAAACAAATTTAGTATAGCGTAGATCAAGTATGTGATATAAAAAAGAAAGATATGTAGCATATAAGGAAACAAGTAAAGAAGATATCATGAAGCATGTATAAGAATCATGTGATAATACAAGAAAGAAATAAATATAAACTAGAATGGCTGGAAATAAACATGCATAATATAATGTACAAGTTGGCAAGATATACTTGCCTGGTGAGGAATCGACCACGTCCAAATAAGCACTCGTCAAATCAAAGAGCCATGAAAGTTGAACTTCCGTAAACGTCCCCGAATGATGAAACAGACATCACCAACGTTCTTGTCATAAAAAAATGTCTAAGTTTGATTACCTATAAGTCCAATTCTGGACACAGGGGCAAAACTGTAATTTTAGGCCAAAATAATGTCCACCGTTAGACCCACTTTGCACCAAAAAACGTACTAGAGCCTATGGTCTCTAAAGTCGATAAATTATATACCTACAAGTCTAGTTTTTCGATACAAACTCAATGGCAAGTCCATATTTGGATTCCATTGAGCCGTGCAAAAAATTGTCCATTGAGTTGGATCATGGGCCCGCAAAAATAGCGTTCTGGTCAACCTTCTCAGAATCGGACCAAACTTGGCTCATAGGACCAGAAAAATGACATGAGTTCAATGGCGCAAGTTTCTTTGCGATGTACGAATATGCACAAACTAATTAGAATTTTTGAAAAGGGGTCGATACGGTAATTTTTGACGGATAGGCATCGAATTTATCGTACACATACAACCAATTCGTGTTTCGTCAAAGCCCACATGAAGTCCAAGTGCACCTTTAGATGCTTTCGGTTCGTGATCACATTGTCCGGTTTGACGGAACGCACGCTATATCGAGAAAAATCCTAATTTTCGAAAATAGTTTTTCCAACTTTTTCCTAATTTTTGAGAGAAAATAACTCGATATTAACTACATGAAATTAAAAACTACGAAAAGCATTTTAAATCTGTTTAGGTTGTCTCTAATACCGTTTAAATGGATTTTAAAATAATTGCTTTGGATTGGCAGAGATTTTCCTTCCAATTTAGGGGTTGGGAACGAATTTTCTGTTCAACTCAAACAGATTTTTTGCCAACTTTGGGTCAATTTTTAACTCTATTTTTATTCTATTTACTTTGAAATTATCCAATGGGTTTGAATAGGTATAGGTTAGGCTCATACCAAAAGAAACAGTTTGATGAACGGCTGTTTGATGAAACCGAAATCACGCTACAATGTCAAAATTTCATAGCTGCTACTGCTATTGCGACTGCTGTATGCTATTGTCTCTACCACTTCTGTATACCGCTGCGGCAGCTCTGGACGGCCAGCGGTGGCATTACGATGGCGGCGTTCGCCGACGAGGTCGGGGTGGGCTCTGACTCGAAGATTCGAGGGTGGTCGTAGATTCCTTTCCAAAAACTGGGATTGGGTTAGATTCTTTCGAATATATATATATATATATATATATAACATCATCTTCCTTTAGAGCTCCCCTCTGATAGCATAACCATATGAACCCCCCCCTTTCCGCCCACTGTTGGTGCCGGGGCCGTGCTGCCCCGACGGATACCCGTCAGCCGTACCCTTACTTCCCTGGCGCCGCCCGAGACAGTCGTCGGTGGCTCGCCCTCGTCCAGTGGCTTCGGGCGAGCACATCCCGATGGCCCTGAGCTCGTCCCCCACATGGTCCTCCGATCAGCTGGCCCTGGTCGTCTTAGCTTCCGTTGAAGTGGCCCCGAACCTTCGGTGGCCGTCCTCTTCGACGCCCGTCCACGACCCGGTCGAAGCATCCTCTCCCTACAGCCGGACTGTAGAATACAGTGGTTGCGGTAGGGATCTGCCCCCCCGGGCATCGCCCCTCCCCTCAGGTGGTCGTCCTCTGCGGTGGCCCATCGCCGTGCCCCCGAAGCATCTGGCAGGAATTACGCAAGCAGCCACGTGATCGGGATTTTCCCGCCCGAGGAATCCGAATTCAAATTCGAATTCCTCCCCCTCTTTCCGCTCTGGTTGGGAGCAAAGTTGGAGGCTATGTGCTCTCCTCCCTGGCCCGGACCAGCCATGCGCCCACCTTCAGGTGGGGTGGCTATGCGCCCACCATCGCTCAGCAGGGTGTCGGCTCTACACTCCTTTCGTGCGCGGAAAGCTATGCGCCCCCACTAGTTCGGGCGGCCACGTGCCCCTCCACGTCGGCAAGCATGCGCCCAACTTCGTATCGCTGGGTGTCGGCTATGCGCCCCCACCTTTTATCGGCTGCTATGTGCCCGCTCCTCCACAGTGCTTGGCCTATGCGCCCACTTCTGCGGGCAGCCAGACGCCCTCTCTCCTTCCTGCTCGGTACTATACGCCCACTCTCCCCCACCCTGGCGCATGCGCCCTTCCTCGCCTCCTAGGGACCCATGAGCATGCTTTCGACGGTTATACGCCAGCTCCCAAGTTGCATCCACTTGGCCTCTCTCGGTCTCCGTTTCGACTGGAACCGTCACCCATCGTACGCTCACCGATGGGTCGCCCTCGATGCATTGCATTGCAATCGCAGCTTCTCCCACCCCACTAACCGCACAACCAGGGCTCCGCCTCTCGGTAGTGCTCCGACCCCCCTATTGTCCCTTCTTTTGCCGAGATTCTACGGTCGAATCGTACGCAGCTTCCTCTCCTGTCTAAGGACCCCGAGCTGCCAGACATGGAGCTCCCGAGCCCTATAGATGGACATACCATCCTCGTTTCGTTCTCCTCAGCTGAGATCTCCTCCTTATTTGCAAGCTTTGTGAAGACGTTCGTGCTGAAGATCCCCTCCGGGTGCACGAAAATCCTTATAGCTCAAGAAGCTATCGCAGGCTGGGGTCTCGCCTCTGCTTACGAGGTTGCCCCATTGGACCCCAGACACTTGATCCTCTATTTCTCCTTCGACTCCGACTACTCTTTAGTCTGGGCCAAAGGCACAACCAGTATTGGCCCCCACAGCGTCAAGATCGCCAAATGGTCCCCCAAATTTAACCCCAAAGTCGACTCGACGATTATCTCACCGTGGATCACCCTTCTAAACCTTTCCATTGTCTGCTTTGCTTCCGATACACTTAAGAGAATTGCCATCTCCTTCGGGACCCTCGTGGCCATTGCCGAAGAAACCCGCAATCTCTCCAAAGGCAACTACATAAAGATTTGCATGGAGCTCGACCTGTCAGTTGATCCTTCCACTCTTATTCAGATCGATCTCGGGAGACAGACACACCTTTAGACACTGGTGTATGACAACAGCATTATAATTTGCAAATACTGTCAGATCAGAGGCTACCTCACAAAGCATTATTTTACGGCCCACCGGAGCTTAAGAAGAAAGCTCCCCATAAGTCGCAATCCCACAAGGCGACCCAACTCATACCCTCAGCCCCTATTCTCCCCCTTCCCAACTCCCACTCCTACTTCGAAGACATCGATGGCTCATCCAGCCCCAGCTCCCCCTGGCTAAAGCCATTACTCCCGTCGAACCCCCGACCATTATCCTCAATAACAGGTTCGATGCCCTCACCTCTTCCCCTCCAGACGTCCTCCAGAAAAGCCCCCATCCCGGCAGAACCCCTCTCGCTGATTGCGAGAAGTATGTCGAAGAGTAACCAAACTGCGTTATTTCATCAATCAGTGAGGGGGAGAACCAGACGGCTTTGATCATCCACCCGGCCCTAGCCGATATTGAAATCTCCTCCTCAACTTTGGAAGTGACTCCGAGAACATCCTTGCCACCTTTGGCCTCGTTCCCGCTGAAAGATTCTAGCAAGCCAAGGAAGCCAGCTTCCTAGAGCCCAGCAATCCCCTCTGCGCGTAGGCTGAGATTGAGAAAGAAGATGCCCCCAAGATTGAGATTCAGAAAAAATATGCCCGCCATTGGAGGAAGCAGGTAACACAGCACATGGTCCGCCTGAGGTGACGGATGACTTCACAACAGCGACCCAGGGAGCTCACAAAATCTTCCACAACAAGAATAAAAAATATTCCAAAGAGGCCACGACCATGACCACTAGGTCAGCCACAAAGCTCAACACCAAGCCACCCACAACCATCCTAATGCTTAACATCCTATCGTGGAATGTTAGAGGTTTGGCCAATAAACCTACCTTGAGATGAATAATTACCTCAGAAAAACTCACCGGGTCGACAAATTAGTCATCATCGAACCTAAAATCCCTCAGAGAAAACTTAAATCCATCCAGCTTCAACTTGGCTTCCCGTCCGCGGTCGCTGGGTGCCATGACATCTGGATCCTCTTCACCGTCGAATGCAAATTTGGTATAGTACAGGACTTGAAACAGGCGCTCTCCTGTCGGCTGGAGCACCCCACTCTCACGTCCCGATCCCTCCTCTTTGCGGTCCACGGTAGCTACGAATTCACCGAGCGCAAGCTACTATGGGACACCCTGACGGACACCCACCTCCACCTCAATAACCTTCTATGGCTCTGCCTCGGAGACTTCAACACGATCTCTAGCAGGGAGGAGAAATATGGGGGTCGCCCTCCCCCCAGCCGACCATGAATGACTTCAACACCTTTATCTTCAATGCTCACATATCCCCCTCCCTTTCTTCGGTAATGCCTTCACCTGGTGTAACATGCAGGAAGGCGCCCGAAGACAATACTCCTGCCTGGATTGAGCCTTGGTCGACAACCGCTGGTCCGACATGAATCTCAACTCTAACCTCTCTCACCTTAACTCTACCGAATCGGACCATTCCCCTCTCTTAATTGAGATCTACAACAACTCCAACCTCATCAAGAAACCTTTCTGATTCCTGGACTTCTAGAGACATCATCCTCAATTCAGAAGCACCGTTGCCTCCGTCTGGAATTTGACGACTTATCCTGACCCCCTTGTTCGTGTAGCCGCCAAACTCAAGGCAACCAAAGGCGCACTTTCAACGTGGAGCAAGCTTGCTTTCGGTAACATCTTTCAAGAGATAAAGATGGCGGAGGATGATGTCACCTGTGCTGAGATCAGGTATACCTCGGACAGATCTGCGGAGCCCCATGCCACACTCAACCTCACCAAAGTTCTTCTCAAGTCTCGGCTGAAGGTCGAGACAGAATTTTGGAAGCAGAAAGCCAGAATAACCTAGGATATCGAGGGCGACAGAAATTCAGGTTTCTTTCAAGCTTGCGTCAAAGGTCACAGACATCAACTTAATCTGCACTAAATATTCGACGAGAATAACACCTTACTCAAAGACCAGTGGAGCATCCACGTGGCAGCCGCTAACTTCTATACCAAATTTTTCTCCAAAGACGTCGTCTTTAAAGTTGAGGAATTCCTGGCTAAGGTCCCCAACTTGATCAGCGAATGAGAGAATTTGCAGCTCTTGACCCCACCCCTCTGCGGAGGAAGTCAAGTTTGCAGTCTGCGCCCTCGACGAAAACAGCGCCCCCAGGCCAGATGGTTTCTCCGGTGTCTTCTTCCGATCTTGTTGAGACATCATCGAATCGAACTTTTATGAGGCCTTGTTGCCTTCTTTCAAGGTGCGAGCTACCCCAAATCTATCTCTCCTGCCAACCTTATCCTAATCCCAAAAAAAGACAACCCAAAATCCTTCAAAGACTTTCGATCGATCAGTTTATACACCTTCACCAATAAAATTATCTCCAAGAGCATCCCGATCCGCATGTGCAATCTTCTTCCCAAGATAATCTCCGAGGAGCAAAGCGGCTTTGTCGCTGGGCGGAACATCACCGACAATATCCTTCACGCACAGAAAATGATAACTTGCATAAAATTCCCTTCCAGGAAAGGGAACGTCGCCATCAAACTCGACATAGAGAAGGCCTATGACCGTCTGGACTGACAATTCATAATTTGGGTGTACAGGGCCTTTAGGTTCTCTGAAGTTTGGATTGACGTCATCTTCAGATCCATCAGCAACTCTAGGTTCTCCACTGTCATCAACAGGCAGGCCGACGGCTTCTTCAGATCTAGCCGCAGGGTTCGACAGGGAGACCCCCTATCCTCCACCATCTTCATCATCGCCGCCGAAGCGCTCAGTAGAAACCTGAATAGCATGCCAAATACCCCCAGATTCTACCACTTTTATACCACCATTGGTTGCCCTTTAATAACCCATCTGGCCTACGCCGACGACATCCTTATCTTCTCATCCGGTGACATCGGGTCGGTGGAGGTGGTTAGCAGAACGCTTGAAACATATACCAGATGCTCTAGCCAACGAGTCAACACCGACAAAAGCATAATCTATACCCATCACAAAGCCGACAGAAACCATTCGACTACTCTCGCCAACCTGACCTACTTCTCCATCGCATACCCGCTGTTCTCTTATCTGGGGTGCCCGCTGGTATATGGTAAATCTAATTCGGGCATCTACGAAGGGCTAGTGAACAAAATCAAGAAAAAATCGTGGGATGGCATAATGCGACCCTATCTCCGGGCGGAAAGATAATTCTAATCAAGCATGTCTTATCCTCCATCCCTATCTACACCTTGGCCGTATGCTTCCTCCTAAGAAGGTGTTATCCTCGTTAGAATCCCTCTTTGCCAACTTCTTTTGGGGATACCTCGACGGCAAGAATAAGCACCACTGGGCCAGCTGGGACACAATGGCCACACCTACCGATGCGGGTAGACTTGGCTTCAGCAGACTTACACACATCATTAACGCCTGCTCCATGAAGTTGTGGTGAAAGCTCAGTTCGGATAACTCCATATGGACTCGATTTATGAAGGCTAGATACTTCCAATATTCCTACCCCCGCGACGACCGTAGCCAACAACCGTTCCTCTGCATCCTGGCACCGTATCCTTCACGGCCGACACCTCGTAGAACCCTTAATCTGCCTGCAGCTTGGCAATGGTAGCTCGTCGTTGTCCCACAAGCAATGGCTCAACAATACGGTCCTCCAGCTAACCGTGACCGCCCCTCCTAATTCTATGATCCGTGATTTATGGGACAACAACTCAGGGTGGAAGTAGGAATGGATCAGAGATTGGCTGGGGCCGACGACGGTGGTCGACCTCGTCGCAGCTGAAGTACAGCTCAATGATTTATCTGACGTCTTGAGGTGGACTCCCAACTCCGGTGGAACTTTCACGATAGCCTCTGCCAGGATCGTGGTGAGAGGCACCAGCGTGTCGTCCCCGTTGATCGTACCTTTTTGGCACTCCAACATCTCCAGAAAATGGTTTGTTCTGGTCTGGAGAGCTCACCGCAGGAAGCTTCCTACCGATGACTCCCTCGACTCCATCGGA
>JANAVB010039219.1:5601776-5749276 GCA_029216955.1 Iris pallida | reverse complement strand
GTCCAGGGCCCCCAGCCTCGTCGGCTCTTTCCTTGAGCAGCACGCTTGCAATTTTCTGCTCTTCTGCTCTGACATCCTCCACAGTGCCACTTTCAAATTCGAATTTTCCTAATTCAAATCCGAATCAGCTTGCTCTCTCTGTGCCAGTCCTGGGTGGCGTTGACCACTATATGTTATTTGTGCCCCTTGCGCCTTCTGATGATGGATCCGCTCTTACCTGCTCGCCTTTCCCTTTGGTAGCCGTAGAGCACACCACACAATCCGGCGCACACCTCGTTCCCTTGGCGCTCAACTCGTCTCACGCTACTCGACCGGCTAGCCTGTTGGCGCCGCCAACAGCATTTGGCGCACGCTTGTCGGGTGCGTTGCTAGCCTCGACGCTATCCGTGCTAGCGCCATCCCTCTTTGGCACACTCCTCCCCTCGCCGCCTGAAGACTCCACCGCCTTGGCACATAGCACTCTAACGCATTCTCCCTTTAGCGCTCTTCCTCCCCCCTTGGCGCTCATCACTCCGTGCCTACAACGATCGAACTCCTGTCGCGACCATTGGAGGTGGTCTCTAATGGCGCCACCCCCGGTAGCCTCACTCGCCAATGCGCTTCTCGACATCATTGGTACTATGGCATTTGCAGATTTGCTCCGCCTGACTCGCGCCGGCCATAAGAACCCAGTTATCTTCAACGTCTTCCTGGCGCCCGCCCCTCCTTCCGAGGATGCTGCCAACATTATTGCTGCCTTCTCCCCCCAAGACCTTTCATCCCTGGTTGAGCAGTTCTCACACTCCTTTGTGTTGAAGTTCCTATCAGGATGCCCTAAACTCTTTCGAGTCCAAGAAGGTGTCGCGGGATGGGGACTCTCCAATGCCTTCTGCGTAGCTCCTATGGATCCTAAGCATATGTAACACCCAATTTTCCAAATGAGGGTAATTTTAAAATTTTGTGATTATAATCATTTAATAATGATATTTAAATAATGTTGTGATTTTTGGTGATTTTTAGTCAATTTAAAACTATTTAAAATGTGGAACGGTGATTTTGATGATTAACTAGTGTAACCCTAGAATTGCTAATCCTAGAGACTAACCATGACCATGAGAGCCTAGTCATGTGATTTGAATTCAAATTACCAATTTTTAGCCTAAGGGTATTTTGGTCATTTTGACAATTTTGTGGAATTATAATTTTGATTAATTAAATATTGTGCTAATCTTTTAGTTAAGCCTTAACCTGGAAGTTTAACCTAACCGAGATTAGTCTTGAGGTTAGAATCATGGTTAGAACATTCCTACTAAGTGCCAAGGTTAGTAATATCTAGATATTCCTAGGTAGGATATTTTCTTTTAGGATATTTGTGAAAAGAAGCCTTGGACCAATAGGAAGGCTTGGAATTGGGTGAAGAAACCTCAACCACTCATCTAAAACCCTAATCCTAATATTTCAACAGCCATACAACCCCCCCTCCTATAAGTATCTCACTTAAGAGCCTCTGCCTCTTTTTACAAAACCTAGAAAAGCCCTAATTGTTCTTCCCTAAACTCCTCCAAATTAATCCAAATTGAGTCAAATCAATTGCATCATCATCCCCAACAGTAGAGGATACTTGTGGGTGCTTGCTAGCGAGGTTGGAGGACGTTTGAACCGTAGAAAATCGAGGAAGACGTAGAATCGAGGCTCTTTACATTGAGTTTGAACACTCAATAGGTAAAACCCTACAAACCCTAGTAAATTCCTGATTTCTTCCCATAGATGCATACATTTAGGGTCCCCCTAGGTGTAGCCCAAGTTTGGTAGGAATCCGTGTCCATTTCGTGTCCGTATCGGACACGTATCGATTTATTTAAATGCGTGTTCGACGAAATGTCACATAGAAATAGAATTTGGTAATTTTAAAACTAATTACATGTATGTGTAGCCTAACAGGTGTATATTGCAACCCTAATCGACTGAGTCGATTTTAGTATAGTTTGGACACTGTTTAGGGACACGGACACGTAGCATGAGACCCCCGTGTTGTGCCCTACGATCATCCACTGTTTTCTCACTGCACACACCACTTGGACACGTGTAAATTGGCACGAGGGTGGGGGCAGACACTGTCAGGACCCTCCTAAATTTTCACGATATCTCGTGTCGTGTCGGACACAAAATACGAGCTGCACTGGTTTAAACACTGCACAGTGCACCAATTTTCGACCCTCTGACATGCTCATTTAATTTGGACACGGGGACACAGGGACGCGGTGCAGGGTGACATGATTGTAGCCCTATGTGGGGCGAACACGTGGGCACGAGCATGAGTCGTGTCGTACCCTGTATCGCGTGCACGAGGCCGTGTCTCGCTGTACGAGGCTGTCTGATGCATTTCTCAGAAATATTGTGTTTTGCAGTTTAGACACATCATGTCCCACTTTGGGGACACGACACACACTGTGTGGCATGTGCACACGTTGCCCATGGTTTACCAACCCTAAATTTGTAGGATTAGCATGTTTTTGGCTGTCGATTTCATTTCCCCATTTTTTACTGATACGTGCAAGTCCTGTTTTCAAATTCTGAACTTAAGTGTTTTCAAAACTGATTTTATTTGATATTTTAAATTGCCATTTCGATCCTACATGTGTAGTAGTTCCTGCTAGGTTAGATTTGCAAGTTAAGATTTGGTTTTGCACTTAGTAATGGATTTCGAATATGGGATTGGGCTGTGCAAATGTGTTTGACTGATACACAATTCTTGAGATAGAAATTCTAATTTTGAATTCATGTTCTTAACTGATTGATGATTTAATTGCCATGTTTAAATTCCTACATGTGTATTAGACTATTATAATTTGTTGGCTAGTGTTAGGTTTTAGATTTCGAATTTAGTTTGGGATATAGAATGATATTACTCACTGTTAACTAATATAACTTTTATTGATTTCTTTTTTTGAGATTGTGTACAGTGATTTCACACATTGGTCCAGTTCTATTTGACACATTATATTGCACTTTACATTGTTAACTAATAGTTTGAACTGCCATTGCTGAGAACACCCTACAACCCTCACTGTTTACACATAACACACTAACCTACTTCCTATTTGAATACATGTGACACTCTTCACTAACCATTCCTGTCACACTAACACACATATGCCTAATTCCTGAGAACCACTTGCTGGAATTCTTACATCGTTAACCTGTTTCCTTGATTTCCATTTCTAAAATTGATTTTAATGTTAGTCACCATGTTAACCCATTTTATTGTAATAGCTAACTGTCATTGGTTTTCATATCCCTGAAAACCAAATGTAAACTCTCCTTACATAAATACTAGTTTCTATTTGACTCACATTGACACCTATGCTTAGCTAACACATATCACACACACACACAAATCTGTGAATACTGCCACATTGTACACTGTTTTTCCCCTTCACTTTCTTGCATTACCATATGTCACATAGCCCCTTCTCACTTCTCTATATCTATATATGTAATACACATGTATGTGTGTGTATGAGTGTTTATAGGGATCAGGAATTTGTTGGATTTGTGTGTTCTAGTGTGTGTATGTGTGTGGGATTAGGGGTAGTGTCCTAAGGTTTTGTGTTAATTAGTGTGTTAGGCTTTAAGTGTATATGATATGGGATATATGTAACCTGAATGTTAGGATATATATATATATATATATATATATATATATATATATATATATATATATATATATATATATATATATATATGAAATTGGTTGTCACCTGCTAGCCTAGCATGAGAATTAGCCTATAGCCTATGACTAGGAATATGAGTTAGTTATCTTAGAGTAGACCCAATAGTCCAGAGTATGACCAAAACCCTAAGGTTGACCAATAGTTGACCAGTTGACCCTTGCTAACCTAAGTTTGACCAGTTGACCAAGATAGTCTTGTTGTTGACCTAGTTGACTAGATGTTGACTTGGTTTGACCCAGAGTTGACCAAGTTTGACTTTGACCTAGATTGGCTTAGAAATCATATAGATTGCATCCTAAACTTCATTTACCTTATTTTAAACACATTATAACCTGTACTACTCTATTTAGGACATTGTGACTCTAGTGCAGACATCTGATATTACACTATACTTTTCATAGTACCAGGCGAGTACATTCTCTGATAGTTCTTTCATTTACTTGTCAATTACTGTACTTCAGTTCTAGTTAGTTTTATGTGATTCTTACAACACGTATGGATATTTCTGGATTTATGTATATGACACACATACCATCTTGTCTGGCCTCTATTTCTGGAATCACTACTGGCATCACCTACTGGAATCACTACTGGAATCACCTACTGGAATCACCTACTGGAATCACCCTGGAATCACTTGCTGGTATCATCATGTTTGGCTGGACTCATCTTGATTCTCGTGTCGTATTCTGGATTCACTTGTACTTGTTGGGTGGGGAAATATTGGAGTAGACATGTGAACATTCCCAAATACTGGAATCACTCCCTTGGAATTATACTGGAATGATAGCCATCCCACACTTTGCGAGTGTGCGATGTGTCGTATTACCTACAGCCGTTTACATGTCGATCTCGATATTTTAAAACACACAATTAGATTATTGTCTGGACTCACCCTAGAATCATTGATCAATGTCTGGACTCATCTTGTGCCGGAATCACCTGGTATTGGATTATATTGCCTGGACTTACACATGACTCTTATTATACTGTCTGGACTTATATCATGCTACTCTAGTTCAGCTAGATTATATTTTACTGTCTTCATTGCCATGCTTCTCCTCTTGTTTAGTTACCTTACTTTTCTTGTACCTTAATTATTTCTCTACATCATTACTCGTACAAACTGCCATGTTCATCAATACAACTGTCTATAACTGCTTTATAGTTCTTTTTATTTACTTGGCATTTCTTGATGAATTGTACTCGTTCCTGTCCTGACTGGACCTGTTGAAAATATTACAGATGATTGTCTTGAGAACATTTGCCTTACTTGCCTTGGAGCAGGAGATGGCTTAGCTACCTATGGCCCCGACACTCAGGAGTGATCGGGAGACTAGCTAGTGGACATGGTTTAGTTTTCATGTTTTAGAACTTGAATTGTAATTACTTGAGATATGAGTTTGTATTTGAGTTTGTTTGA
This sequence comes from Iris pallida, assembly GCA_029216955.1. Lineage (NCBI taxonomy): Eukaryota > Viridiplantae > Streptophyta > Magnoliopsida > Asparagales > Iridaceae > Iris > Iris pallida. The sequence continues at coordinate 5,744,140 of JANAVB010039219.1, read as the reverse complement.
GATATTATTATTTAGTAGTTGATATTTGTTTAGTCTTTAGTTATGAACTTCTGTGTTATCATATCATGCTTAGACTGTGATTGAGATTTTATTATATCTATACTTGTCCTCCGTTCGGAGTTGAGATTTGACAAGTACATTATATAATTGCGTGAGTTGTTGATTAGATAGAAACCTAGGACAGCGTTCTACTGCCGACACTGCGGCGTAGGCTGAACGTACCCACTTCTCGAGCCCCTACATTGGGTACGGGTCGTGACACGTTTTTAGTGGTGGCCCATGCGGGTCGAGTTTATGTAGTGGTATTCGAACTAGAGTATCACTACAGCCTGCGATAGGATTTGAGATATAGGCTTAAACAGAGAGGTACTCAATCACAGTTAGGAAAATTCTACTTCAAATCATGCCATCAACATATTGTACTGATTTGCCTTCTTTGAAATAAACTGTCCTCCTTTGATTATATCGATTCTTGTGCAGTATTGACTTCCTTGTTTGATCTGTCTTCAGGATGGTGGAGACACGATCACATCGCTCTGTACAACAGCCGCTAGAGAGGGGTCTGCCACCTCTCGTCTAGTACAATAGCCTGCTGGGACTATAGCACCTTCTATTCCTGATCAAACAGAAACGACTGCAGCCATTGGGCGTATGCCTCCACCGATTCGTAGGACGACCCCAATCATTCCTGAGATGTTTCAGCAGAAGCTTCAGCAGCCACCTGCAGGATTAGTTGATGCTGCCCACCTATTTTTATTTGTGGAGAGGATTCTGGAGTCCCACCAGCACCATCAGCAACGTCGACTGCCAACTTTCGTCAAGGTATAGACGAGGCTCACCAGCTGGTCAGAACGACAGTGGAGATGGTTACCGTACAATCACATGAAGGACAAACACATCAGTGCCATCAGAGGACGCCGGGTATTCAGGAGTTTCAGAAGATGCGTCCGAGGGATTTTCTTGGTACAGAGGGCATCCACTATGCGGATGACTGGATAGAGCACATCGAGGAGATATTTTGGCTAGCAGAGATACCAGTCCAACTTCAGGTAAAGGCGACAGGCAGCCAGATGCAGGACCTGGCCCACACCTGGTACCAGACAGACCCCCGAGTGGGAACCGAGGGACAGACTTGGGCAGCCTTCAAGACGCTGTTCAAGAAGAAGTTCTTTCCAGATGTAGCACTTGGAGGCATAGATGCACAGTTTGAGAGCCTGGCTCAGGGGAGCCAGAAAGTTGAGGAATATGCTGGAGAGTTCTGCTGGCTGGATAGATTCATTGAGGACTTGAGCGAGAAGACGAAGGAGAGAAAGTTCCGCAGAGGTTTGATTAGAGAGGTCCGGTCATTGACCAAGAGTGACAGGGATGCTTTTTTCACGAAGATCTTAGCAGGAGCTATGGCAGTAGAGGATGATCTAGGGTTGAAACTGAAGAGGGGTCGAGATACTCATGTAGCTAGTAGCAGTGAAGGTCCGGCCAAGAGGCCTCACGTACAGATTCAGTAGGCACAGCATCAGCCTAGAGGACAGGACCGCAGGGTGCCGACTTGTGCCTACTGCAGGAAGGCAGGGCATGTTTGGGAGTCTTGTAGGAGGAGACTGAAGGTTTATCTATTCTGTGGGTCTGGTGCTCACAAGATGATAGATTGTCTCGCTGCTCCTCCTCTTGAGGGAGCTAGGCCACCTGTAGCTCAGCACTAGAGGGGTAGAGCTTTTTCTATGGCAGTCGAGGAGACTGACGCTGCAGGTGATGGGTTAGCAGGTTTGACCTCCTTGTTCTTCTCTCCCACCTTCATGTATGATTTCCATTAGTACATGTCAGGATATTCTTGTGATACGCTAGATAACGTAGTTACCATGTTCGAGATTGTGGAATCAGGACCAGTAGGATTATGATTGCATGTTATCTTTCGACCTTGTTTGATTGGGGCTTTGACCTAGGAGGAGTACGATCATCTTAATTTCGAGGACGAAATTCTTCTAATAGGGGTAGACTTGTAACACCCAATTTTTCAAATAAGGGTAATTTGAAATTTATTATAATCATTTAATAATGATATTAAAATAATATTGTGATTTTTGGTGATTTTTAGTCAATTTAAAACTATTTAAAATGTGGAATGGTGATTTTGATGATTAACTAGTGTAACCCTAGAATTGCTAATCCTAGAGACTAACCATGACCATGAGAGCCTAGTCATGTGATTAGAATTCAAATTACCAATTTTTAGCCTAAGGGTATTTTGGTTATTTTGACAATTTTGTGGAATTATAATTTTAATTAATTAAATATTGTGCTAATCTTTTAGTTAAGCCTTAACCTAGAAGTTTAACCTAACATAGATTAGTCTTGAGGTTAGAATCATGGTTAGAACATTCCTACTAAGTGCCAAGGTTAGTAATATCTAGATATTCCTAGGTAGGATATTTCCTTTTAGGATATTTGTGAAAAGAAGCCTTGGACCAATAGGAAGGCTTGGAATTGGGTGGAGGAACCTCAACCACTCTTCTAAAACCCTAACCCTAATATTTTAACAGCCATACAAGCCCCCCCCTCCTATAAGTATCCCACTTAAGAGCCTTTGCCTCTTTTTACAAAACCTAGAAAAGCCCTACTTGTTCTTCCCTAAACTCCTCCCAATTAATCCAAATTGAGCCCAAATTGAGTCAAATCAATTGCATCATCATCCCCAACAGTAGAGGATACTTGTGGGTGCTAGCTAGCGAGGTTGGAGGACGTTAGAACCGTGGAAAATCGAGGAAGATGTGGAATCGAGGCTCTTTACATTGAGTTTGAACACTCAATAGGTAAAATCCTACAAACCCTAGTAAATTCCTGATTTCATCCCATAGATGCATTCATTTAGGGCCCCCCTAGGTGTAGCCCAAGTTTGGTAGGAATCCGTGTCCATTTCGTGTCTGTATCGGATACGTATCGGTTTATTTAAATACATGTTCGATGAAATGTCACATAGAAATGGAATTTGGTAATTTTCAAAACTAATTACATGTATGTGTAGCCTAACAGGTGTATATTGCAACCCTAATTGACTGAGTCAATTTTAATATAGTTTGGACACTATTTAGGGACACAGACACGCAGTACGAGATCCCCGTGCTGTGGCCTGCTATCATCTACTGTTTTCTCACTGCACACACCACTTAGACACGTGCAAATTGGTACGAGGGTGGAGGCAGACACTGTCAGGACCCCCCCTAAATTTTTATGACATCTCGTGTCGTGTCGGATACGAAACACGAGCTGTACTAGTTTAAACACTGCACAGTACACTGATTTTTGACCCTCTGACATGCTCATTTAATTTGGACACGGGGACACGGTGCAGGGTGACACGATTGTAGCCCTATGTGGGGCAAACACGTGGGCACGAGCACGTGTCGTGTCGTGCCCTGTGTCGCGTGTACGAGGTCGTGTCCTCGCTGCACGAGGCTGTCTGATGCATTTCTCGAAAATGTCGTATTTTATAGTTTGGACACTTCGTGTCCCACTTTGGAGACACGATACACACTGTGTGGCATGTGCACCCGTAGCCCATGGTTTACCAACCATAAATTTGTGGGATTAGCATGTTTTTGGCTGTCGATTTCATTTTCCCATTTCTCACTGATACGTGCAATTCATGTTTTCAAATTCTGAACTTAAGTATTTTCAAAACTGATTTTATTTGATGTTTTAAATTATCATTTTAATCCTACATGTGTAGTAGTTCCTGTTAGGTTGGATTTGTAAGTTAAGATTTGGTTTTGTACTTGGTAATAGATTTTGAATATGGGATTGGGCTGTGCAAATGTGTTTGACTGATACACAATTCTTGAGATAGAAATTCTGATTTTGAATTCCTATTCTCAACTGATTGATGATTTAATTGCCATGTTTAAATTCCTATATGTGTATTAGATTATTGTAATTTGTTGGCTAGTGTTAGGTTTTAGATTTCGAATTTAGTTTGGGATGTAGAATGATATTACTCACTGTTAACTAATATAACTGTCATTGATTTCTTTTTTCTGAGATTGTGTACACTGATTTCACAAGTTGGTCCAATTCTATTTGACACGTTATATTCAACTTTACATTGTTAACTAATAGTTTGAACTGCCATTGCTGGGAACACCCTACAACCCTCACTGTTTATACACAACACAGTAACCTACTTCCTATTTTAATACATGTGACACTCTTCACTAACCATTCCTGTCACGCTAACACACATATGCCTAATTCCTGTGAACCACTTGCTGGAATTCTTACACTGTTAACCTATTTCCTTGATTTTCATTTCTAAAACTGATTTTAATGTTAGTCACCATGTTAACCCATTTCATTGTAATAGCTAACTGTCATTTAGTTTTCATATCCCTGAAAACCTATTGTAAACTGTCCTTACATAAATAGCAGTTTCTATTTGACTCACATTGACACCTATGCTTAGCTAACACATATCACACACACACTCAAATCTGTGAACACTGTCATATTGTACACTGTTTTTCCCCTTCACTTCCTTACATTACCATATGTCACATAGCCCCTTCTCACTTCTCTATATCTATATATGTAATACATATGTATGTGTGTGTATGAGTGTTTATAGGGATCAGGAATTTGTTGGATTTGTGCGTTCTAGTGTGTGTATGTGTGTGGAATTAGGGGTGGTGTCCTAAGTTTTTGTGTTAATTAGTGTGTTAGGCTTTAAGTGTATATGATATGGCATATGTGTAAACTGAATGTTAGGATATATATATATATATATGTATGAAATTAGTTGTCACCTACTAGCCTAGCATGAGAATTAGCCTATAGCCTATGATTAGGAATAAGAGTTAGTTATCTTAGAGTAGACCCAATAGTCCAGAGTTTGACCAAAACCCTAAGGTTGACCAATAGTTGACCAGTTGACCCTTGCTAACCTAAGTTTGACCAGTTGACCAAGATAGCCTTGTTGTTGACCTAGTTGACTAGATGTTGACTTGGTTTGACCCGGAGTTGACTAAGTTTGACTTTGACCTAGATTGGCTTAGAAATCATGTAGATTGCATCGTAAACTTCATTTACCTTATTTTAAACACATTATAACCTGTACTACTCTATTTAGGACATTGTGACTCCGGTGCAGACATCTGATATTACACTACTCTTTTCAGAGTACCAGGCGAGTACATTCTCTGATAGTTCTTTCATTTACTTGTCAATTACAGTACTTCAGTTCTAGTTAGTTTTATGTGATTCTTACAACATGTATAGATATTTCTGGATTCATGTATACGACACACATACCATCTTGCCTGGCCTCTATTTTTGGAATCACTACTGGCATCACCTACTGGAATCACTACTGGAATCACCTACTGGAATCATCCTGGAATCACTTGTTGGAATCATCATGTTTGGCTGGACTCATCTTGATTCTCGTATCGTATTCTGGATTCACTTTTACTTGTTGGGCGAAGAAATATTGGAGTAGACATGTAAACATTCCCAAATACTGGAATCACTCCCTTGGAATTATACTGGAATGATAGCCATCCCAGACTTCGCGAGTGTGCGATGTGCCGTATTACCTACAGCCGTTTACATGTCTATCTCGATATTTTAAAACACACTGTTAGAGTATTGTCTGGACTCACCGTAGAATTATTGATCATTGTCTGGACTCATCTTGTGCCGGAATCACCTGGTATTGGATTATATTGTCTAGATTTACACATGACTCTTATTATACTGTCTGGACTTATATCATGCTACTCTAGTTTAGCTAGATTATATTTTACAGTCTTCATTGCCATGCTTCTCCTCATATTTAGTTACCTTACTTTTCTTGTACCTTAATTGTTTCTCTATATTATTACTCGTACAAACTGCCATGTTCATCAATACAACTGTCTATAACTGCTTTATAGTTCTTTGTCATTTACTTAGAATTTCTTGATGAATTGTACTCGTTCCTGTCGTGACTGGACCTGTTGAAAATATTACAGATGATTATTTTGAGGACATTTGCCTTACTTGCCTTGGAGCAGGAAATGGCTTAGCTACCTATGGCCCCGACACTCAGGAGTGATCGGGAGACTAGCTAGTAGACTTGGCTTAGTTTTCATGTTTTAGAACTTGAATTGTAATAACTTGAGATATGAGTTTGTATTTGAGTTTGTTTGAGATATTATTATTTAGTAGTTGATATTTGTTTAGTCTTTAGTTATAAACTTCTGTGTTATCATATCGTGCTTAGACTGTGATTGAGATTTCATTATATCTATACTTGTCCTCCGTTCGGAGTTGAGATTTGACAAGTACATTATATAATTGCATGAGTTGTTGATTAGATAATAACCTAGGACAGCGTTCTACCTCTGACACTGCGACGTAGGCTGGACGTACCCACTTCTCGTACCCCTACATTGGGTGCGGGTTGTGACAGCATATCCTGCTTCACATGTCGTGTAAAGAGGACCTTAAAAAGGTTTGGACGAAGAACTCCATCAGAATTGATGCCAGGCCGATTAAAATCCTTAAATGGCATCCGGACTTCAACACTAAAGAGGAAGCTACGATCGTCGCTATTTGGGTCACGCTCCCCAATCCTCCCTTGATCTACTTTGTTCCATCTGCCATGAAATGAATCATGAGTTCCTTCGGTAAGTTCATTGCGGTTGCTGATGAAACTCGTAATCTTACTAAGGCCAACTACGCCAAGATATGTATGGAGGTGGATATCTCTAAGGACCTTCCCAAGAAAATACAGATCCATCTGGGGAACAAGGTACACATTCAACAGATTAATTAGGAAAATAGCATCTTGTATTGCAGCCATTGCCATACGAGAGGTCACTCCCCCAAACTTTGCTTTAGGGCTCATCCGGAGCTCAAGTTAAAACAAAAAATAGGGGCCCCCACGGCCAGTCCTCTGAACAGAGAAACTAAGTCTCCACTTCTTCCACTACCGATCAACCACCTTCACTTTGAGGTTAGCGAAGAGAATCTTAAAGAGCCACCCATCGAGCATCATAGGAAAGCTCCTACGAGCTCCCTTCCCAAGATAGCCATTAATACCTCTAATGAATTTGTGGTGCTCGACATGGAGACTGGAAACGACACGCTTATGGAGTCGGAGGATTCTGATCTTGAGCCACCTTTCTCTGACAGCTACTGCTCCCGGCCCCACTCGGCTTCTTTAGTGGCGGAGGTCGTAATTGATGTAGCAGCGTTAGTAGCAGATTATGCTCCTGTCAGAGCGGCGACACTTAACACAGGACCAGCTTCCAACGCAAGCCTAGCGACAGATAAGAACAAAAAGTAATAGCAGAGTTTGTTGATGCAGTGGCTCTCCAGAATATCCTGACAAACCAGTTCATTGACAGCTCGCCTCTCATTCAGACACTTGACCCAAAATTGGACCTTATTGTGAACTTGCCTGTTGTAGAGGTTAATGCGATGCCTCTCGACAGCTCCAATCCCGACAGGATTATTAGGATTCTGGCACCTTCTTCGCCTGCAACTAATGCAGTACATCTCCAGGCCTCAGATAGATAAACCAAGACCAAGCTTGTGGCTTTTTTGACCAGGATCGTTGATTCTACCCCTATAGAAGAGGACATGAAAGCGATTAGTCTTTTAACAGCTCTTGCTTTTAATCATAAGTACCATCAAGCTTTCCGCGAGAGAGTTAAGAAAATGGATGCAGTTCTGGCATCCCTCCCTAACCTGTATCAAGTATTTGTCAACTTTGTTCAGGAAATGTGCGACGTGAATCCCCAACAATGTACTCTCCGATCGGACTGTAAGAGGTAGTCCTTTTAGGTTTGCCTCCCCGTATGCACCGGGGCTTCTTCCCCACCCCTGTAGGAGCTAGGGCTCCCCTATGTAGGAACAAGGGCTATCTCCCTATTCCATTTCTTAATTTTTCGTTTTCAATGAAGTCATCAGCCACCACGGTCATCGTGGATTATATATATATATATATATATATATATATATATATATATATATATATATATATATATATATATCAAAATATATATATATATATATATATATATATATATATATATATTACTACAAAAAAAATTTATTCGTTATAAAGCTCTCTATATATATATTTAATGCCTATTATTAGCTTACTATTTATATACCCACAAGTATATGTATAGCCTAACAATCCCAAAAGAATCTATAAAAACATTTTAAAGAATTTTATTTATCATTTACCAAAATAAAATGATTTTAATAGCAATATATATATATATATATATATATATATATATATATATATATATATATATATATATATATATATATGTATATATAAAGAGCTCTCTCTAGGGTTTGGCGCCGGCGATTTTGCTTTCGATCTCTTCCACCCAGATTCCGGCTTGGCCTCGGCCGGGCCGGCGTCTCTCTGGTACTAGTGGACCAGTTGGCCACTGGTATACGTTATCGTCATGCCAAAGCGGACCATTGTATCGGTCGTGGCGGGCGGCTCGTTGTCTCAATCACCATCGATTACCATAAGAGCTCCTTCGTTATCTAAAGGAGTCCCTGTCGTCACTTTCTCTGAGGAGGATGAATAAATCCTATCAGGTCCTTTCAAGTTTGCCTTAATCGGCAAATTCTCTCATCAACGGCCATCCATTGATGCGATCCGTAAAGCTTTTGAGGAGTTCAAGTTTGCTGGTACGATTAAGGTGGGTCTTATCGACTCGAAACATGTGTTGCTATGTCCGTCGCTGGAGGTTGATTTTCTTAGACTTCCTTCTCATGATATATGGTACATTGTTCGAGCTCCAATGAGATTATTTAAATGGACCAAGGATTTCTCAACTTCTCGGGAATCCTTCTATCTCCTGTTTGGGTTTCGTTTCCTGGTCTCCCTATCCAACTTTTTGTTAAAAATGTATTATTCTCCATTGCCCTTGGCATTGGTACACCTCTTCGTCTTGATAAGGCAACGGAGGAACTTACTCGCCCAAGCATGGCTAGAGTTTTTATTAAAGTGGATTCTACTAAACAATTGCCTAAAGTGGTTCGTATATGCTTGTCCTAAGGAAGATCTTTTGCTCAGCCTATTGAATACGAGCAATCTCCTAAATAATGCTCGGCATGTTTCCAGCAAGGCCATACTAAGGATGAATGTAAAGCTCATAAGGAGAAGGTGCACACAGCTGAACATACTAAAATAGGGGGTCCCACTACTGAAACACAAAGTAAAGGGAAAGGATTATTAATTCAGGAGGATCATTCACCAAATGTAATAAATGACAGTCATAATCATGAAATACCTGACCCTTCCATGGGTAAGAGTGCTGGATCTTTGGAAGACGTGGTTAACAATAAGAAAGTAGCCTTGGCGGTTGATGACGGCTCCCCAAACCCCGACGTGGAAGTAGCTCCAGTGATTACATCAGATTTAATTACTGAAGGACAGCAGGCCATCGATGAACCCCCACAGCCACCGGTAGTGAATGCGGACAATAGTGTTGATGGTGACATGGAGAAGGTTTTACCTACAGAAGAGCATCACCAAGTTAACTCGGCAAATAAAGAGATTGAGGAGGACACTCTGTCCGATCATTCTCTTCCAGAAGAAGGGAGATTCAGAAGGACTGCGCTGATATTATGGATGAGAAGGAGACCCATGGCGGATCATCTCAAGAAGTACTGCCTTACAAGTCACGAAACAGTCGGGGCAAGAAGAAAATTTATGTCATGCCCAGTGAGCCTAGACACACCAGATCATCATCAAAAGGTCCACCAACTCAACCACCCTTATCCTCCCATAATGTTTAATATTCTTATGTGGAATGTTCGAGAGGTAGCAGACAATGACTTGTAAAAGGCTTAAATCTTTGTGTCGTGTGCACAAAGTCTTGGTTTTGGCTATCATAGAGCCTAAAGTTTCCTCCCAACAACTGTACTCTTTCCAACTCAAACTGGGTTTTCAAGCATCTGTCTCCAACAGTAAGGGCAACATATAGATTATGGCTAGGCAGGAGATAGCCATGGAGGAGGTAGACTCGCATAACTAGGCCCTTATTGTCGTTATTTCGGGATCGGTCATTCCATTTCGATCTCTTTTATCGGTGGTGCATGGTCATAATAAAAAGGAAGAAAGAAAAGAGCTTTGGGATAGGTTAACTCACCTTCAATCGCAATTCAGAATGCCATGGATGGTAGGGGTATTTCAATGTGATTGCTTCCCAAAAAAGAAAATTTTGGAGGTGCTCCGGTCTGTCTAGTTGGAGTGAATGAGTTCCTCAATTTCCAACTTGGTTCCGGCCTACAATCCTTGCCATATTCAGGTAGCTGTTATACCTAGGTGAAGAGCGATGAAGGTCCTCATAGACAAGGTTCTACGCTGGATAGGTGGCTCATGAATAGTGAGTGGCATGCTTGGGCGCCTCTATCTAAGTGTTTACATCTCAATCGTACAGAATCTGATCATTGTCCTATTCTTATCACTATCAAAAGTAATTATGATACTGATAGAAAACTATTTTGATTTCTGAATTTTTGGACCACACATGAGGATTTTTTCAACATAGTTAATGAAGCTTGGAGGTCTGTCAACCATTCTAATCGCTTGGTGCGTGTGGGGATTAGATTATCAGCAGTTAGAAAAGCTCTGTCAGCATGGAGCCATCATTCTTTTGGAGATATATTCCAGGAGGTCAAAATTGCAGAAGACAAAGCACTAGCAGCTGAACTTGCATACGAGGAGGATGAGACTATGAGGAAGAATTGGATGAAGGCTAAAGCACATTTGAAGCAAAGACTGAGCTATGAGGATTCCTACTGGCGGCAGAAGGCTAGAATCAAATGGGATGGTAAGGGTAATAAAAATACAAAGTTTTTCCATTCCTATGTTTCAGCCAAAAGGAACAAATTACTTATACATGGACTCATCAAGGAGGACGACCACAATCTCAACAATATGAAGGATATACAGGACGAGGATAATGATTTCTATAGTAAGCTTTTTATCCCTTCTTCTATCATTCGTCAATCTGAATTTTTAAATCCTATAGCTATTTCTATTACAAATGAAGACACGATTCACCTTATGGCCAAACCAACAATGGAGGAATTGGTTGATACTCTAAAGAACCTTGATCAAGATAGTGCACCAGGGCCAGATGGTTTCTCAGGAAGATTTTTCAGGGCAGCCTGGGAAGTGATAGGCAATGACATTCTTGATGCAGTTCACCTATTCTTTGACAGATTCGTATTCCCTTGATCAATCACTAGCACCCATCTTCTCTCTATTCCAAAGGTGACATATCCAAAATCTATTAAAGACTACAGGCCGACAAGCCTATGCAATTTTGTTAACAAGCTATTCTCTAAGCTTATTGCGAGAAGATTGGCTCCTATCCTTCCTCGGTTGATTTCACCTGAACAGAGTGGTTTTATTAAAGGAAGAGAAATTGTCGACAATGTGATCATGGCCCAAGAAATGATTAGTATGATTCATCATAAACATTGGGGAGGGAATGCTGCTCTGAAACTTGACATAATTAAGGCTTATGATAGAGTTCATTGGGCTTTTCTTCTGAAGGTGCTTCGTAAGATGGGGTTCTTCAATGAATGGCTGAACATGATCCTTCATTTATTGGATAGTGTTTAGTTTTCTACATTGATCAATGGGAGTGCATCGGCTTTTTCAAAAGCTTGTGTGGATTGAGACAGGGGGATCCCATCTCACTATTGCTTTTTGTCATTGCTGCGGAGATTTCAGCTGTAACTTGAACCGTCTTCGCAATAGCTCAGCTTTCATCCCTTACTACTCACCCAGTGGATGTCCTATTATTACTCATCTTGCTTATACAGATGATGTTCTTCTTTTCTCTGGAGGGGATAAGAAATCTCTGTAGAAAATAATGGACATTGTTAGACAATATGAATCTGTTTCTGGCCAGAAGATTAATGTTGAGAAGTTAGGAATTTTCTTGTTTCAAAACATAGCTCAGAATAGAATTGATGAAATCAAAACATCTTTCGGGTTTACTATGAATCAGTTACCTATGACTTATCTTGGAGCTCCAATGACGGTGGGCATGAGGAATGCGTCTATGTTCGACGAGCTAGTGACCAAGATAAGACACAAAATTAGTGGTTGGCACAACAAATCATTATCGATGGGAGGTCGACTTATTTTAGTTAAGTTTGTTCTTACATCGATACCAGTTTATACTTTGGCTGCCTGCAACCCTCCTGCTAGTGTGATCAAAAGAGTTGAAGACATGTTTTAAAGCTTCCTATGGGGATCTAAAAATGGACATGACAAACGATCGTAGGTGTCATGGGCGAGAGTGGCTACTCCTAAAGATGAAGGTGGGCTTGGAATTCGTCGATTACAAGAAGGGATGGATACACTTACAGTGAAGCTATGATGGAAACTCAGGACATCTCAACCTCTCTGGGTTTCGTTCATGAGAGCTAAGTATTTTCTAAACATTCATCCTTCGTAAGCCTCTGCATCTTTGGTTTCATCTCGTATTTGGAAACATATTCTCAAAGGAAGGGAGATGGAGGATGCTCATATTGAAGGTGTGTCTACACAGAAAGGATCAGAGAATTATATATGGACTCCAGGTAGATCAGGGTTATTTTCTATTACCTCAGCTTGGGACTGTATCAGGAATCGGCAGGATACTGATGACAGATTTAAACACATTTGGTGCTCCTGTATACCAGCTAAATGGTCGGTGATAATGTGGCGCATACTATGGCAAAAGCTACCTACAGATGATGTAATTTTAGAAGCTTGGCTTCCATCTTGCTTCAGCCTACTATTGTTGTCTAATATCGGATTCGTAGACTAGCAGCCATATCCTAGCTGAAGGAAAACTTACGGATGCTGTCTGGAAATACTTCATAAATTTGCTTCATATCTCTATGCCAACAAGACCGATACTTCAGAGACTCAGAAGTATGTGGACTAGAAGAAACAAACACATAAAACAAATTACTGCGGGTGCGATATGTTGGGTCCTATGGAAGAATAGAAATAAATGGAGATACGAAGGATATACGTATGGTGATCAACAAATCATCTTCGAGGTGAAGAGGCAGATCAAGAAGGCAATAGTGCACTGTTCTCATGCTCCTCTCCCTGCTTAGTTGGAGTGATGGTATATAAAAAGTTGTAATATGAGCTAAGCCTCTAATTCTGTAACCTGAGTTGGTACTCACTAAATATCAATAAAATCCTAGCGTTCTTGTAATATATATATATATATATATATATATATATATATATATATATATATATATATATATATATATATATAATCGAACCTCGATTATATTCATGTATAGGCGCAAAATGTCGAAGCCAATACAAGAAAGCACAAAACTACCGAATGGCAAAAACTAAAAACAGGAGGGAGCGAAGAGCTGCTTGCATCACCAAAGTGGTCAAATGTACAGGGTATCCTAGAATTCCTCCCTGGCATGCTTGCAGAATCTGCTGATTTTGTGGGTCTGTCTGAGGACATCTCTGATAAGTTGGTTAGTGTTGTATTGGCGTCCTTCGTATCTGAATTTGTTGTGATTCTTCTACAGGACCCAAATGTCGGCGGCTATGACAATCTAGTGGCCGTGCGATGCTTTGTCCCAAGTGGCAAGAAGATCGTTAAAGCCCCCTACCTCCTGGTCCTGTCTGCTCCTGTGCGAGATGAAGGACCACACATGTCCAGCTAGGTACCCCGTATATAGAATATGTTCGACGATCTCTGATTGGTGCTCTGAGCAGTAGTGACACCCAGAAGCTAAGCTGAAGCCAATGATGGTGAGCACGTCATCCATGGGGAGCTTCCTGCGGAATGCTCTCCAAATAAAAAATAACCATTTTTTGGGGATGCAGGCATGCCAAAAAGGAGCGGTGATGGAGGGTGGCACTCCGTGGCCGTGAGCCACTCACCTCGCTGAAGCAAGCGTGAAAGTTTCATCGGATGTGGAAGCCTATTTCAAGACGTCAGGGGCGGTTGTGATCTTAAGACCAGAGGCCCGAGGTCATCTACGCTCCTAACCACTCCCTGACTATGTCCTACTGCCATCCATTCTCGTTGCTCCACAGGTCTTGAATAATGCTATTAGTGGAGGCAAGCATTGCCTGCGGTGTAGAAGCATGGAAAAGAATAAAGAAAGATCCATGCGGCCAGAGAGCCCCCTGCGGCTCAGAGAGTTCATGCGGCTCAAGTATCCATGCGGCTCGAGCGTCTATGTGGCTCAAACAAGTCCTATGCGGCTCATTGAGGAGCCACGTGGTCTGCAAACAGCTCTTTCGTTCGTCCTTTACTATATTAAATGCTTTGACGGCTGACAGCTCTGACAAGGTCACAGTTCTGACACAAAGATATCATTATGACTCCCTCATAATGATGGACTCCTTGGGAAGCGAAGAAAATCTCTGACACGATCCCTCGAGAGTCAAAAACTGTCATGCGGCCTTGACACATGGACAGTCGTATGCGGCCCAAGCTGAGACTCCCCCATGCAGCCCAAGCGGAGGCTCTTCCATGCGGCTCATGAAGATCAGCCTAATGCGGCTCACGAAGACCATCCCCATGCGGCTCACGAAGACTAGCTCCATGCGGCTCACGAAGACCATCCCCATACGGCTCACGAGGACTGTTAGGCGGTTCACTCATGCGATCATCCACACTCATGCGGCTCAAATCATTACCATACGGTCCAAATATTCAGGGGGGCCACTCTCAAGCAGCCTGGACACGTGGCCAGCCTTATGCAGCTCAATAAGGAGCAACCTTCCTGCGGCTCAGATTTCTGTAATGGCTCGACACGTGGCATGATAGCGGGGCACGTGGCATCAGATTGATCGAAATCTCTCAAACAAATCCTAATGAAATATTGGGATCAAATCAGATCTTTTGCAAATAATCAAATTAGAGACACATGTCAAGAAATTCGAGGTTGGCATGACAAATCAGAAGGATTTATGTCAATCAGCATTAATTATCCACAAAAGATTTGATGCAATCATATTTATTGCTCAAATCTCGATGAACGACCCAGATCCAGTGATCCTTAGCCGCCGACTTTCAAGAATGGGTAATCATTATAAACCCTAATGAGGCCCCCCACTCTTATAAATAGCAGGGTGCCATTCCCTTGTGAATATACAGAAAGGGGAAGACAGACAGACATAGAGACATACACAGAGACAGAGAGAGATATACAGAGAGAGCCAGAGAGCCTGAAGAGAGAGCATTTCTTCATCAACGCCAAGCAGTTCTTCTACAGGGCCAAGGCTGCACCCGATCGTCCAAGGAGTAAGGCAGAGCTGCCGTCGCTTTCCCGAGCCTCTACCGTCACCCTCCAGAATCTAAAATAAACAATTGTACTTAGATTGCTGTACCTAGGTTTTCGTCCCTAGGCTTTCTTTGTATAAGCCAGTTTGTATTGTGAAGTAAAAGTCCAGTCCTCCGATAATTGTTCTGTTCTTCTATATTTCATGGCAAACACGATGGCGACTCTGCTGGGGACAAACTTCTCCATAGTTGAGGAGTTGGTGACGCAATCGGATGCAGCCAAACTTCGCTCCACGCAACAGAAGATGGTCGTCCGCTTCGACCAACAGGCATTTGAAGAAATGCTCTCTGAAGGAAGTGCTGGCCCGGTCCAGAAGCGAACCCGTACAAAAAAATCTCGCTGCGAGTGGAGGCCAAAATTATTTGCTCCTCCACAAGCTTTGGACGGGGTACTCTTTGCTACCCAAGACGGCGAAGGTGACTCTCATACGGCTTCACTTCGAGCCGTAGAGGACTTTGCTGTCCCCAAGTCCGGCAGAGGAAAGCACTACGAGGCTGGACTTGCAGGGACAAAGAGTGGTTCTATGCGCCCCAAGAAGAAGCCGAACGCTCATATGGCCATGTCTGCCAACCACATGCAGGATGCTCATGCGGCTGAATCT
Organism: Iris pallida; assembly: GCA_029216955.1. Classification (NCBI taxonomy): domain Eukaryota; kingdom Viridiplantae; phylum Streptophyta; class Magnoliopsida; order Asparagales; family Iridaceae; genus Iris; species Iris pallida. The sequence goes on along the minus strand of JANAVB010039219.1, from coordinate 5,728,188 downwards.
GCGAGCCGTATGAAGAAGGTCTTTGCGGCCAGATCATCCAGCCGCATGAAGAAAACTCATGCGGCTGAGACTCCCAGCCGCATGAAGAGAGCCTATGCGGCTACGTCTGCCAGCCGCGTGACGATTACTGATGACAGCCGCATGACACCTACTCCGCGTGTCTTTGTCTTCGACCGCCTCTCCTATGGTCCTGATCTTCTGTGCTCTCAAAAAGACATGTCTGACTCTCTCCAACATCACTTAGACTCTTCCTACTATGTGTCCTTACGCACTAGAGCGAAGAAGTCTAGAGAAACACGAGCTTGGCAAACTCGACCCGCTGATCCGACCTCTGACCATCCGAGCGTCCCGCATACTGTTATGCGGGCCTCAGATGGGAAGTTGTACAGAACCACTCGAGTCCAGCCCCCGACGGCAAACGGACGGAGAGGTTCGCAAAAGTCTCCCAAAATTTAGGGAGCAAACGCGGTCGATCCAGACCTATCTGACTTGCGTGAGGCCATCCTCCACAAACGCAAGGAAAGAGAAGATGCATCGGGGTGCAAAGAGTCCTCCCACGGACGTCACTACACCCAAGTCATCGTCAACTGCTGTTGCAATAACGCGACGGTGCGAGAAGACCGACAGTCCGTCTTTCAAAGACTGTAACAACCGTCTTCAGAAGACGAGGCACTTCCCGTCGTCTCCTGTAACTCTACTCAGAAAGTCCCCGTCGATGGGAGAGGGAAGAAGACAAATGTTCCCAGCCCGAAGATTTCAACCACTTTGACTAAAAGACTGTCGTCTAAGCGGGTGCCCACCACCGGAGTTTTCCAAGGTACTCGTTCTAAGACGAAATCTACTACAGTGGGAGATTCATCGTCCACAATACTGAGGGTTACTGGGACTGGCGGTAGCACTCCTCCGAACCTCCACGATAATCTGATGTTCCAAAAAGATGAGCCGGGGGAGACAACTCTCCCATCAGATGCAGCAAACCCCGACGTCCCCGAGGACGTCCACAACTCCCAAGACGAGGCAAACTCGGAGACTGGGGGTACTGTTCCTTCCGAATCCGAACCAGAAGAGAACATTCCCATATACCCCGATGACTTCTCACTACAGGGTATGATTCGGAGGGCGCTTCCTCCACCGCTCCGTCCATCTCTCCTCATGTAAAGACGGTATTCATGACAGACAGCAACCAAGGTGGTTCCAGTGATCACCAACGCATCGACACTCTCGAAGCCATATTGCTTGCCTTGGTCAAGTCTGTGGACGAGATCAAAACGGCCCTTCCAACTCTGCAAGGAGGGACGCCGGGCCAAACAAGCGCGGGTCCCGCGGTCAATACAGACTCGAATTCAGTGGCACCGAACCCGGGAAATAATCCTCCTGAAGTAACGGCCCCCACCGCCGTGGATGAGGCCCGAGAAGCGAGAAGAGGGGTCCAAGAGCTCCGAGCCATGTTTCACGCTCGAGAAAACTCTCAAGACCTCAGAATACGGTAACCATACCCTGCTGCATGGAGGGATGTTCCCTTCCCGCCAAGATATAAGTCGTTCAACATCAACCCGTATGATGGCAAGACCTCCGCAAGTCGGTACATCACTTACTTCGAGGTCACCACCGACCATCTACCCCATGATGATGCCATCCTCATACGATTATTCATCGGGGCATTAGAAAGAGTTGTCTTCGACTGGTATCACAACCTGCCAGACAACTGCATCCACTCCTTCGCCGACTTCAAGCGCATGTTCTTGGAGAGATTCTATGAAGTAGGGCAGGACATCACAATGTCCACCCTCATGGACGTCATTCAAGAGGAAAAAGAGCTGACAAAGAACTACATTGAGCGGTTTCGCCAAACCGCAATGAAGCTGCCATTTGGAAATCCGGATTCCTCCCTGATTGAAATTTGCCAAAAGAGATTGCTCCCAACAATCAGTCTCTGGATGGGCGAAAGTCAATTCAAGGATCGGAAGACGTTTATCATCAGTGCTACAAGTGCCGAAGAACGGTTGAAGAAGGCTCGACAACTGAGATTGCACATCTCAGAGGGAGAGGACAAGGACAGGCGTCCCAACGCTAACACCAATAATGGGGGTGGCTCCACCAACAATCGGGACAACAAGGGCAAGCAGGCTATGGTGGCCGATACAGCCCAGAAACCCGAGTCAAAATCGGTAGACAAACAATGGCCGCAAATCACATACTCCTTCGAAGACGGTCACGTCAAGCCCATCTTGGACATGCTCATACAAGGAGACAAAATTCAGCTTCTCCCACCAAGACGGGAACCTCGGCCGGCAGACATGGAGAACCCAAAGTACTGCCATTACCACCGCTACGTCCACCATGCCACACACGACTGCTACCAACTAAAATGGTACATCCAAAATCTCATCGATTCGAATGCTCTGGCCATCGACTTCGAAGAGGTAACTGTGGCAGCCAATATGGTGTCAGTACAATTTGGCAGCTTCCCTCCAACGAAAACTCAAGACGGTGTGGTCCCCATCCCCCTGGCGACAATGCAGATTGCTAATCTTCTACCTCCCCGAAATCAGGCTGTTGGTCTAGTGCCCCTCACCACATCACGAGGTGAGGTCATGTGGGTCCATCCAGACTTGGTATCAGAAGTGACTCAGCCCACACCATCTTCCATTTGTAAGAAGAAGAGTGCAAAAGTCAGGTCTTGCCGTACAATCTCGGTAGATATCGAAGAAGCTACAGCCGTCGTCACTCGATCTGGGGCACAATCCCAACCCGTGACTGATAACTCAGCTGAAGATCATCAGCCCGCTACAACCGACGCTCCGGGACCGGCTCAGCCTCCGACGACCGACAAGCCTAGGCCGAAGGAGACTCGCTTTGACAAATCCCTCCGAAAAGAGGCACCGCAGGGGCTGGAGAAGCCCTACAACTTCAACATCTTGGCACAATTGGCCAACACACCGGCCAAGTTGTCATTATACGAGCTTCTAAGACTCTCAAAGGATGTTCGTACGGCTTTGAGCGATGCACTCCAAAATGCCGACACGTACCTGGCTCAGGTCAACCTCACAGGAGAGAACCCGCCTGCAGATCGCCAAGACAGCGCTTGCACGGGAGCAATGCCCAACATTGTCTTTACTCTGCGGGACATGCTCATCAAAACCAACCTGCACGATCGCCCGCTATACTACACTGGATACATTGGCGACGTAAAGGTGGATTGGATGCACATTGATCCTGGCTCTTCCATAAGCATTATCCCGAAGGGTCTGTTATATCATCTCCGTATCCCTATGCATCGCCTGACGCCTACAAGCACCGCCATCAGCGGTTTCAATTCGGGCAGGAGCTATCCGATTTGGAAGATTCGTCTGAAGTGTCAGATTGGCGATCTCCAATCAGAAGTCACCTGCTACGTCATAAATGCAGACACTTCTTACAACATCCTCTTGGGGTGCCCTTGGATACTCGATTATATGATCGTGCCTTCCATGCTGCACCAATACTTCAAGTATGTTGACAAACACGGCTTCGTAAGGATAGAATTTGTCGACATCGATCCCTTCAAAGGGGTCGAATCCTTCTACTCAGACTCCTGCCTATACGAGAAGTCGAAGAGGCACCTTGATGAAGGAGATGTGCAAGCTTGTACCGAAACAGCCACAGGATCAGAAGAACCTCTGACGATCCACCTCTAAGCTCGCAAACCTGGCAAGTCCGCACCCCTTACAGCCACTCTGCGTAAGGACACAATCAGCCTCTCGGCACAAGAAGAGCAGATGATAATCCGGCTGCCGAGGTCTGGCTAAGTGCCAAGACCCACAATGGAGCCACTGACAATTAGGCTGCCGAGAGTCGGTCAGTCTCAAATGGAGAAGCTTAATCCCTCCGATAAGCCAATGACGATACGCCTTCCCAAGAAGGGTTGTCACCACGATGCAAAGCCTGGAACTTCTAGCGAACCAACCACTCCCCGCCCAGCATCGAGCGCCAGACTGGGGGTCGCTAGTCCGTCGACAACTCCACGCTCTGCTCCACCAGCTAAACCTTTGACGATCAAGCTGCCCAGGTCATCCTCTCAGTCTTCATTTATACAGGGGGTAGCCGAAGAGGAACCGGAGCTAGCCAAGTATGTGGCTTCCCACACTGATGTTCCCTCCGCAGATGATGTAATCCCGCTAGAAATGATATCTTACTTCATCAATAAAAGGCTATCTTTGAACTACCTCGAGCTTAATAAGCTTTGTATAATATATGCTATAGAACACGGTATAGGCACTCACCTACATACACAGGTGACAAATGTGTACACCGTAATCCAGCTTACTCCAGTGGAAGACGCTTACCGCATAATCGAGGGAGGGGACCATCCAATCATCTTCGGTCGGAAGGACAACCCGCATCCCTTCACCATAGAAGAAGTCGACCTTGGATCAGATGCCGGGAGACTGCCTCTGTATCTTTATAGCCCCCAATCCAAATATCTTATACAGAAACAGGGGTATGATCTGGAGACGACGCCAGGCTTGAACTACGGTACTGGACGACGATTACCTTTGAAGCCACCGGTCCCGGCTGGCAAACCACGGGACTACTATAGCAAGACTCGATGTGGGTTAGGGTATGTAACACCCACGACGACCCCTGAGAGTTCAGATGAAGAATGTGACTGGCATTCACATTCAACCGGGTCACCAACTTCTGATTCGGACACCAGCATTGGAGACGTATTCAGACAAGTCCTGTCGGTGAATATGGCATTCGCCGACGCTTATTAAGAAGATGAAGACATTCCCGAAATCCTCGAGCTAAAGCCATAGGCCCAACAGTTGGATGCACAATGGAAAAAGCGGTTTGAATAGAGAGAACCTCCTACTGAAGATGAGGTTATACAGGTCGACCTCGGCAGCGAATCTTCTCCGAAACCAATTTTTCGTCAGTAAAAGCCTAACAGACGAAGAACGAGAATCGCTACTGGAACTTGTCAAAGAATATATTGATGTGTTCGCCTGGAGCTATGAAGACATGCCAGGGTTAAATCCTGATATTGCTCTTCACAAACTCAACATTCGGCCAGAGGCAAAGTCGGTCAAACGACAACAGCGACGCTTCCGCCCGGGCATCATGGATGCGATCGAAGCCGAATTCAACAAACTGATAGCCAGCGGCTTCATACGTAAGAGCAACATCTCGACTGGGTCGCCAATATAGTACCCGTCCTCAAGAAGAATAGGAAGATTCGAATCTGCATCGACTTCCGTAATCTGAACGAGGCATGTCCCAAAGATGAATTCCCCCTTCCTATCACAGACATCATGATTGACAACACCTGCAGCTTCGAACGTATGTCATTCATGGATGGCTTCTCGGGGTACAACCAAATCAAGATGTCTCCTGACGACGAAAAGCATACATCATTCTGAACACCGATTGGCACATACTGTTACACAGTCATGCCTTTCGGTCTGAAGAATATCGGTGCCACATATCAAAGAGCCATGAGTATCATCTTCAGAGACCATTTACGCAAGATGGTAGAGTACTATGTTGATGACATCGCTCATGAGTCGCTGTAAGGGAGACCATCTGCAGGATCTGAGGACGGTATTCGACCTGATGCGAGCGCACAATTTGAAAATGAACCCTACGAAGTCCTTCCTGGGCGTATCCAGCGGGAAGTTCTTGGGCTTCATCGTCACCGCCCAGGGTATCCATGTAGACCCTGAGAAGACAAAGGCAATTATGGAGATGGGTCCCCCGAGAAATCTCTGCGAACTCAGAGGCCTCCAAGGGAGGCTAGCTTATATCAGGAGGTTCATTTCTAACCTCTCCAGGCGATGTCGACCATTCACCCATCTCATGAAGAAAGGCATCTCATTCATATGGGACAAAGAGTGTCAACGTGCCTTCAACAGCATCAAAGAATATTTGTCAAACCCTCCAGTCCTGGTAGCCCCGGTCGCTGGAAAACCATTCCTGCTCTACGTACGAGCAATAGAACATTCCCTCGACGCTCTGCTGGCACAAAATAACGATGCAGGCCATGAACAAGCCATATATTACCTCAGTCGAATGATGATTGGGCCAGAGCACCGATACACCGCTGTGGAGAAGGAATGCCTCATCCTGGTGTTCATCATTCAGAAGATGCGGTACTATGTCACTGGACAAACCATACATGTGATTTCACGAGTCAACCCTCTCAGGGTCCTCATGAGAAAACCAGGGGCACTCAGCTCTCGCCTCGCTACATAGGCAATATTGCTGTCCCCTTATCATATGATCTTCGTCCCACAAAAGGCTGTCAAAGGTCAAGCCCTGGCAGACTTTTTGACAGCCCACCCGGGCTCGGAGTAATCCAGAATATATGAAGAGATCCCAGATAAGGTCGTCGACTCGCATGCAACCTCTCACGATGATATATGGCGAATGTTTTTCGACGGTGCTTCGAGAACTGGACCCAAGGGCAACATCGTCGTCGGAGTCGGGGTGGTGCTGGTTTCTCCTTCCGGATTGGTGATCAATCGTGCTTACTCTCTCACATAACCCTGCTCTAACTATGTGGCTGAATACAACGCATTGGTCATTGGCCTCCAACTTGCAAGAGAGATGGGGGTAGAATATCTTGAAGCATATGGCGATTCTCAGTTAATCGTCAATCAAATTCGAGGCTCATACGAAGTCCGCCTCGAAGATATGATCCCCTATCACCAAATAGCGATCGACATCATCTCGTCGTTCGAGGGGTTCTTCATCGAGCACATTTCCAGACTCTGAAATATCGAAGCCGATGCCTTAGCCGGCCTGGCCGCCTCCCTAGCAGTGCCAAGTCATACTCATCAATCGGTAGATGTGGTAGGCCACGAGCTGGTCTGCCCCAAGAATAACGTTCAATTCGTGGCAAGTTATTTCGCTCAGACGATCGACGATGTCCTAGATTGGAGACAACCATTCATTGACTTCGTCGTCTACGACATCCTGCCCGAGAACCCAAAAGAAGCCACCTCCATCAAACGACGTTCTCTCAGATTCTTCTACGATACAAAGACAAAAATGCTATATCGGCGATCCTACAATGGGTTATTGCTTCGGTGTCTGTCAAACACAGAAGCCAAAGAAGCCGTACGCGAAGCTCATGACGGTGTCTGTGGGGCCCATCAGCCTGGCCCTAAATTGTAAGATCGTCTTCGCCGAATGGGCTACTACTGGCCCACGATGGTAGCAGATGCGATTGACTATGCGAGAAAGTACAAATCCTGCCAAATCCATGCGGACTTCATTCACCAGCCATTCAAATTTCTACATCTGACAGTGGCGTCCTGGCCATTCGAAGCATGGGGGATGGATATCATTGTTCCAATCACTCCACTTTCTTCCCGAGGACATCGCTTCATACTTGTAATCACAGATTATTTCTCCAAATGGGCGGAAGCTGTCCTGCTTGCAGAAGTAAAAACATCAAACGTGATCAACTTCCTTAAGCACCACGTCATCTATCGCTTTGGACTGTCCCGAAGGATCATCCACGATAATGGTCTGCAGTTTGTAAGCTATGCCTTCTATCGGTTCTGCGACAAGCACCGCATCCAGAATATTGCTTCGATGCCATACAATCCAGCAACAAATGGGTTGGCAGAAGCATTCAACAAAACCATCATCAAGTTACTCAAGAAGTTCGTATCGTTCAATAAATACGACAGGAACGAGAAGCTTGGTGAATGCTTATGGGCGTACCGTACCACAATTCGAACGACCACAGGGAACACACCATTCTCCCTGGTATACGGGAGTGAGGCAGTTCTCCCATTAGAAAATCAAATACCCTCACTCCGCGTCGCCCTCACTTATCAATTGACGACGGATGATAACTACAGACGTCGACTACAAGAGTTAGAGGCCTTAGATGAAAAATGCCTCTTGGCTCAGCAAAGAATCGAGCTATACCAAGCACGCATCTCTGGAGCCTTCAACAAGAAGGTTAAAATCAGAACATTCCAAGTGGGCGATCTCGTTCTGGCTGTCCGGAGGCCGATGGTCATGACTCACAAGACCGCCGGCAAGTTCCAGCCAAAATAGGAAGGTCCATTTATCATCGAGGCTGTATTCTCCAACGGTGCTTATTGCCTCGCAAAACAAAATGGAGACTTGCTCATGTTACCCGTCAACGGCAAGTTCCTGAATAAATATTATGTCTAAACGATACATTCCAGATTATCGAGTTATGTACCTGCTGGTACTGCTGAACTCAAATCTACTACATTCCAAATTATCGAGTCATGTACCCGCTGGTGCCGCTGAACTCATATCTACTACATTCCAAATTATCGAGTCATGTACCCGCTGGTGCCGCTGAACTCACATCCACAACATTCCAGATTATCGAGTCATATACCCGCTGGTGCCGCAGAACTCACATCCATAATATTCCAGATTATCGAGTCATGTACCCCCTGGTGCCGCTGAACTCACTTTTATAATATTCCAAATTATCGAGTCATGTACCCGCAGGTGCCTTTGAACTCACATTTCGGTCACTCTTTCAGATAGAAAGTCATATATGACCATACCTCTTAACTTTCTTCCTAGAAGAGATCCTCCCTCATGATCCACTACCCGCACTCCCTGTGCACAAAAAGGGTAACCGATCCACAAATTTCCAAAACGGCCATGTCCTCATTACCTCTGAGTCGTTTCACTTCCGCCAAAAACAAATTACCCCTTTACATAGAACTTCCATGTCCTCATTACCTCTGAGTCGTTCTATGTACCCTCCTTCATTGAGCCCACTCCTGTCATATCCTCATTACCTCTGAATGGGAAGGCTCCGTCGAAGAAACCTTCATGCTTGCTATGTCCTCATTACCTCTGAGTAAGTATGATGATTCCCTTTCAACTTATTATCCGCACCCACAACCGGAGTACGCCAAGGATAAAAGGTCCACAAATATTCCCCGCTGAGTCCGCTCCTGCCATGTCCTCATTACCTCTGTGTAGGAAGACTCCACGGTAAAACCTCCGTACTTATCATGTCCTCAATACCTCTGAGTAAGTATGTCGGTCCTCTCTCGTCTTATTATCCGTACCCCGAACCAGGGTACGCCAAGGGTAATAGGCCTACAAATGTCCGCTGTTGACCAAAAATATCCTCCGTTCAGTCCGCTCATGCCATGTCCTCATTACCTCTGAGTAGGAAGACTCCACGGTAAAACACTCATACTTGCCATATCTTCATTACCTCTGAGTAAGTGTGTTGGTTCCCCTTCATCCTATTATCCGTATCCTAAGTCGGGGTATGCCAAGGATAATAGGCCCACAAATTTCCTTTGCTAAGTCTCTTAGTACAGGCCCACCATTCCTCATCATGACCCGGAAGCCCAGCTGCTCCATGGCATTCTATCTCCCGATACCCCGAACACCCACGACCATCTCGCCGTAGAACTGTTCTAGGTATCCCCAATCAAACTTGTTATCCGTACCTAAAACTAAGGTATGCCATGGGTAACAGGTCCACAAACAAGTCCCCCATGCGGGGCAAACATCACCATAATACCACAGGCACAAACAAACAATACAAATGAAGGGTATAATGGAAAGTACTCTTTATTTGAAAGATGAAAAAGCACTACATATGGTGGGGACCATGTCCCTCTCAAAGAAAAAAGAAAAAGGAAAACAGGAACAAAATCAGAAAAAGGCCGACTATAGTTCGACATTACACAATTCCAAAAAGCAATTTCTCACCAAGGCAGTACCCTACTCAAGCCTCTGTCTAGCCCTGCGCTCAGCCTCCTGGGATAACTGCTTCCTATTATCCAGGTCCATGAGTGTCCGCCAGTCATCGTCCAGCCTCTTCAGAGCCACTTCCAAGTCAGCCGAAGCTTTATTGACGTTATCAGCTTCCTGGATAATCAGCCCTCTGTCGATCCGGGCGGCCTCAAGCTCAGACTCAAAGAAAGTTAACTTTTTTTGGAGCTCAAGGATCTGCTACCATGTTTCAGTAATCCCACGGGAGGCAATCGCTGCTCGAGTTGTAACATCTTCACTCTCATGGCTCAATTGATCATAGCGATCGGACAGAGTGCGGAGATCCTCCAGTATGGTCGGCCGGGTTTTATCCTGAGCAGCCCTCGCCTTCTCTATAGCAGTTGTAAGGGAGGCACGCTCCTGATCTATAGCGGCGGATAGATCAACCTGCCGCAGTCCCTGAAGCTGGACCACCAGCTGATCAGTCTCCAGCAATTTTGCCTCCAGGAGTGCAGCCACCCCTGCCCCACCAGGAAGGGCCTTAAGGATATCAATTTGACCCTGGGCGTATTGTCGGGCCAAGACGAAAGAGGTCCCTCTGTCCACAGCAGCCTCTATCCCTCTTTTTAAGTGACGATGAAAGCTGTCGACCACGTCCTGTAACGCTTCATCCAGGACCTCGGTAGAGGACGACGTCAGAGGAAGCGTGGCCGACAGCATTGAAGGAGTGGTGCTATAACTTGCCACCAGGGGGCGACTTCCGAGTAGAACGATGCACGGATAGAGGCTAGCTCTTCCTCTGCCACCCGAAGAGCCTGGACGCTTGGCAGGGTGGAGAGGTCGACTCTCTGGGCTGCACGAACAGAAGAAGACACGAGGACCATCGTCCCCTGACCCGATTGTCCCATCATCGGACTTGCCGAACTCAAGCCCGCAAGAGGACCATCAAGACGAGACGGAGGAGGAGGAGGTACGCCCTTCTCCGCCAGTGCCCCTTTGACAGAGTCTGTCTCAATAAGGTCCATCCTCGGCACGGGAGAGGCAGGACTTGCATGTCCATGACAATGATCAATTGACGTGACCCGAAGGATGTGATCATAGAGCAGATAGGCCTCCTCGCAAGTTAAGATTTGGCTTATCATATCGGGAGAGAGCATCGAGGCTACAGCTCGTTCGCAGCTGGCAGGGTCTTCTCACCCGCGATCTCTAAATTAAATTTGGCCAGCTTCTCTGACCCAGCCGCCTCAGAGAAAGAGGCAACCTGATCAGCGTCATCTGGACATAATTCAGCAATTTCAGGGGCAGGCTCACCGGAGCCCCCGTCATCCCGAGTTACGATCTCGGCTACTCGAGAGTCCTCTTCTTCTGACGCCTACAAGAGGGAAAGAATATGATTAAAATCAAAGCTAGAAGAAAGGAAGGATCGGTAGTAACGTATTTACCTCTGATGCGGGGTCAATTTCTTTGCCTCTTTTCTTTATAGTTAGCCCGCGGTGTCTGGTCACAGCCAGTTTCTGAGAGCGAGGAATGCCGTCGACAGGAGGAAGTTGCCTGCTACGCTTTCGTGCAGGGCCGGGTACAACGGATGGCTGATCTACCACCATCTCATCTGGTAAAATAGGCGGTTGATCCGCCTCTACATCCGCCACCAGAAAGGAAGAGTCATCTCCATCAGGCTCGTTGCCTTCGTTATCTGCAGCATCGGAGTCCGAATCCGGCACCTCGACTATGTTCTTCCTCTTCCTTGTCTTGGCCCCCTGGGAACCCTCATCCAGACCGGTACCAACGATGAAACTGGTACCTGGGTTAAAACCAACAGGGGGCTTGTTCGCTATGACGTGGTACAGATCTGCCATTTACAAGATATCTACTGACACCTTGATAGCGGGAACTGAGAAAACGGTACGGGTATGGAATGTGTCATAGTAATGCCAGGCCCGGATGCCGTCTAGAAGGCTACCTTCAAAGCCCATACAAGAGCTGGGGCTGTCTAAAAAAAGCTGACTATATCCAAATTGCCGGGCGAACCTGCTAGGCAGATAGGGCTCCAGAAAGAAAGTGTTACGGTTGCGATACACCAGATGAGCGGGGCGGATATTTTATAGCCACAGAAGCATCTGGCCGTCCAGAAGTTGAGGGGGCCCAATACCGTCAAGATGGACAGTCGTTATTTTTTCATCAGTAAAACGAGGGACAGATACGAAAATGTTGTACATGTCTGCCCTTGCCAGTGCCATCCGGCAAGCACGCATGGTCTCGAATTCCCAAGACTCATTACGATAGCGAAAGATAAAAGCGTCGTCATCAGTTACGCCGTCTTCAGAGCCCGGTCTCATCAAAGACAGATAATGCATCAACAGCCACCCCATCAAATAATGATAGGGCAGCTCGGTCCATTCAAAATCATTCGTCATATCGCGAGCGATAACCTTGGATGTGAAAGTACGAAGGCCACGGTGTATGCTGCACATCATGGCCGGAAGGAGAGCTAGCCGGACTCACAAAACTAACTTCACAGCCGGAAGGATAAAATTGCGACTAATCCTCTCGATGGAACCTGCTCCATCCGAGACTACACAGTTTCGCAGCCATATCATTAAGAATCCCGCCAGGAGCGCCTTCTCCGACAACTCTTGGGTGTCCTGATAAAAATAACCGAAAGAGTCGGTCTGACTCCTGAATCTGTCACTAGAGGTGGCCACCCTCTTAGCTGACGACACTAAGGCGTTCACCGCCTCCCGGGTTTGAGGACGGCGGGGAGTAACTTGACCTGAGGCATCCGTCGTGAAGAGATAGCGCACCCAGTCCTTGGTATGAGGGGCATTCCCTTCCGAGCTGTTCTCCTTTTTGGCTATTTGATGACATGTGCTATAATGGCACAATATCTCTTGATAAAGAGCCACGAAGCCTGGATACCGCCTTTCCAACTCTTCGAACTCCTCGTTCGTGGGAGTATACGCCTCAAAAGCTTCGTCCCCCCAAGGAAGCTTGGAGATCGCATGCATTTCGTGGAGCACAAGCCCCATTTCCCCTACGGGCATATAGAAGGTCCCCGTGCGGCGATTATACATCTCCAAGAGAGATATAAACAATCTCTTGTTTATAGGCAAGCCATGGCTGGTGCCCCGAATAGCATGGTAAAGACCAATCTCACACAGAAAGGCCTCATACTTTCGCAAAATCTACATAGACAGGTTGGTCAACGAGGGAATGGGATGTATCCAGCTAGGGAGCATCAACCGACCGATAGGATAGGAGCCCTTCCGAGCAAGTTGGTTCATAAAAGTGTCGGCTGTAAAAAATGTAAAATTGGAACCCGGCACATTCAAGAATGTACCCGAGACTAATCCCATTACAGAACGGCTGGTGTGCACCTTGCCCGCACACACCGACTTCAAGTTGTTGTTATAATGGATGTCACCCACAAATATTCTACTTCGGGTAGGAGTTAAAGAATCTTCCATCTTCCGGTCCAGTGGGAGCATATTGAACCAAGATAGTGACGCTCCATCTGGGGGATGCGGATCGCCATTCCGTTAGAAATAAAACTCCAGTTCTCTGACACCTCCAGAATCTGACTGTTCTTCACAGTCAAGGCGTCTCTAAAGAAGAATGCAGGCTTCAAGTATTCCCCTTCTAATTTCCCCGAGTTCATCATAGCATTAAGAAAATAGAAAGGCTGATTCTTGAGGGCATTCGATCTTGTCGGAGGCTCGTCACTCGAAAACTGGTCCGCCATATGCTAGACTATATGGTCGTACCTATAGCCCAGAGCAGCTTGGACGCTGCCTACCAGGAGCTCTCCAGTAGCATTAACCTGTAAATTCACTGAGAAGAAGACAGAAAAAGATAAGTTAAAAAGATGGACCAAAAGGAACTAATGGGTGCTTTCGAGCTTATGCGGCTCCAACTTCATAAAGCCTCATGCGGCACAGAAGAACACTTATGCGGCTCCAACTTATCGAAGCCTCATGCGGCTCAGGAGAACACTTATGCGGCTCCAACTTACGGAAATCTCATGTGGCTCAAGCTCAGAAGAATATTCATACGGCTCCACTTAGTGAAGGGTCATGCGGCAGTGCTTTCATAGGGCCCGAAGGGATCGGATAAGTTCGTGCGGACCACGTGACAAATAAATGTGTACGAATCTATGTGGCTCAGTGTAGCTTATACGGCTTTGTTGGCAAAGCGCGTATGCGGCCACAGTGGCTATTCTTATGCGGCTCGCGGCTCGACCGTAGGACGAACGTGCGGCTCACATGAAAATAAAGGCACGTGCATAAAGCATGCGACGTAGCCATAGTAGTTAGGGTTCTTTAAACCCACATAAAGTCCTTACCAGCAATAGGAGGATGAACGTCAGGATAAGCAGCGGGCACGACGGCCGGTGGAGGAGCGGCCATGGTTGAAGTAGAGGCAGTCTTCCTGACCTTCGCCGCCACAGACGACGAAGACGCCGCCTTCTTGCCCTTCGCCGTAATGGTTTTCTTGGGAGCCATTGGCAATTAAAGAAGAAGATGACAATAGAGTAGGGAAAGTTCGAAGTAAAGAAGAAAGTAAAGAAGTCTTCTCTTTCAAACTCCTCTTATTTATAGGAGGACAAGAGAGGGGGGAACACGTAGATTGATAACCGCCTCAGAAAAGACGAAACTGACTCCTCGAATTTTGTCCCCTCTCTCATAAAGGAGATTCACCCAGAGCATAAAATCTAAAAGATTTAATGAACCGACCCTTGGGATCTCCCCTAAAGGCGGCACAAAAATGAATTTGAGGCAATTAATGATGCGCACACGTGGCAAGGAGCTATGCGGCCCGAAAGTCCCTGCGGCTGATTGACTCAATGCGGCTGAGACGTCAATGCGGCCGAAACATCCATGCGGCCGAGACATCATATGCGGCCAGAAGAATACATGGCCATGCTTCTTATTCAAAGTATTTTAATTTTGCAAATTGAAAACTTTAAAGGGGGTCTTGTAGAAGCATGGAAAAGAATAAAGAAAGATCCATGCGGCCAGAGAGCCCCCTGCGGCTCAGAGAGTTCATGCGGCTCAAGTATCCATGCGGCTCGAGCGTCTATGCAGCTCAAACAAGTCCTATACGGCTCATAGAGGAGCCACGTGGTCTGCAAACAGCTCTTCCATTCGTCCTTTACTGCATTAAATACTTTGACGGCTGACAGCTTTGACAAGGTGACAGTTCTGACACAAAGATATTATGACTCCCTCATAATGACGGACTCCTTGGGAAGCGAAGAAAATCTCTGACATGATCCCCCGAGAGTCAGAAACTGTCATACGGTCTTAACACGTGGACAGTTGTATACGGCCCAAGCGGAGACTCCCCCATGCGACCCAAGCGGAGGCTCCCCCATGCGGCCCAAGCGGAGGCTCCCCCATGCTGTTCACGAAGATTAGCCTCATACGGCTCACGAAGACCATCCCCATGCGGCTCATGAACACTAGCTCCATGCGGATCACGAAGACCATCCCCATACGGCTCACGAGGACAATCTCCAGGCGGTTCACTCATTCGATCATCCACACTCATGCGGCTCAAATCATTACCATGCGGTCCAAATGTTCAGGGGGGCCACTCTCAAGTAGCCTGGACACGTGGCCAGCCTTATGCGGCTCAATAAGAAGTAACCTTTCTACGGCTCAGAATTTTGCAATGGCTCGACACATGGCATGATAGCGGGGCATGTGGCATCAGATTGATCGAAATCTCTCAAACAAATCCCAATAAAATATTAGGATCAAATCAGATCATTTGCAAATAATCAAATTAAAGACACGTGTCGAGAAATCCGAGGTTGGCATGACAAATCAGGAGGATTTATGTCAATCAACATTAATTACCCACAAAAGATTTGATGCAATAACATTTATTACTCAAATCTCGATGAACGGCCCAGATCTAGTGATCCTTAGCCGCCGACTTTCAAGAATGGGTAATCATTGTAAACCCTAATGAGGCCCCCCTACTCTTATAAATAGCAGGGTGTCATTCCCTTACGAATATACAGAGAGACGGAGACAGACAGACATAGAGACATACACAGAGACAGAGAGAGATATACAGAGAGAGCCAGATTGCCTGAAGAGAGAGCATTTCTTCATCAACGTCAAGCAGTTCTTCTACAGAGCCAAGGCTGTACCCGATCGTCCAAGGAGTAAGGCAGAGCTGCCGTCGCTTTTTTGAGCCTCTACCGTCACCCCCCAGAATCTAAAATAAACAATTGTACTTAGATTGTTGTACCTAGGTTTTCGTTCCTAGGCTTTCTTTGTACAAGCGAGTTTGTATTGTGAAGTAAAAGTCCAGTCCTCCGATAATTGTTCTATTTTTTTATATTTCATGGCAAACATGCGGGAGAGGGGTATCCCTGATCCAACGTTTGTGGATGATAGACGAGCCACCAGAACCTAATTGAAGATGGATGAGAGGCTCGGCCAGGTGTTGTCCGTGGAGGATGCGGTGCCAAGACATAGATGATCTATTATTGGAGTCTACGACAGAAGGATGTGAGTGCCAAAAATATCTAGCTTTCATGAACCTGGCCCAGAGAGAGTTGGTCGTGTGCAGCTTCTACCACAACTTTATAGAAAAAAGTGTCAACAATTTGCGTCAATCTGTCGAATACCACCCCTCTAACCTCTGTAGGACTGACCATGGTGTCCCAACTGGCCCAGTGGTGCTTGTCTTTGTCGTCGCTGTGGCTCCAGAAAAAGGAGGCAAAGAGGGTTTCAATGGAGGTGAGCACCTTCTTAGGTGGAGAGCAGGCGGCCAGGGTATAAATGGGGATGGAAGAGAGGACGTGCTGGATCAGGATCATCTTTCTTCCCGGAAAAAGAATAGCGTTGTGCCATCCTTCAATTTTTTTCTGGTTTTGCTCACCATCCCTTCAAAGATACCCGCAGTAGATCTGACGTAAACCAGCGGGCATCTTAGATAGGAGAACGGGGGATACGCTACTGAGAAGGAAGTGATTTTGGGGAGTAAAGTAGAGTAGTCCCTGTTGGCTTTATGGTGGATGTAGATGATGCTCTTGCTGGCGTTGACGCATTGTTTGGAGCGTCTGGTGTATCTCTCCAGGATGTTTTGAACCACCTCTACGGAGCCCATATCGTCGAAGGAAAAAATGAGGATGTCGTCAGCGCAGGCCAGGTGGACAATGATTGGACATCCGGTGGTGGTATAGTAGTGTTGGAAGCGGGGGGTGTCCAACATCCTGTTGATGTATCTGCTAAGAGCTTCTGCGGCAATGATGAAGATGGTGGACGATAGAGGGTCACCCTGCCTGACACCTCTGCTCGATTTGAAGAATCCCTCTGCTTGGTCGTTTATGACCATAGAGAACCAAGAGTTGTTGATGGATCTGAATACGATTTCTATCCAGGTTTCCGAGAATTTGAAAGCCCTGAATACCCAAATCATGAACTGTCAGTCCAATCGATCGTATGCTTTCTCTATGTCCAACTTGATAGCGATGTTCCTACCCCTGGTCGAGAATTTCATACACGTAACCATCTCCTAAGTCAGTAGAATATTGTTTACTGCCGACCACAAAGCCGCTTTGCTCCTCGAATATTATCTTGGGAAGAAGGCCGGACATGCGGTTTACGATAATCTTCGATATAATTTTATTAGTGAAGGTACACAAGCTGATAGGGCAAAAGTTTTTGAACGTCTCCGGATTTTCGTTCTTAGGGATGAAGATGAGGTTGGCGCAGGAGATCGACTTGGGATATCTCGCTCCTTGAAAGAAGGCGGTAGCCGCCTCGAGAAAATCTGGTTCGATAATATGGTTCGATAATATCCCAGCAAGATCTGAAGAAGACTCCGAAGAATCCATTCGGACTAGGAGCACTATGCTCGTTCAGTGCCCATACTGCAAATTTGACTTCCTCCACAGTAGGGGCTGGAGCAGCTAGAAGTTGTCGGATTCGTCAATCAGGCAGGGGACCTTCGTAAGGAAGTCTTCGTCTATGACAATGGTTTATTTGGAGAATAATTGGGAATAGTAGTTGGCAGCGGCAGCTTGGATACTCCATTGGCCTTTAAGAAGGAGCCCGCTCTCGTCGGTTATTTGGTGGAGGTTGAGTTATTGTCTGCTTCCCTTGACACAAGAGTAAAAGTAGCGGGAGTTTCTGTCCCCTTCGATGTCCCAAGTGAGCCTGGCTTTTTGTTTCCAAAATTCAGTTTCGACTTTCAGCCGGAATTTGAGAAGCACTCTATTGAGGTTGGGGGAGCAAAGAGCCGTCGAGGATCTGTCAGATTTGTAGAGGATCTCCGTACGGGTGACGTCGTCCTCCGCCGTTCGTACAACTTGGAAGATATCGTCGAATGTAGTCTTACTCCATGTCGTGAGTACTTTTTTGTTGCTTTGAGTCTGGCTGCCACCTGAGAGAAGGGGTCAGGGTCGTCGGGGGTATTCCAAGCTGCTGCCACGATATTCCTAAATTGGGGGTGATGGCTCCAGAAGTCAAGAAAACGAAAGGCTTTCTTGATCTGGTTGGTGTTGTTACTGATCTCAATAAGGAGGGGAGAATGGTCTAATTTTGTGGATTTGAGATGGGAGAGGTTGGAAGTGAGGCCCATGTTCGTCCACGTAGTGTTAACCAGTACACGATCCAGACGGGAGTATTGCCGTCGAGATCCTTCCTACATGTTGCACCAGGTGAAGGCGTTGCCGAAGAACTGAAGGGGAGACAGGTGGTTGTTGAAAATAAAACTGTTGAAATCATTGATGGCCGTCTACGAGGTCGGTCTACCCCCTAATTTCTATTTTTTGCAAGTGATTGCATTGAAGTCGCCCACACAAAGCCATGGGAGGTTGAGGAAATTTAGGTGAGCGTCCTCAGGGAATCCCAAAGCTGTTTGCGTTCTGGAATGTCGCAGCTGCCATGAACATCTGATAAAATAGAGTGGGACCAGAGCATGGGGTGTTCCACCCAGCACGAGAGCACCTGTCTCAAGTCGTGGACGGTGCCGAACTTGATATATGCCGCAAAAAGGATCTAAATGTCGTTACAGCTGGCTACTGCGGAAGGGAAACCGAGCTGGAGCTGGATGGATTTGAGTTTTTGTGTGGGGTTTTGGGTTCGTTGACCACAAAAATATTAATCATGTGGGACTTCTTGAGACTGATGAGTCTTCTAAGTGTTGGTTTGTTCGCTAGGCCCCTAACATTCCAAGAGAGGATGTTAAGCATTAGAGATCTTGTGGAGGGGGGTTTTGTGAGCTTCGCGGCAGACCTAGTGGTCATGGCCGTGTGCTCTTTGTCAGTTTTTTTCTTCCTCTTTGCTCTGTATGGCTGGGATGCTATGGTCTCTGAGCTATCCTTCGATGCAGACTCGCCTATGGTGGGGGCTTGGGCTTCCTCTGATGGAGAGGATGCTTCCTCCGAAGGGTGCATGTAGGCCTCTCCTTCAATTTTTGCAAGGGCTCCAAAGTAGCTATTCAGGCTGAGGAGCCCTGCTTCCGCGGCTTGTTGAAGCCTGACCACTGGGGCTAGGCCAATGTTGGCCAAGGCGTCTGCACAAAAGCCCTCTGTAAGGTGGGATGAGGGGGTGTTGTCTGGCTCGTGTGCTTCCCTATTTTTTGGGGCTGGAGGGTTCTCTCTAAACGAAATCTCCTCCATGTCGCTGTCCAAGTTGTCCTCGTTGACCATCGGGGTAGCCTCTAATGACTCATAGGTAATGGGGAACTCTGTGGTGTCGTCTGTCGTAGCATACGAGAGGATGTCGAATTTATTGGTGAAGATGACGGCCGAGGGGTTGTAGGGCACCATGGCTCTGCTCGTCGGAGGGAGGGGTTGTAGGCAGGGAGTGCTGACGATGTCGTCGAATCGGACATGAGAGTTTGGGAGTGGAAGAATCTAGGGTTAAATATTTTGTGGAGTCGGCTTGTTGTTGTTTCCCTTTCAGTTTGATGTCTTCTTCAAATCCGGATGTGCTCTAAAACAGTGCTATATAGAGTGGCCTCTCATATGGCAGTGCTTGTAGAAGATAACGTTATTGTCGTAAGCAATAGTCTGAGTGTGCGACTTGCCACCAAGCTCAATCTAAATTTGTTTTGGCAGGTCCTTGGACAAATCGAGCTCCATACAAATTTTTGCGTAACTACCCCTGGAGAGGTTTCGTGTCTTTTCGGCCAAGGCCACGAAAGTCCCGAATGAGCTGGCGTTCTTTTCAATGCCGCAGGGGCAAAGCAGATTAGGGAGATGTTGGGAAGGGTAATGTCACGACCCGCACCCAGTGTAGGGCACGAAAAGTGGGTACGTCCAGCCTACGTCGCAGTATCGGCGGTAGAACACTGTTCTAGATCACAATTAAAACTAAATACAATATGATATACTCTCCGTGCGGAGGACAATCACAGCAGGATACAACTCAATCACCAAAACTAGAAGTAGCATGATAAGATAACTATGAATCCACAAGAGAAGTATAACAGAAAGAAATAAATCTTGGTGTTATCAACACCAACTCAAACAAGCATAAAATAAATTCAACTCAAGACAACTGAAAATAAAATAAGAAAAACTCTAGCCATCTACTCCAACCTCTACTGTGTCTCCTCTAGGCTAGCAGGTAACATCCAAGCTATCTGTAAAATTTATCAACAGGTCCAGTCAGGACAGGAGCGAGCATAACACATCTCACGCAGTTCATAATATGACAGGATAAGTAAATATGCTATAGAGTAAGATACATGAAACGCTGGAAAATATATGATGTAAAAGAGATGACTGTAAAAAAATATCTATTATAAGTAAAGAACTAACAGTGACTAGTGATGTAGAGTATAAGATAGACATGTGAACGGCTTGATAATAAACATGAAAGTTTGTACATGACTACACTACTTTGGAATTGTTCACATGACCATTTATACTCTCCCGTACCCCAATCAATACACAAGGATCCAGACAGGATATATTATTGTACATGATATCACATGGGGGCCCATAAATGGGTGCAATGAATGTAAACATGGGGGCTCCGTGAACATGTGAGTACATGAATCATGAGAGTGCACATGAATGGTGAAAGCACAGGAATACATGATAAAAGTGAAATGCACATAACATGATGTATCCGATGCTCCTGAGGGGGATAACATCTCATGAAGGGATCCATATAGTACCAATTATAGGGCCTAAAAATCAAGTTGTGCCATGTATTTACCACTTAGCAATCAAGTTGCGCCCCAAAAATCAAGCTGCGCCATTAACATGAAGATCAGAGATCAAATTGCGCCACTGATCAGGCTGCACCATATATCAGACTGCACCCAGTCATATTGTGCCAAAGTCTACGTGGCATCTGACATTTAATTGCCATCATTGTCTGACATCACTGACAACTGACAGTACAGTAAACGAAGAAAATCTCTTCGAATCCCTCAAATTGTGTCGCTTGAGAAGATTTAATTGACAGTTGTCCTGCACATCTTGTGAGTTGCGCCTAGGTGCAATCTAAACAAATTCTTTAATTGTGCCTAGGCGCAATCTGAATAACTTATTCTCAAAAGCTGCCATATGCCTATGCATTAAGTTGTGCCTAGGTGCAACCCAATCAGGCGCAGTTTGACTTATTGACTGAAGCCCGCGCAACCTGATAAAGTTGACACAACTTTCATTTTCTAAAGCTGGATGACATGGCACGCATGCCACTAATCTCTCAAGACGTGTCCACTATTCTGTACATGACCACGCGTATCTCAATCACATGATGCCACGCGTCTAAATACAGTTAGTGCACAATTGGATAACAAAATGAAAGTTGGCACAACATAAGGTTGGCGCAACAAATGTGGCACAATCCAGCCTCGCGCACATCAGAATAACTGCTAAAATAGTTATTTCTAGAACTCTATAAATAGAGTTTCCAATCATTGTTGAAGCATCACACAGAGATCAAGTACTCTTGCAAAATTGCTGCTGCATTCTCCAGAGGCTCTAATCTTCAAATTCACATAGTCCAAGGGATAAAGTGATCGTCTTCTGATCAACAAGAAGAGCAACAAGCGCACGGGGGCTATCACTAAGAACAAATCTGTGTGGACTCCTAAGTCTTCTACGGTTGTTGTTGCCCTGGCACAATCTGCTTCTGTTGCCAAGGCGCAATCTGCCTTTGTGGCTCCGGTGTAGTCTGTTTCTACTACCTGCGCATAGTCCACTCTCACTGCTGCCCGCGTGCAACTTACTCTTCCTGCTGCCTGTGCGCAGTCCACTACTCTCTTTGCTACCAAGGCACAATCTGTTCAAGTTGTTGCTAAGGTATAGTCTACCCATGTTGCTGCCAAGGCACAACCAGTAGCCTATATTGCTAGGGTACAACCAGTAGCCAATAGCACTTTAGCGCAACCCAAGCAATCAGTTATTCAGGTACAGTCTGCTGCTCTGGCGTAGCCCAAGGGAACTAGTCTTTTGGCTATTCCCTCTTCCAATTCTCCAATTCTAAACTTGGAGAAACAATGTTCTACTGCCAAAACTAGACAGAACAAAGGGAAGGGTCCTTTGACATTTCCTCAACTGGTGCAACCTGTGCCTAAAGTGGTCCCACAACAAAACCGAGGGAAACGCTTCTTAGCTAACCCTCTACAAAATAAAGGAAAGCACCCTTTGGTCTTTTTTCAAACTTCCCTAGTCCATGACTCAGAGGAAGATATATCAGATTCCTTTCCTTTAAACAGAGGTCTTCAGATCTCTACTATGGAAAAGAATACTGATCAAAGAGGCATCTTGTCTACCCCTATGGGGTCTGCTCAAGATCTTCCAACCTTGCAAATTTTAAGATCTAAGTAAGAAAAGTTGATGGTATCTCAAACAGAGACACCCGAAGCAGAATTCTCTGATTTACGTGCTTATCTCAATAGGCATCCATCAATATCAACTTCGGTGAAATGCAAGAATTCTATGCCAAAGGCCACTCTGTACCAGAAACCAAAGTTTGAAAAGAAGGACCCAATTACTTATGCTATTGAGTTAAGTACCTCTTTGTACACTCAGGGAACTAAACATCTGAAGAATAGGAGACATGTTCTTAACATCATTAAGGAATATGTTCCTCCGACTTCTTCTCGTCCAGTAGTGGTAACTGATCTCCAGGAACATCTTACACAAAGACGGAAGATCGCAGGGATGTCTCCTTCACCTCTAAATCACTCTTCAGATTGCCACTGCCTTCATGAAGTGGTCATCAAGTGTTGTTGCCAATCAGCTAAATGATCTGTCTTTGATCGTTTGAACTATGTTTCAACTCCTGAACCTATAACAAAAGATGAAGATGAGCCATTATATGCTTCTGTCAATATGACTTTCCAAGGTACTAGGGGTTGGAAACATCCAAGACGTAATGCGTCCCGTAATCCCAGTCAGCAATACTTAGATCAGATTCATGCATCTAGTGAAGGGGTCTTTCAATACACCCGATCAAGAAATCGAAATTTGAACCAAGGTGTCTTTAATCAAGAAGATCTCTCTATCACTCAACTAGGAGAGGACTCTTTATCTGAGTTTGATGCAGATAGTGAAAGTTCTGAACAAACTATCTCGTCAATAGCATCTAGAGAACTGGCGACATATGCCATTATAGAAGATCAAGCCACTTCTAGTCCGTCTAGTCAAGAACAACGAATTGTTGCACTAGAAGACAAGCTGAAGACCATGGCTAAAATAGTCGTAAGTATGTATACTATAATCGTGGCTCAACATACAGTGCCACAGGTTATAAACCCTGCTACAAATCCAGAACTTATAGCTTCTTCTGTATCTGGTAATATCAGTCTGGGTGTACCACCTCTTCAGGGTGCTTCTGTACCAATTCAAGTTGATCCTAATCAGTATGGTGTTGGGGGTGGTAACTATCACGCTATTCCTCCTTCCAATAATTCTAACCAGACTATCAATTCCCAAACATCAGGGGATGCTAATAAAGTTGTAAAACTCTTACGTACACAATTTAAGGCCTTCAAGCAGAAAGATGACCTACAAAGACTTGGCATAAAATAACCATATCCTACAGAATTGAAGGAGGTTCCATTCCCTCCTAAATACGAACTTCCAACCATCATGCTGTTTGATGGCAGCACTTCTCCAAGTCAGTACATCAATCACTTTGAAGTGATGACTGACCAATTACAGCCAAATGATGTTCTCCTTACCAGAGTATTCGTCAGTTGTTTAGCCGGCGCAGCATACGATTGGTATCGTAGTTTGCCAGATAGCTGTATAACTTTTTTACTGGTTTCAAGCAGATGTTCTTGGAACAGTTTTATGAGGGAGTCAACGACATGATAATGTCTGCCCCCATTAAGATCAAACAAAGATACAATGAATCCACAGAGAGTTTCATTGAAAGATTTTGCCGAGAAGCACTTAAAATGCCTTTAGAACTCCATCTGCTGTAACAATAGACACCTGCAAAACTAACTTGTTGTCTATTATCAGCATGTGGACGGGGTCTACACAATTTCAAGATTCGCCTTCTTTTATTGTGAATGCCAAGGCTGCAGAGGTCAGTGCTGAAAAGTTCAAATAGTTAGGAGTTCAAATGACTCATCCTAACCAAGATGAACATTCTATACCCGAGGGTAATAATTGCCAGAATAACCGCAAGGATAAAGAAACATTGGCCATTAATATCAAGGGCAAGGAGTCATTGGCTGTCAATGTTGCTCAGACAGCACCCACTCCATCAGCACCACCACAAAAAATAACTCGTCCAAAAGAAGAGTATTCTTTTGATGAAGATGATACTTTGAGCATCTTTGATTACTTAATTAAAAGTAATAAACTTCAACGGCCAGAAGCAAAACGGCCAGAAGAAGTGGGTAAAACTGATCACCCTAAATATTGTGTTTATCACAGATTTATAGGGCATCCAACTAGAGCATGCTACGTCCTTAAAGGTAAAATCTAGAAGATGGTCAACTATGAGCAATTACTCTGTAGCAGGATGAGAAGACGGTGACGACTAATGTCATCTCTGTACAGTTTGGTAATTTTCTACCACAACTTGTGTAAGATGGTGTTGTCCCCGCTACTTTCGAGATTGTGAATCTTCCACCTCCCCAAAATGAGGGTCTTGTTCCACTATCAACTGACAGCGGGGAAATTATGTGGATTCATCTAGATCTGGTAGTAGATTTCGAAGCACCTTCCTCTTCCAAGCAAAAGAAGCACTCCAAAATTAAATCCAAGAGCTGCAACATGGTATCCTTTGAACCAGTAGCAGAAGAAGAAATTCTAATTGGCACTAGATCTGGAAAACCCTATCTTCGGGAATATTTCGAAAGTCAAGAGAATTATGCCCTATCTCCTTATGCTCCTCCTACATCATCTTTTCCTGCTAAGAATATACTGTCTACATCCCTGCCGGTGGTTGAACCAACTCCTTCTAAACCGACATCAACAGACAAAGTAAAACAACCTGTCCATTTTGACAAAGCATTGAAGAAGTCTTTATCTCTTGGACTTGAAAAACAATATAATTTTGACATATTGGCTCAATTAGCCAATACTCCAACAAGATTGTCAATCTTTGAACTCTTACGTCTCTTAAAAGAAACTCGAGAGACGTTAAGTGAAGCTCTGATGCAGGCTGACACTTGTCTTACTCTTTTCAAAAAACATGAAAAGGAGTCAGTCAGCTGTGCACATTGTCATAGTATATTTGAATTAATGCCCAATATTACTTTTACACAAGATGACATGTTGTTAAAAGACAATCGTCATGATCGGCCTCTCTATTTCACGGGGTATGTGGATACCATGAAAGTTGATCGCATTCTGATTGACCCTGTAACACCCATATCTCAGAACACGTATTTTAGTTAGGCCTGCATGTATCTTGGACCTGTATTTTATTTTCTCAGATTCTGGCCTGTAATTGTATTTTGGCTCGACATGCAGATTTTTGGTTTTCTCGTAAAGTAGGTTTTGACTTGGCTTGGTTTTATTTTGTGGAGTAGGATTGGTTTGGTTTGGTTTAACATGCATTTGGAACACCTTAGCTAACCTCCACCCTCAACACAACATATCCTCCACCATTAAATCCCACCTAACTTTTCTCTCCTCTTTACTTTCATTTATTTTCCTCCATCTTCTTCATCCTTCCTTCACACAACACCTCCACCCATAGGCAAGTATACCTTGCCAATAAATAAGCACCACATTTTATTTGTCCATTAGTTAGATTAGGACATGGAGATCAACAATAGAACTTGACATTTTTGGATTTGGAGTTTCCATTTTTCTAGATCTAAGTTTTAACCATTTTCAAAAATTCTTGGTTTTGATCTATTAAACTTTGATTTTTGCTTGTTTTGATGCTTCCATGTGGAAGAGAATTCAATTTTACACAAGTTAGAACTTTGAAAATCCATATTTCGTTTTGATTCGGCCTAGATATGAAGATTTGAAGTTTTGGTGTTCTTGAATAGTTCATCTCAGCCTTGGAGAAGGAGACCCCCCCTCGGCCTGCGCTCTTTAGCGCAGGACTGACTTGTGCTCATGCCCCATGGGCTGAACCGCGCAGCATTCCCCCGCGTCGTACTCTTTAGCGCCGGTCGCTGACCGTGCAGCCTGGCCGTTGCCCGATTGCGTACTTGGCCCCCATACACCATCGGCTCATGCGCACTTGGCCCCTGCGCCATCGGCTCATGCGCACTTGGCCCCCTGTGCCATTGGCTCATGCGCACTTGGCCCCATGTGCCTCCCAACCCTGCGCTCTGTGCCCCTGCGCACTTGGCGCCCTACGCAGCTGACACCCTGCGCAATCCAACCCCCTGACCCCTTGCGCAACCTATTGGCTCTTGGAGTTTTGGTTTTATTTCTTTAAGCTTGGCTTCTCTTTTGTGGATTGGATTTTTAGATCTTGTTCCACACAGTACGACTATCTTGACCCAACACGACCTGACCCGATTTTTAGTAATTGCTACGACTTGTACGGTCTTCATGATTTCTGTGATTTATGATCCTAGTACTCTCTGATCTTCATAGTAGTGACCCGATGGGGTACATTCTTGACTTGTAACCTGATAACTTGATAGTGGCCCATGGCGGCGCACTCTTGACTTGTAACTTGTAACTTGTAACTTGACTTGACTTGATGCTGTTACGACGGCTAACTTGACTAGTATAACCAACTTTGACACCGTGGGTGTTCTTGCTTGCTTGCTTGTGAAATCTACTTGTCTTGTCTTGCATCATGTCTAGGACGTGACTCCCTGGGTTCCCACGGTCAGGGATTCGCACTGAATATGGATTAGGCTAATGATTAGATCTAACTATAGTTCATGAAGAATTTCCAGTCACAGACAGTCTCGTTATCTGGGCACTTTAATTGGACTTGTAGCTTGTCGACGAGTAGAGCACATTTCCAGCACACTATCATGTGTTGCACCCTCTAAGTCACCTAAGGGTATATCGTCTCCTGGGCGATGTACCCAACCATACTCTCAACCCGCGGAAGGATAACTGGATAGTCTGCAGGGCTTGGGACTGGAAAATTCTCACTTGCATCTTGTTAGTAATTAGGCTTGTGATAACCCTAGTTAGTTAAAGTAGTAAGCCGTAGTAATTGCTTGGCCGCTTGCGAATGGATGTTGTCTAGCCCTATCTAAGTCTTGATTAGTCCAGTACCTAGTTCTTCCCCTAGAACATGACCGTTTTACTTATTTCTAACAATAAATTGATAGGGACACGTGCTATTCAGGTGAAGGGTTACAACCCCGGTCCTTGTGTGGTTTACGGGTTGTAAATTGGCTCCCGAAGTAGTCTCATGTCCCTAGTCGTTTATTATCTTGCTGTACTTTTATTACTTGTACTTTTCTTCCAATTTCTTATGTTCTGATATGCTGGTTTTGTTCTTATTTCGTGGCCTCCTTTGTGGCACTTGCTCTTTCTGGGGTTTGACCCAGCTGGTTTTGTGTGGCCAGATTTTGGAGCAACTTCCGAGGATCTACCGAACCTCCAGCCCGATGGTGGCGACTAGATGGAATCCGGGCTACGAGTAGGTTTTCTATTTTGTTTCGCTCACTCTATTGTAAATTATTCTTTTGAGGCGTTTAGCCGACGAGCACCTGTTAGCTCGATGCACATTTACTTACTGTCTGTCTACGGGCTGTAAACATGATTAACAAATCCTAGGGTTGATCATGTATGACTTAACTCTTGCTAGTCCTTGCATTTTGTACGACTAGCTTCATGATCAGCTGAATATGTAATATTTGGGACGCCTTTTATTGTATATTTGGTGATTAAACATCTTGTAATTGTATTACTTGCTTGAGATTGAGACAGTAGGCTTGACCTTAAGAGACTGTTGGCTTGTAGTAAACCCTCATATCTAGATAGCCGCGACCGTATAGCGATATGGACTTCATTTCAATATACGTAGCTGGCTATGTTCGCCCCCGCTCTCCACTATTCTGGTTCTGGGGCGTGACATGGTTTAAGTGGTGGCCCATGCAGGTCTTGTCAATCAAGAAATATGAGGGTTTATCGATAGATGTCTCAATCAGTACTCGTCCTTGATCTCCGTTCATATCCTCTGAATCTCTGGAATCTTGACTTGATCACATGCTTGTATCGTTGATCTGTCCTGGTCCTTCCTTATTGTTTTTTCTGTGTCGTCTTCTTCAGCGGCACTGTACCCGACCCTGCCGATCAGCAAGGTAGAGCACTTCATGTGGACCAACAACCAGGAGATCAAGCCCAGCACTCCAGAGTAGCCTCCAGAGTTATACCTACTGGAGGAGAGCCCCCAGTTCAGCCCGTTCAGCCTGCCGAGCCGGATGATGGCACCTTGGTAGGTCTCATCAGAACCTTGATAGCTTCCTAAGATCGCAGAGGAGACGCCTTGCACCAGGCAGTAGAAGATGCTTTGACCAGAGGCGATCACCCAGGGAACAGCGCGGCCAACAGCTTCAAGCGCTTGAACCCTCCCTTCTTCGACGGCAGTGAAGATACGATTGCCGCGGACGCTTGGCTTCAGGATACCGAGGTGATTCTGGAAGCAGCTAGAACACCTGAGAATGAAAAGGTGGCCGTGGTACGACTACAGTTGCTGGACTTAGCTCGCAGTTGGTGGGCAACGTAGGCCATGGAATTAGTGGCACCCATTGCTTGGGCAGTGTTTAGAGAGAGATTCCAAATAAAGTATTTCGATGCTGTAGCTCGGTACGACCTACAGACGAGATTTACCAACTTGAAGCAAGGAGACAGAACAGTCGACAGTTATGCATCTGAGTTTTCTAGACACAGTAGGTTTGCCCCCACCTTGGTGGCAACCGAGTTTGATAGGGCCCAGCGGTTCCAGCAGGGACTGCACTTGGAGATCTTGTTGGCAGTCGAGCAGTTCGAGCACCAGACGTTCGATGCAGTTTTGAGAGCAGCCAGGAGGCATGAGTACACCTCCTAGAGGATTATGGATAGGACCGGAGGTAGGAAGCGATCCCACAGTCAGATGCACCAATCATCAGCTCCAGCCCCGGCAGCTAGGGGTTTGACTATTGGAACTCCGAGGCGGGCGGCCTCAGTAACGTCGGTTCAGCATTCGACCCTGACGTACCCGCAGCAGCAGAAGCAGAAGCAGACTTCCGCGATGGGATGTTCTCATTGTGGGAAGCCAGGCCATGTGGTGGCAGATTATCGTAGGGCGCAAGGATTGTGTCTGGCTTGTGGAGCGGCAGATCACAAGATAGGAGCCTGCCCGAATAGGGGTAGTTCATCCTCCTCCAACCTAACCAGTCCATCGGTTAGGGGACCGGCACCTGTGCAGCAGCAGCAGTACCCGAGGCGATTGTTACCTCAGGCCCAAGCATTTTATCAGCAGAACCAGCAGCAGTATACCCAAGCCCAAGTACAGAGCAGGCAGAGAGGTTTCCAGCAGAGGGGACCCGCAGTTAGAGGTCAGGCCATGATGATGGCTATGGAAGAAGAAGTTGCACCAGGTAAGGTAGTGGCAGGTACTATTCTCGTCAACTTCTCTCCAGCATTGGTATTATTTGATTCTGGTGCATCGCATTCATTCATGTTTGCACAATTCGCGACACAGATAAGATTGGAGCCAGAGTCATTATCAGTAAGACTCAATATACTTACTGGTAATGGTCTTGTGGGAGTAGATCGAGTGTTTTCCTCGTGTCGAATCATAGTTAGCGGTAGAGAGTTCCCCGCTAGATTTATAGAATTCCCTACGGCAGACTATGATGTAGTCTTAGGCATGGATTGGTTAAGGAATCAGTATGCTAGGTTAGACTGCCATGTTGGCAGAGTTGTTTTCAGCATTCCAGGCGAGCCAGAGTTCTCATTTTCCAGAGGCGCGGTGGAGCCATCTTCCCCAGTGTTACGGATGGCAGTAGCAGCGGAGCAGTTACCCCGGATAGTTAAAGAGTTTCCAGATGTCTTTCCAGAAGAACTTCCAAGAATGCCGCCAGAGCGGGAGATCGAGTTCACTATAGACTTAATCCCCGGAACAACACCAGTATCAGAGCGAGTCTACAGGATGGCGCCTTCAGAGCTAGAGATTTTGTACAAGATGATTGAAGAACTTAGGACCAAATGATTCATTCGTACAAGTGGATCGCCTTGGGGAGCCCCGATGCTTCTTGTGAAAAAGAAGGATGGTACGTCCAGGTTATGTGTAGATTATCGTACCTTGAACTCAGTGACAATCAAGAACAGATACCCTCTCCCGAGGATAGATGACTTGTTTGATCAACTCAAAGGGGCTTCAGTGTTCTCGAAGATAGACTTGCGATCAGGATACCACCAGATCAGAGTCAAAGAGCAGGACATCCCGAAGACAGCTTTTCGATTTAGGTATGGGCATTGGGAGTTCCTTGTTATGCCCTTTTGAGCGACCAATGCGCCAGCCGTATTCATGGACCTCATGAATCATATTTTTATGCCTTATTTGGATCAGTTCGTGATCATGTTTCTAGATGATATCCTGGTCTACAGCAAGAGCGAAGCAGAGCATAAGCAGCATCGCAGAATCGTCCTTCAGACGCTTAGAGAGCATCAGTTGTACGCCAAGTTCAGTAAATGCGAGTTCTGGCTCGATCGTATTTCGTACATGGGTCACATCATTACTCGAAGGGGAGTAGAAGTGGATCCCCAGAAGATTGTGGCTATCGAGTCATGGCCAGTGCCTAGCTCAGTGGCAGAGGTTCGCAGCTTCCTTGGATTAGCCGGCTACTACCGGTGATTCCTTTCAGATTTTACAAGGATTTCGGCGCCGATGACCCAGTTGACCCACAAAGATGTGCAGTTCGTTTGGACAGCGGAGTGTCAGGAATCATTTGAGAAGTTGAAGCGAGGTTTGATAACGGCTCCTATTCTCACGCTTCCTATGGGACCGAAGGATTCATAGTTTACTGTGACGCTTCATGTAGAGGATTAGGATGTGTCTTGATGCAACATGGGAAGGTAATATCTTATGTATCACGTCAACTTCGTGATCATGAGAAGAATTACTCGACCCACGACTTGGAGCTGGCAGCAGTAGTGTTTGCACTTAAGTTGTGGAGGTACTACTTGTATGGAGAGAGAGTGGAGATATTTACTGATCACAAGAGCCTGAAGTATGTTTTCACCAAGAAGGACCTTAATATGCGGCAGAGAAGATGGCTTGAGCTACTGTGGACTACGATGTGGATTTGCAATATCACCCAGGAAAGGCCAACGTTGTAACAGATGCGTTGAGCCGGAGAGCCGGAGTTTACCTCCTAACGGTACAACCAGAGTTATTGGCAGATTTTCAGAAGATGGGAATTGAGGTGGTTCTTCCTACCAGTGTGGTATTGATGGCCAGTCTACAGGTTCAGTCCAGCATAGTTGAGAGAATCCGGATGGCGCAGTCTACAGATTCCAAGACTCAGTGGCTCAGAGCAGAATGTGAGGCAGGAAGAAGATCAGAGTTGTGCATTCATGAAGATGGTATACTTCGACATGGCACTCGTCTTTGTGTACCCAGTAGAGATATTAGACAAGAGGTCATGGCAGAAGCTCACAGTTCACAGTATTCTATTCATCCTGGTGGTACGAAGATGTACCGTGATATTCCTCAGCATTTCTGGTAGAATGGCATGAAGAAGGAGATAGCCCGGTTTGTCTCTCGGTGTTTGGTTTGCCAGCAAGTTAAAGCTGAACATCAGAGGCCCGCTGGACTTCTTCAGCCCTTGCCAATTCCAGAATGGAAATAGGAGCATGTGACCATGGATTTTATGACTGGATTTCCTAGATCCCCGGTTGGTCGAGATGCTATTTGGGTTATAGTTGACCAGCTCACGAAGGTAGCTCATTTTCTCTTATTCAGAGTTGGGCAGTCAACGGCTCAGTTGGCAGAGATATATCTCAGGCAGATTGTCAGGCTTCACGGTGTGCCCGTCAGTATCACCTCGGACCGAGATTCAAGGTTCACGTCCCACTTTTGGCATAGCCTGCAAGAAAGTTTGGGAACTCGTCTCCAGTTCAGTTCGACTTATCATCCGCAGACAGATGGTCAGTCAGAGCGTACAATCCAGACTCTTGAAGACATGTTGAGATCTTGTACACTTGACTTCGGTGGTTCGTGGGAAGATCACCTGTACCTGGTGGAGTTCTCGTACAACAATAGTTTCTAGGCCAGTATTCAGATGGCTCCGTTCGAGGCTCTGTATGGTAGGAAGTGCAGATCCCCGCTAGCATAGGATGATGTTGGAGAGAGGCAGATGCTCGGTCCAGAAATGATTGCCCAGACAGTTGAAGTGGTCAGAAAGATCAGAGATCGTCTTCGAGTTGCCCAAGATTGCCAGCAGCATTGGGCCGATGGTCATCGGTGTCCCTTAGAGTTTGCTATCGGCGACCATGTATTCCTTAGGATCTCGCCTAACCACGGTGTCATTCGCTTTGGCGTGCGGGGAAAGCTTAGTCCTAGGTATATAGGGCCGTTCGATATCCTGGAGCGAGTAGGAGATGTATCCTATCGTCTTGCTCTTCCGCCGTCGCTAAGTGAGGTGCATGATGTATTCTATGTGTCCCAATTACGACGGTATATCCCGGACCCGAGCCATATCCTAGATCATTCGGAACTGGTTGTTGGTACCAACCTTTCGTATGAGGAAAGGCCCATGTCTATATTGGACCGGAGAGAAAAAATACTCAAGAACAAGACTATCAGTTTAGTCCGCGTTGCTTGGGGTCGCCACTCTCTAGGTTAGTCAACGTGGGAGCGTGAGGACGACATCCTATCGCGATATCCTTACCTGTTTGACTCATAAGGTATAATGTCTTCCTTATGCCTTATGCCTTCCGTCCTTGCTTGCATGCGTGATTGTTTGATTAACTGCTTAGTATAGCTTGCATGTAAATAAGTATGACTTGTCCTTGTCTCTCTAGCCTCTTAAATTAAATTCCGAGGACGGAATTCTTTTAAGGTGGGTAGAGTTGTAACACCCATATCTCAGAACACGTATTTTGGTTAGGCCTGCATGTATCTTGGATGTGTATTTTATTTTCTCAGATTCTGGCCTGTAATTGTATTTTGGCTCGACATGCAGATTTTTGGTTTTCTCGTAAAATGGGTTTTGACTTGGCTTGGTTTTATTTTGTGGAGTAGGATTGGTTTGGTTTGGTTTAACATGCATTTGGAACACCTTAGCTAACCTCCACCCTCAACACAACATATCCTCCACCATTAAATCCCACCTAACTTTTCTCTCTTCTCTTTACTTTCATTTATTTTCCTCCATCTTCTTCATCCTTCCTCCACACAACACCTCCACCCATAGGCAAGTGCACCTTGCCAACAAATAAGCACCACATTTTATTGATCCATTAGTTAGATTAGGACATGGAGATCAACATTAGAACTTAACATTTTTGGATTTAGAGTTTCTATTTTTCTAGATCTAGGTTTTAACCATTTTCGGAAATTCTTGGTTTTGATCTATTAAACTTTGATTTTTGCTTGTTTTGATGCTTCCATGTGGAAGAGAATTCAATTTTACACAAGTTAGAACTTTGGAAATCCAGATTTCATTTTGATTCGGCCAAGGTATGAAGATTTGAAGTTTTGGTGTTCTTGAGAAGTTCATCTCAGCCTTGGAGAAGAAGACCCCCCCCCCTCGGCCTGCCCTCTTTAGCGCAGGACTGACATGCGCTCATGCCCCCTGGGCTGAACCACACAGCATTCCCCGCGCCGCGCTCTTTAGCGCTGGTCACTGACCGCGCAGCCTGGCCGTTGCCCGATTGCGCACTTGGCCCCCCTGCGCCATCGACTCATACGCACTTGGCCACCTGCGCCATCGGCTCATGCGCACTTGGCCCCCTGCGCTATTAGCTCATGCGCACTTGGCCCCATGCGCCACCCAACCCTGCGCCCTGTGCCCCTGCGCACTTGGCGCCCTGCGCAGCTGACAACCTGCGCAATCCAACCCCCTGACCCCTTGCGCAACCCATTGGCTCTTGGAGTTTTGGTTTTATTTCTTTAAGCTTGGCTTCTCTTTTGTGGATTAGATTTTTAGATCTTGTTCCACACAGCACGACTACCTTGACCCAACACGACCTGACACGATTTTTAGTAATTGCTACGACTAGTACGGTCTTCATGATTTCTGTGATTTATGATCCTAGTACTCTCTGATCTTCATGGTAGTGACCCGATGGGGTGCATTCTTGACTTATAACCTGATAACTTGATAGTGGCCCATGGCGGTGCACTCTTGACTTGTAACTTGTAACTTGACTTGACTTGATGCTATTGCGACGGCTAACTTGACTAGTATAACCAACTCTGACACCGTGGGTGTTCCTGCTTCCTTGCTTGTAAAATCTACTTTTTTGTCTTCTATCATGTCTAGGACGTGACTCCCTGGGTTCCCACGATCAGAGATTCGCACTAGATATGGATTAGGCTAATGATTAGATCTAACTATAGTTCATGGAGAATTTCCAGTCACAGGCAGTCTCGTTATCCGGGCGCTTTAATTGGACTTGTAGCTTGCCGATGAGTAGAGCACATTTCCAGCACACTATCATGTGTTGCACCCTCTAAGTCACCTAAGGGTATATCGTCTCCTGGGCGATGTACCCAACCATACTCTCAACCCGCGGAAGGATAACTGAATAGTCTGCAGGGCTTGGGACTGGGAAATTCTCACTTGCATCTTGTTAGTTATTAGGCTTGTGATAACTCTCGTTAGTTAAAGTAGTAAGCCGTAGTAATTGCTTGGCCGCTTGCGAATGGACGTTGTCTAGCCCTGTCTAAGTCTTGTTTAGTCCCAGTACCTAGTTCTTCCCCTAGAACATGACCGTTTTACTTATTTCTAACAATAAATGGATAGGGACACGTGCTATTCAGGTGAAGGGTTACAACCCCGGTCCTTGTGTGGTTTACGGGTTGTAAACTAGCTCCCGGAGTAGTCTCATGTCCTTAGTCGTTTATTGTCTTGCTATACTTTTATTACTTGTACTTTTCTTCCAATTTCTTATGTTCTGATATGCTGGTTTTGTTCTTATTTCGTGGCCTCCTTTGTGGCACTTGCTCTTTCTGGGGTTTGACCTAGCTGGTTTTGTGTGGCCAGATTTTGGAGCAACTCCCGAGGATCTACCGAACCTCCAACCCGATGGTGGCGACTAGAAGGAACCCGTGTAATGCCTGTGGTTCGTATTACGTATTTCTGGAATACGTGTACGTATTTATTCTTGTATTGTATGATTTCCTTGCTTAATTTCCTCCCTGGGCTTGGTTTATTCTTGGTTTGGGTTGGCTTGGTTCGGTTTGGGATTACTCTTGGTTTATCATGAACCAAGGGGTGAACCCCCTACCTACCACCACCACTACCATTTATTAACCCTTCTCATTTCTCTCTCTTCATTTATCATCTTCTCCACCATTACTTCCTTACCTACCAATGAGAGGGAGAGAGAGGTCTAGGCAAGTGCAACTTGCTTCCACAAGAGAGCTCATTTTTATTGTTCCATTAGCTTCTCCTCATGTTTCTAAGACACATTAGAACTTGTCATTTTCCATTTTGAGGCTTTAATTTTTGTAGATCTAAAAATTAGTTATTTTCAGATTTTGGTGGTTTTGATCTATCAAACTTCTTTGTTTTCAAGTTTTGATGGTTCCATATTGTAGATAATTTTATTCTACCCAATTTTGACCTTTGAAAAGTTGGATTTGGACTTATTTTGACCAAGTTATGGACTTTTGAAGCTTTGGGTTCAACCATGGAGTTCTTGCTTATTTGGAGAAGACAGTGAGCAGTGCACGAGCTTTTTAGCTTGTGCCACTGAGCTGCGTGCGCTCTTTAGCGCAGCGCAGACTGACTCATACGCTGCCTTGTAGAGGAGTCGTATGGAGTACATCCTTGATGAGGAGTCGTATGGACCTCATACGCTGCCTTGAAGAGGAGTCGTATGGAGTACATACGCTGCCTTGATGAGGAGTCGTATGGACCTCATACGCTGCGTTGAAGAGGAGTCGTATGGAGTACATACGCTGCCTTTTGGAGACGTATGTCTTGCACACCTTGACCTGAGCGTAGCCTGACCTGAGCGTAGCTTGACCTGAGCGTAGCCTGACCTGAGCGTAGCTTGACCTGAGCGTAGCTTGACCTGAGCGTAGCCTGACCTGTGCGTAGCCTGACTTGAGCGTAGCATGACTTGAGCGTAGCCAGACTTGAGCGTAGCATGACTTGAGCGTAGCCTGACTTGAGCGCAGTCCGACTACCCTGGATCTTCTATAGCCCTGTATATTGATATTTTATTAGATATTTAACGTCCATTTTATATCCTTACGCCTTTTGTCCTGAACTTGATAATCACGAATTTACTTGATACGTTTGGAATTGATAATTGAGCATGACGTGATAGTGACCCGTAGTGGTGCACTCCTGACATAATAACCTGACATGACCTGATAGTGGCCCGTCGTGGCGCACTCCTGACAAGTACACTTGATATGATAAACCTGACATAATTATCTCGAATAGCTGTTGCGACGGCTACCTGACATGACATGACCTGTATAATTAATCTGGACACCGTGGATGATTGTGTTTGTATAAATAAACCAGTCCTGTCTTGCATCATGTCTAGGACAGGGACTTCTGAGTACCACGGTCAGGAGTACCTACTAAAATGGACTAAGGCTAATAACTAGATTAATACATTAGTCATGACGAGATTTCCCAGCTACAGGCAATCCCGTTACCTGGGCACGCCTTGGGATCTGTAGCCTGCCGTCGAGTAGGGCACATTTCCAGCACACTGTCATGTGTTGCACCCTTCAAGCTACCTAAGGGTACATTCGTTTCCTGGACGATGTACCCACCTGAATTCAACTCTAAATCCTTCAACCCGGGTAACCTGGATGGTCTGCAGGGCTTGTGGCTGTGGAATAATCTTACTGCATCTTGTTAGTAATTAGGCTTGTGACAACCCTAGTTAGTTAAAGTATCAAGCAGTAATTCTTGCTTGGCCGCGAAGTGATTGGATGGAGTCCAACCAGTCTAGTTTTGCCCTGATCCTGTTCCAAATTATTGAATGACCAGAATGCTTGTATTTATTTTATCGATAAATGGTGAGAATTCCAAGTTCTGTTCAGACGAAGGGTTACAACCCCGGTCCTTGTTTGGTTTACGGGTTGTAACCTGGTTATCTGAATAGTTCCATGGTTATCTCGTTGTATATCATCCTGGTGTATTTTCTTTATTTCCAGTTCTTACTTTTATTTATATCTTGTGCTGATTGCTGGTTTTAGTTCTTAAGTGAAGCCTCCTTTGTGGCACTTGCTCTTTCTGGAGTCTGACCCAGCTGGTTTTGTGTGGCCAGATTTCGGAGCAGCTCCAGAGGATCTACCGACCTTCAAGCCAGATGGTGGCTACTAGACGGAACCCTGGCAACGAGTGGGTTATTTTTGGCTCTCCCACTCTATTGTAAAAATATTCTTTTGAGGCGTTTAGCCGACGAGCACCTGTTTAGCTCGATTGCACTTACTTACTGTCTGCCTACGGGCTGTAACATGATTAACAGATCCTAGGGTTGATCATGTATGATTAAACTCTTGCTTGTCCTAACATTTTGTAACGACTAGCTTCATGATCAACTGAATATGTAATGTTTGGGACGCCTTACTATTGTATATTTAATGATCATACATCTTGTGACTTTTACTTACTTGCTTGTGATTGAGACACTAGGCTTGTTCATGACCTTAAGAGACTGTTGGCTTGTAGATAAACCCTTATGTATCTAGACAGCCGTGACCGTATAGTGAGATGGATTCCATTTCATATACGTAGCTAGCTATGTCTGCCCCCGCTCTCCAGTATTCTGGTTCTGGGGCGTGACAACCCGGGCTACGAGTGGGTTTTCTATTTTGTTTCGCTCACTCTATTGTAAATTATTCTTTTGAGGCATTTAGCCGACGAGCACCTGTTAGCTCGATGGACATTTACTTACTGTCTGCCTACGGGCTGTAAACATGATTAACAAATCCTAGGGTTGATCATGTATGACTTAACTCTTGCTAGTCCTTGCATTTTGTACGACTAGCTTCATGATCAGCTGAATATGTAATATTTGGGACGCCTTTTATTGTATATTTGGTGATTAAACATCTTGTAATTGTATTACTTGCTTGAGATTGAGACAGTAGGCTTGACCTTAAGAGACTGTTGGCATGTAGTAAACCCTCATATCTAGACAGCCGCGACCATATAGCGATATGGACTTCATTTTAATATACGTAGCTGGCTATGTTCGCCCCCGCTCTCCAGTATTCTGGTTCTGGGGCGTGACAGACCCAGGATCTGCTCTTAGTATCATGTCGAAGTCTTTGCTGGATGCTTTGAAGATCCCAGTACATAATCTTTCTACAACTATCACGACCATCTTGGGGTTCAATCAAGAAAAAAGTGAACCTTTGGGGATGATACGCTTGAAACTTCAAATTGGCAATCTTCGTACAAAGGTGACTTTCTATGTAATTGATAATCATGGCTCATACAATGCTTTGTTAGGAAGGCCATTCCTCCATGAATACAATATTGTACCTTCTACTCTCCACCAGTGTTTCAAATATATGGATGGTAATGGAGAAGTCCAAAACCTGAATCCTTTCGAAGGAGTTGAATCATACAGCAACGACTCTCGCATGTATAAAGAGGAATTCATGAAGGTGGTACTGGCAATGGACACGGATGAAGAACAGAAAAGTGTACCAAATGATACTTTGGTGATCCCTGTCAAAGGACGTACTTCATGTCCTCAGTCTTCTAAACCACTGACTATCTATCTTTCTTCCCATGAGAAGCAGCTTCCTGGTGATAGTCAGGAACAAAGGGAGCTCACCTCTTCTGAGCCGCTTGTAATCGACCTTCGTCGTAAAAAGCCCTCTCCTCTTTATCGCTCTTATTCTCCCCCTCTTGTCATCAATCTAAGTCTGCTAAGGCTAAAGGTCCTGTTGTAAATGATGGTGTAAAAATTATAAAGCATCTCCTTTGCAGTATATTGATGCCTCTTACTATACTTAATGTTACTTGGATGTGCTAGATAGCTTTAAACCACTTACAATAGGAGTCGTATCATCTCTGCGAAATATGGTATCATTGGATTCAATACA
Organism: Iris pallida; assembly: GCA_029216955.1. Taxonomy (NCBI): domain Eukaryota; kingdom Viridiplantae; phylum Streptophyta; class Magnoliopsida; order Asparagales; family Iridaceae; genus Iris; species Iris pallida. Next base: position 5,688,841 of record JANAVB010039219.1, on the reverse strand, counting down.
AGAGTCGTACTTCTTAGTACCGTCTCGAATGAAAGATGAAAGGCCTATACTTTTTAATAAAAAAGAGGAACAAAAAATCATGCTCTATAATGATAATAGAGATGATACAGGAAGACTACAATTACGTCGCTATAGTCCACAAGCCAAAGCAATCATTCATAAAATTGGCTATGATTTCAGAACAGGCCTCAACAGCGGCAAAGGAAGACGGACTCCCCTTCGTATCTCTGTTCCAAAAGAAAAATCACAACAATATAACAGTAAATCGAAGCGGGGATTAGGTTATGCTTCACCACTTCTAACTCCAGAATATTTCGAATCTAATGAAGAAGAACGATCTAACTCTTCTGATTCTATCTCATGGGATTCTGATACCAGTATTGGTCATGTTTATAGGGTAACAGTATCTTCTAACATGGTGTCTGCCGAAATCTCGGAAGATGATGAAGATGACATTGAAGAAGCTCCTGAAATGGACCCTTGGACACAAAGGATGGACAATCAGTGGGAACTTCATTTTAAACAACGAGAGCCACCTACTGAGGATCAACTAGTCCAAATCGATATTAGAGAGGAGGGCGTATCACTACCAATCTTCATTTGCAAAAATCTCTCTGAGAATGACAAACAAGAATTAATTCACCTTGTTCGTGAATATATAGATATCTTCGCCTAGAGTTATGAAGATATGCCAGGATTAGATCCTCAAGTTGCAACTCATAAACTTAATATCCTGCCAAATGCTAAGCCAGTCAAACAATAGAAGCGACGATTCAAGCCTGAAATGATGGATGTAATTGATGATGAAGTCAAAAAGCTTATAGCTTGTGGTTTTATCAGAGAAGAACGACATCCTGACTGGGCAGCCAACGTTGTACCAGTTTTGAAGAAGACTGGAAAGGTTCAGGTTTGCATAGACTTTCGGGATCTCAATGCTACTTGTCCTAAAGGCGAATTCCCTCTTTCAATTACTGATGTCATGATCGAAAATACATGTGAATTCGAATGAATCTCTTTCATGGATGGGTTTTCTGGATATAATCAAATTCGGATAAATCCTGAAGATAAAAAACACACTTCATTCCGTACTCCTCGTGAAGTATACTGTTATATAGTCATGCCGTTTGGTCTTAAGAACGCAGGTGCAACCTACCAGTGGGCTATGAGTACTATCTTTCAAGATCATTTACGAAAGACTGTCGAATGCTATGTTGACGATATTGCTGTCAAAAGTCGTCTAAAGGAATATCACATTCAAGATTTAAGAACTATTTTCAATCTAATTCGCCAGCATCAACTCAAAATGAACCCCACTAAGTCTTTCTTGGGTGTCTCTAGTGGCAAATTTCTCGGCTTTGTCATTACCTCTAAGGGTATACACGTTGATCCCGAAAAGATCAAAGCCATTCAAGAGATGCATCCTCCACGCAACCTAAAAGAGCTACGAGGATTCCAAGGTTGACTTGCGTACATCAGGCGGTTCATTTTGAATTTATCTGGACGTTGCAGACCATTTACTCAGTTAATGAAGAAAGGTGTATCTTTCGTTTGGACGGAAGAATGTCAACGAGCATTTGATGACATAAAATAGTATTTAATGAGTCCACCAGTTCTTGTACCACCGATCTCAGGAATACCTTTCTTAATGTATGTCCGGGCATGGACCATTCTTTGGGAGCATTACTGGCTCAGAAGAACAAGGAAGGTCATGAACAAGCCATCTACTACCTTAGTCGAACGATGATTGGAGCTGAACATCGTTATAGTCTGGTGGAGAAGGAATGTTTAGCCTTAATGTTTGCCGTTCAGAAGACAAGACATTACATCATAGGCCAAACTATTCGTGTTATATCCTGAGTCAATCCTCTTCGGGTTTTAATGAAGAAGGAAAGTATACTTAATTCCAGGCTTGCTACATAGGCCATTTATTAGCACAATATGACATGGTGTATGTTCCCCAAAAGTTTGTAAATGGCCAAGCACTTGCTGACTTCTTAGCAGCTAATCCTGTCCCTGAAACATCTAAACTCAATGACGAGATTCCAGACGAAACATTGGAATCAAATATGATCTCAGAAGAATTTCCTACTTGGTGTTTATTCTTTGACGGAGCATCTAGAATTGGACCTGAAGGCACCTTGGTTGCTGGAGTAGGAATTGTTCTTGTTTCACCGGATGGATTAGCTATTAAGAGAGCTTATTCTTTAGACGAGTCATGCTCCAACAATGTAGCAGAATACAATGCTTTACTTATTGGACTCCAATTAGCCAAACAACTGGATATTGAATATCTTGAGGTATATGGTGATTCTAAACTGATTCTTAATCAGGTTAGAGGCATATATGAAGTCCGACATCAAGATCTGGTACCATACCATGAAGCAGCTATCAGAATAGCTTCTTCGTTCAAAGGGTTCTTCATCGAACATGTATGTCGTGCATGTAATACAGAAGCTGATGCCTTAGCTAACCTAGCTGCGGTATTGGCAGTTCCAGTCAAAAGACAACAAATGGTTGTTATCTCTAATAGAGAACTATTTTGTGTTGAAAACAACCATAACATTGAATTCATCAATTCAACTAAAGTCAATGTCATTAGCGAGGACTGGAGAGCACCTTTCATTGATTTTGCAGTACATGACATATTACCAAAAGATCCTAAGGAAGCTATAAGTATTCATCGTCGATCACTTCGATTCTATTATAATCATACTATTAAAACTCTCTATCGAAGAACTTTTGATGGATTACTTTTGAGATGTCTTACTGGTAATGAAGCAAAGCAGATATTATACGAAGCTCATGATGGTGTTTGTGGAGCACATCAGCCTGGTCCTAAATAATAGGATCGTATTTGACGTATGGGCTACTACTGGTCCTCAATGGTATCAGATGTTATTGACTATGCAAGAAAATGTCGTGTATGTCAGATTTATGTAGATTTCATTCACCAACCGTCGAAATTTTTTCTTCCGACTGCTGTCTCATGGCCCTTCGAAGCTTGGGGCATGGATATAATTGGCTCTATCAATCCTCCTTCATCTAAGGAACATCGGTTCATCTTGGCTATAACAGATTATTTTTCCAAGTGGGCAGAAGTTATACCTTTGGCTGAAGTAAAGACTAGTAGTGTCATCAACTTCATCAAACATCATGTGATATACAGATTTGGTGTCCCTTGTCGAATCATCAATAATAATGGGCCATAATTCGTCAGCCAGAAGTTTAATAGGTTCTGTAATGGCAACAGAGTCAATAATATTGCCTCTACAGCCTATAATCCTGCAGCTAACGGGTTAGCTGAAGCATTCAACAAAACCATTATCAAACTCCTTAAAAGGTTTGTCTCTATTAACCAACGTAATTGGAGTGATAAACTTGGAGAATGTCTATGGGCATATCGTACTACTGTCCGTAACCCCACAGGTTGTACATCTTTTTTCTCTAGTATATGGATGTGAAGTTGTCTTACCTTTGGAAGTTCAAATTCTATCATTGAGAATTGCCATTGCTAATGAACTTACTACTGAGAATAATGTGTTGGCACATCGATTTTGATACATTGTTCACATAACCCTTGTACGTCTTTAGTTTATACTTTTCATAGGCACTTCCAAAAAGACAAGAATAGAAGAAAGACATCTCCATACAAATTCCATGAAGCTTCTTAAAAGACTATGAAGTAGACAATACAAAAAGACCCGGCTTGAAGTCTACATAGAAGACGGTGCAAAAGCCTAAGCGTTGCTATTCTTATCCATGTTCTTTTCTTGAGTCTGTAAATGTCTAGGAATCTATGTACGTACTTTGCTAGATGACAAACATAAAGAAAGAAATGGTGAAGTAAAATGTCATTTAGAGGAGACGAAAAATCCGACGGATTTTCGAATAAATCTGCCGGATAATCCGATCGCTCACAGCAAGTTAGTGAGCAGAAGTTCGGATAATCCGACGGACATCCGCGAAAATCCTGCGAATAATCCGAACCTCTCACAGCAAGTTAGTGAGTAGAAGTTCGGATAATCCGACGGACATCCGCAAAAATCCTGCGGATAATCCGAACCTCTCACAGCAAGTTAGTGAGTAGAAGTTCGGATCATCCGCCGGACTTCCGCTGAAATTCGACGGATAATCCGTTTGACTTATTTGCAACTTTTGAATTCAAATCCAACGGCAGCTGGCAGCTACATTTAATGTATCTAACGGCTCTTTTTATGATCGTTACTGTTGACCGAATAATCCGACGGATTTCCGTTGAAATTCGGCGGATAATCCGGTTGATGGCTGAATGCCCTTTATGACTTTGGATTTGTATAAAAGGGGCTTTAGTATCTCCTCATAAAGTTTATCTCTTCCAAGCTTTAAATTTTCTCAACCACAAAAGAGCTTCACCATTACTACTCTACTCAATCTTTAATTGTCATCCTCTTCCAAAGTGCTAGAGTATTTAAAGAGTTGTAAATTTTGATCTTCAAGTGTTAGAAGATCAACAAGTTCTCTTCTCATTTTCTTGAAGTTGGCGAGCCTTCGTAATAAAACTCGTGTGTTGAAGTTGGCGAGTTATTCAGATCCAAACTCGTGTTGAAGTTGGCGAGTTCTTCGGATCCAAACTCGTGTGTACTATTTTATTAAATAGTAGATTTAAGCCAGAGAGAGTTCCGGGACTGGATTGCCTCTAGCGAGGATACCAGGATACATCTTGTGTTTGATCTTCTTACTCTCTCTTTTTTGACGTATATTGCTTCTTGTGCTTAAGTTATTTTTTATTTCCCTATTCACCCCCCTCTAGGGTTCTACAATTGGTATCAGAGCATTGTTCTCTTGATTTGGATTTACACCCCTTAGAGTGATCCATGGCCGCTAACCCTAGCATCAACACCTTACATAATGAGGGACACTTCACAAATAGGCCTCCCCTATTTGATGGAACCAACTATAACTACTGGAAGATTAGGATGAGCATTTATCTGAAGTCCATAGATTTCGATTTATGGGATTGTGTGATAAATGGTCTTCTTACTCCTTCCAGAGTTATTGAGGATGTTGTATCTGACACCCTTAGGGACTTACTCACTGAAAATACCAAGAAGCTTGCTAGTCGAGATGCTAAAGCTATGAACGCTCTTTACTGTGCTCTCGATAGTAGTGAATTCAATAGAATCTCTACTTGCAAGACTTCCAATGAGATTTGGAAGTTGCTTGAAGTCACACACGAGGGAACATCACAAGTAAAAAATCCAAGATTAGTAGACTCACGCAAGAATATGAGTCCTTTAAGATGAAACATGATGAGTCTATTACTTGTATGTTTACTCGTTTTTGTGATATTATTAATTCTCTTTCTTCTCTTGGTAAGGAATATACTACTCATGAAAAGATCAGAAAAATCCTTAGAGGATTGACAAAAGGATGGATTCCTAAAGCAACCGCAATCATTGAGGGGAACGACCTGACAATCATGAACCTTGAGACCCTCATGGGGAAGCTTATGACTCATGAACTCGATATAAAAGATCAAGAGGAATCTTCCATACAAGAAAAGGAGAAGGAGAAGACCAAAGAGAAGGAGAAGTCTCTTGCTCTCAAAGTTACAAAGTCCTACTCCAATGATAGCTCCGACGACAACGAGTCGGACGATGATGAAGAAATAGCTCTCACAGCTAAGCACTTCTGAAAGTTCCTTAAATTCAACAAAGCCAACCGCTTCAGACGGAACAATGAGAAAGATCCGACGTGCTATCAATGCAGAAGAACCGGCACATCAAGAGGGACTGTCCCATGATAAGAAAAGACTTAAGCAAGTACAAGAAGCCTAGCAAAGGAAGCTCGTCCTCCAGGAAATTCGCCAACACAAGCATTTGGTGTGAGAGTGACGCAAGCGACTCCGACAACGACAAAGAGTGCAAACACAATGCAAACATTTGTCTCATGGCAACCGATGAGGTACTTAATGATCTCTCCTTAAATACTCTTACTTATGATGACTTGGAGAAAGCTATCTTTGAACTGCATGAAGAGCACAAAGGTGTTAGGAATAAATACAAGAAATATCTAAAAGAGGTTGATGCTCTTCAACTTAAAGTAGAGAGACTCTCTAGCATCATTATTGATGTAAAAGGGACATCTTCCGCTTCTGACACGGATGAGATAGAGTCTTTGCGACTCAAGTTTCAAGAATCCCTTATCACCATCAAGAAAAAGGATGATGAGATTCAATCCCTCGGAAGGGCTTATGAATTTGCTATGCATAAAGTTCAAGATGCTAATAGAAGAGAATATGATACTTATATTAAGTATAATGATCTTCTTGTACAGAGTAAAAAACTAGGTAATAAGAACACTACTCACATACATACTCCAAGACACCTCCACACTCATTACAATGCTAGGCATACTTCTTACATGAATACTACACACAAGTCCTATTCTAACACAAGGAAAGGACCATTTGTTAAGAAAAATACTTTGCATCATACATTTTATTATCATCATCATAATACTAATGATAGAACTCCTCGCACTAGAGATTCACATATGTATGATACTCACACGTCTTCTTCTAAATTCTCTATAATTTGCAACTACTGTGGCTTGCTTGGACATACGACCAATTATTGTCATACAAGGAAACTAGTTAATAAGAATGTTTATAAATGGGTTCCTAAGACTAACACTCAAGGACCCATACGATCATGGGTACCAAAATGTTCATTTTCAACTTATGTTGTAGGTGAAGAGTCCTCATGCTAGAAGCAAGTAGATTCTCGATAGCGGTTGTTCACGACACATGACCGAGGATGCTTCATTATTTACAACGCTATCGATGAAGAAGGAAGGACACGTCTCTTTTGGTAACAATCTTAAAGGTCATATTATAGAAAATGGTAATATCGGTTCCCCTCCTTATCCTTGTATTAAGAATGTGTGTCTTGTTACTAATCTTAAACACAATCTTCTTAGTATTAGTCATCTTACCGATAATGGCTATGATATCAAGTTTGTTAAGCTTAAATGCTTCATTACCGATAGTTCAAGTGGATCTATTATTTATAAAGGCATTAGAGAAAACAATATCTATGTTTTATATCTTGTCGAAGACACTAACAATGACAGGTGCTTAGTTGCTAAGAACGATGAAAGTTGGCGTTGGTACATGAGGCTCGGATATACCAACATGGATACCATTTCTCGTCTCGCCACCAAGAAGCTTGGAAGAGGACTCCCAAGTATCCCTTTCAAAAAGGATATGGTGTGTGAAGAATGAGAGAAAAGTAAGTTGACCAAGTCATCCTTCAAATCCATCAACTCTGTGAGTACCACTAGACCTCTTCAACTTATTCATATGGATCTTTTTGGTCCTAGTAGAGTTGCTAGTCTTGGAGGCAAGCTTTATGCTTTTGTTTTGGTTGATGATTTTTCAAGATTTACTTGGGTTATTTTTCTTGCTTGCAAAAGTGATACTTTTCGTGAATTTGTTGCTTTTTATAAACGTGTTCAAAATGAGAAAGGTTTTTCTATTAACAAGATTAGAAGTGATCATGGAGGAGAATTTGACAATGCCGATTGCAAAAGATTTTGTGAAAAGAATGGTTTAGGACATGATTTTTCTTGTCCACGAACTCCTCAACAAAATGGTGTTGTGGAGAGAAAGAATAGAACCCTTGGCGATATGGCCCGGGTTATGTTAAACCAATATAAGCTCCCCCAATATTTTTGGGCAGAAGCCGTTCACACGGCATGTCATGTTATAAATAGGGTCTTGATTAGACCTATTTCTAAAAAGACTCCTTATGAGCTTTGGTTTGACAAAATTCCTTCTATTGAATATTTTAAAGTTTTTGGATGTAACTGTTTTATTTTGAATACCAAGGATAACCTAGACAAGTTTGAAGAAAAAGCCTATGAAGGAATATTCCTTGGATACTCTACTCATAGTAAAGATTTTCGTGTTTTTAATAAAAAAAGTCTTATTGTCGAAGAGTCAATCAATGTATCTTTTAATAAACTTAACTCTTCTACATTCTCCTCTTCCGATGATATTGATGACATCTCCTTTGGGTTGGAGAATTCATCTATTGGAGATCGTCCCTCTTCATCTAACAATGAAGTTGTGACTCCTTCAACAAAAGAGTCCCCACCACTCGAGCCTCCTCAAAAAGATCTCCCAAAAGAATGGAGATTTGTCACTAATCATCATAAGGAGCTTATCATTAGGGATCCTTCTTCCAGTGTAAGCACTAGATCATCCACTCGTGATCTTTGTGCAAACGTGGCTTTTATCTCTCAAATAGAGCCTAAAAATATTAATGATGCTTTTTATGATGAATTTTGGATGATAGCGATGCAAGAAGAGCTAAATCAATTTGAGCGAAACAAGGTTTGGGAACTTGTTCCAAAACCTAGCAATCACTCCATTATTGGAACTAAATAGGTGTTTCGAAATAAACTTAATGAAGATGGGTTAGTGACTCGTAACAAAGCCTGATTGGTTGCTCAAGGCTATAACCAAGAGGAAGGCATTGACTACGACAAAACCTATGCTCCGGTTGCTCGTCTTGAATCCATTCGTATGCTATGTGATTTTGCTTGCTTTAATGATTTTAAACTCTCTCAAATGGATGTTAAGAGTGCTTTTCTAAATGGTATTATTAAAGAGGAAGTTTATGTAAAACAACCTCCTGGCTTTGAAGATTTTCAATTTTCTAATCACGTGTTCGAACTCCACAAAGCCCTTTATGGCCTCAAACAAGCTCCCCGTGCTTGGTATGAGCGCCTTAGCTCCTTTCTTATTTCATATAATTTTTCTAAGGGCAAAGTCGACACGATACTTTTTATCAAATCCCATAATGGTACTCTTTTATTGGTTCAAATTTATGTCGATGACATTATTTTTGGTTCTACTAACAATACACTTTGTGTAGAATTTGCTAAAGTTATTAAGAAAGAATTTGAAATGAGCATGGTGGGTGAACTATCATTTTTTTTGGGCTTACAAATCAAACAAGGACCCAAAGGGACCTTCATCAATCAAGCCAAATATACAAAGGATCTCCTCAAACGTTTTGAACTTGACTCATCCAAATCAATGAGGACTCCTATGGCCACAACGACAAAGCTTGACAATGATGAGGACGGAATTTCGGTCGACATCCGTAAGTATCGAGGTATGATCAGGAGTCTACTCTATTTAACTGCTAGTCGACCCGACATTATGTTTAGTGTATGTCTTTGTGCTCGATATCAAGCAAATCCCAAAGAATATCACCTATGTGCCGTAAAACGCATTTTTTGGTATCTCAAGGGCACCATTAACATGGGGCTATGGTGCCCAAAATCCACATCCTTTGAGCTTCACGGCTTCTCGGATACGGATTTTGTCGGATGCAAACTTGACCGAAAAACCACTAGCAACACATGTCACTTCTTGGGAAAAATCCTTGGTATCATGGTTTAGCAAGAAACAAAACTTCGTCGCTCTTTCTACCACCGAAGCTGAATACATAGCGGCAGGGTGTTGTTGTGCACAAATTTTTTGGATGACACAGACACTAGTAGATTATGGTATTTCTTCAACTTGCATCCCTATCAAATATGATAATACTAGCTCCATTAATCTCACGAAAAACCCGATTTGTCACTCTCGCACCAAACACATAGAAATAAGACACCACTTTCTACGGATCATCAACTTAAAGGTGATATATGTCTTGAATTTATTGGTACCACTCATCAACTTGCTGATATTTTTACCAAACCTCTTTCTGAAGATTGATTCACTTTTATTTGTCGTGAAATCGGTCTCCTCGATCTCTCAATTTGAACTATTTCTTTCTTTTACGGATTTTCTGCAGGATTTTCGCATAAATCCGTCGGATTATCCGTTCGTTTCCAGCAGCTTTCTGAGGAACAAGTTCGAATAATCTGCCGGATTACCGCGGTAAACCGACGGATCATCCGTAATTAAAGCCCTCCGCAAAATTCGACTGCAAACGGCTACCTCATTTATGGGATGTGACCCACCACCTACCCGCATTAAATTTGATATCATCTTTATCCGAATTTTCCGTCGGATTTTCGGTATAATTCGACGGATTTTCCGTTTTTGTAGCACAGGCACAAAAATTGAAGCGTCAGGTGCCTCTCTATCTGTTCCCCTTCCTCTCTATCCGTTCCCAACCATCATGACCCCTCATTACACCTCTCTACCCCCTATAAATGGCATTCCCCTCTCCTTCCTTCTTTCACTATCTCCTCCTCCATGGCTTCTCACTCCAAGCGTCAACGAAATGACGAAAGCTCCTCCTCCGCTTAGTCTCCTTCCCTTGCACTCTTCGCTCCTCCTCCTACTCATGGCTATAATCCGCTCATTTTCAAGTCGGCTTCCATTTAACGGGAATGGTTCTCCTTCTACCACAAGGCTCCCGTCTGCTCTGGGAAACCCATCTCTTGGATCAACTTCAAAGACCATCGTGAATTCTTTCGCTTCTCCCGCATCGATGCACTCCTCGAACGTCAAGTTGACTACTATCCGCATGCCATCCGTATGTTCTACTGCAACCTTGTTCCCGCCAAGGAACCCGAGTTCGAGACTAAGGTTGGTGGTGTCAAGATTACCGTCACTGACGCATCCTTGGCTAGCATCCTTGGTCTTAATGAGCGCAAGGTATATTGTTCCCTTCCGAGCACCATAGACCATATCTTTTTCTCTCCTGACATGTCTTATGAGGAGTTCTTCTTCAACATCTGCGGTGGCTCTCTTGTTCAACGCCCGGATGACAAGGATCTTAGTCCATTCTTTCATGATATGTATCGCATCCTCTGCCACACTCTGACCCCAAAATCTGGAAACATGGACAGCATGACTGCTGAAGAACTTATCTGCATGTTCTATCTGGTCGCTAGGTAACCTTTCTTACTGGTAAAATCAATCATCTACACCATGATGCTTATCAGGGACTCTCCTTATCGTTCTCTCCTTTTTGGCATGTACATCACTATGATCCTCGAAGCCAATGGTGTTGACCTCACTCACTGCCCGGTTGGTGACCTTCGTCCTACTTCTCTTGCCAAATCTAAGGGTCGTGCCCGTGCGGTTTCTGCTGCTGCTCCTGCTGCTGTTGTCGGTGGACCTGCCTCTCCTCCGGCTTCCCTCCTCACTTATGATGTTTGCCGATACATTGATCACAAGTTTGCCGATCTCTCTCTCTCAACCCATGAGCGCCTTCAGGCCAACACTCGGAGGCTCGGCACCCTTATCCACCACGGCTTTATGGATCAGGCCTACTATATTCAGCGCATGTTTGAGGACGCAATCCCTTTCTTAATCCTAACACTCCTCATCCTGATTTTTCTGGCCCTCGCTTCACTGATCCCAACGTCTGTGGCTTCATGTACCCGGATGGTGTCGACCCTTATGGCGCCTTTATAATAGCTCCCGGGGATGATGAAGATCAGGAGGCAGGTCCATCTGATGCTCCGACAATTGATGAGTGGTGTTTTATGTTTAGTCTTGTTTTGTGTGGTCCTTCGGGGACTTTTTAGTATGTGTTTTTTGCTGTCCTACGGGACTTTTTAAATCTGTTTTCCAGTTATGTGTTGTGGTTTGGCCTTCAAAGCCCAGTTATTGTACCTCTGTTTTATTTTCAATGAATGTTTCCTTCTTATGCATTTCTGTTTTTTGCTATGTCCCTTACCCATATGTGCTTTATTGTTCTATTTTTTTCTCACCATCTTTGATTTAATGACAAAGGGGGAGAAATCGTATTGAGGGGGAGATCCTTGATTACGGGGGAGCTACTTTCTATATTCTTATTTTTTTGTCAATTATCAAAATGGGGGAGTTTGTTGGAACATCGATTTTTATACATTGTTCACATAACCCTTGTACGTCTTTAGTTTATACTTTTCACAGGTAATTCCAAAAAGACAAGAATAGAAGAAAGGCATTTCCATATAAATTTCATGAAGCTTCTTAAAAGACTATGAAGTAGATGATGCAAAAAGACCCAGCTTGAAGTCTATATAGAAGATGGTGCAAAAGCCTAAGCATTGCTATTCGTATCCCTATTCTTTTCTTGAGTCTGTAAATGTCTAGGAATCTATGTACGCACTTTGCTAAGATGACAAACATAAAGAAAGAAATGGTGAAGTAAAAAGTCATTCAGAGGAGACGAAAAATTCGACGGATTTCCGGATAAATCTGCCGGATAATCCGATCGCTCACAGTAAGTTAGTGAGCAGAAGTTCGGATAATCCGATGGACATCCGCGGAAATCCTACGGATAATCCGAACCTCTCACAGCAAGTTAGTCGGCAGAAGTTCGGATAATCTGACGGACATCCGCGAAAATCCTGCGGATAATCCGAACCTCTCACAGCAAGTTAGTGAGAAGAAGTTCGGATCATTCGTCCGACTTTCGCTGAAATTCGACGGATAATCCGTTTGACTTTTTTGCAACTTTTGAATTCAAATCCAACAGCAGCTGGCAGCTGCATTTAATGCATCTAACGGCTATTTTTATGACCGTTACTATTGACGGGATAATCCGACAGATTTTCGTTGAAATCCGATGGACAATCCGGTTGATGGTTGAATGCCCTTTATGACTTTGGATTTATATAAAAGGGGCTTTAGTCTCTCCTCATAAAGTTCATCTCTTTCAAGCTTTAAATTTTTTCAACCACAAAAGAGCTTCACCATTACTACTCTACTCAATCTTTAATTGTCATCCTCTCCCAAAGTGCTAGAATATTTAAAGAGTTGTAAATTTCGATCTTCAAGTGTTAGAAGATAAACAAGTTCTCTTCTCATTTCTTTGAAGTTGGCGAGCCTTCGTAAGAAAACTCGTGTGTTGAAGTTGGCGAGTTCTTCGGATCCAAACTCGTGTTGAAGTTGGCGAGTTCTTCAGATCCAAACTCGTGTGAACTATTTTATTAAATAGTAGATTTAAGCCGGAGAGAGTTCCGGGTCTGGATTGCCTCTAGCGAGGATACCAGGATACATCTTGTGTTTGATCTTCTTACTCTCTTTTTTTTGACGTATATTGCTTCTTGTGCTTAAATTATTTTTTATTTCCCTATTCACCCCCCTCTAGGGTTCTACATAATGATCGTCTTCGACTTCAAGAATTGGAGGTGCTCGACGAGAAAAGGCTACTGGCTCAACAGCACATCGAACTTTATCAAGCACAGATTTCAAAAGCTTTCAATCATAAAGTCAAAGTGCGAACATTTCAGGAAGGCGAGCTAGTTCTTACAGTCAGACGTCCTAAGACTATGACTCATATGAGCAAAGACAAGTTCGAGGTAAAATAGGAAGGGTCGTATGTGGTAAATAAGGTTTTCTCAAATGGAGCGTATCAATTAACAGATATGGATGGCAGAGTTGCTATGATGCCTATCAATGGCAAATTCCTCAAGAAATATTATGTATAAAAGCAAAATGTACTTTATTTTAGAGACATGATATAAATAAAAGGTTATTTTATTCAAAAGCAGAATGGAATTACATAGTATTAAGGATGGGGAGGAGGCCCCGATCCTTCATGATTAAATACATAGTTTGCCAACAGTTCAAACATCTCATTGTCTGAACTCACAAAAAATTGACAAGCAGCCATCCTCAAAGCCTCTTCTTCGGCAGTCCTTCCAGGCTCTACTAGCTTGGCAATCAAGTCCTGTCTTGGGACAGGAGCAGTTGAGCCTTCACGCATTACTAAAATACAGCAATTTGGTGACGGACAATTAGCTACGGATCTTATCCGTCGGACATAGCGACGAACTAGCGACTACCTTGTGACGGACTACCGTCAGAAAGCAATGGATAATTTTTTTATTTTTTTGTGTCAAAATCAGCAGCACATCCGTCGCTCATTTGAAGAAAATTGAGCGATGGATTGATGTCCGTCGCTAATATGTCACACATTTTGGCGGCAAAAACAAAAAAAATGGTGCGATAAATTAGCGTCTAACTAGCGACGGCCGTTCCTTCGAAAATCTAGTGGCTATTTAGCGACTACCTAGCGACGAATATATCCGTCGGTAGTCCGTCGCTAAATACTGTAACCTAACTTAAATTGAACCGACGGGGGAGAATTTTTCATTCCCCCTAAGAAGACTCTCTCTCTTCCCTCTCCCTCTCGCTCTCTCTCTTTCTCTTCCCCGGCGGCGAGCTCGCTCCGACGGGTCACATTCTCCGGCAAAGCTCTCTCCGACGGGTCTCTCTCTCTCAGGTATGCTCTCTCTCTCTCCCTCTCTCTCTCTCTCTGTGTTTAGCATAACATATAGGGTTTCAGATTGGTGGGGGGTCGGCTATCGCTGGGGCCGACGGGGTGGTAAGGAGGGAGTGGGGGCGGGGGGGAGGTTGTTGAGGGCGGAGGGCAGGGTAGGGTTTAGGGTTTCGGGGCAGGGGTAGGGTTTCGGGTGGGGGGTCGGCTGTCGCGGGGGCCGGCGGTGGGGGGAGGAATGGGGGCGAGGGGTGGATGGTGTTGAGTGTGGGGCGGGGGGCAGGGGTAGGGTTTAGGGTTTGCTGTCGGACTATCCCTATGAGTATCGGCATCGGGGGTATCGGTAATATCATTGGTTTCGGATCGGAGTATCGGATTTTTTGGTATCGAAAAACAAATAGCTATTAATAAATTATTAATATTAATAATTGATTAAAGTATCGGCCGATACCGATACCAATTGGAGTATCGGACTATTCTTATGAGGATGGTTTAAAGTATCGGCCGATACCGATCCGATACTGCCGATACCGATCCGATACTGCCGATACCGGTACAGTTTGGCATGTCCCGCTCCGATACTGACCGATACCCGATACTGACCGATACCAATCCGATACTGTCCGATATCGATACAGTTAGGCATGTCCCGGTATCGGTATCAGACTATCCCTATGAGTATCGGCATCGGGGGTATCGGTAATATCAGTAGTTTCAGATCGGAGTATCGGATTTTTTGGTATCAAAAAACAAATAGCTATTAATAAATTATTAATATTAATAGTTTATTCATGTATCGGCCGATACCGATACCGATCGGAGTATCGAACTATTCTTATGAGGATGGTTTAAAGTATCGGCCGATACCGATCTGATACTGTCGATACCGGTACAGTTTGGCATATCTAGCTCTGATACTGACCGATACCCGATACTGACCGATACCGATCCGATATTGTCTGATACCGATACAGTTTGGCATGTCCCGGTATCGGTATCGGTATCGGACTATCCCTATGAGTATCAGCATCGGGGGTATCGGTAATATCGGTGGTTTCGGATCGGAGTATTAGATTTTTTGGTATCGAAAAACAAATAGCTATTAATAAATTATTAATATTAATAATTTATTAAAGTATCGGCCGATACCAATACCGATCGGAGTATCAGACTATTCTTATGAGGATGGTTTAAAGTATCGTGCTATTCTTATGTTTAGTTGGTCTTACGATACAGATTTTCACATCCAAATCGAGGATGAATCGTTACTTTGTTGATCGTACATGGATGTACAAACGGCAACACGAGAGCAGAATTGGTGTGAGTGACAATTTTCAGGCAGGTGTAGAAGTAATTCTTAAGTATGCCATGAGCAAAGCTCAGTACATAGACGGTAACAAAATCAAGTGTCCATGTATTAATTGTCACAATAGACGTTACGAAGAAGTGGTGACTGTGAGAGATCATTTGACCCGTAAGGGTTTCGTACGTGATTACGGCCTGTGGTCATCGCAAGGTGAATTTTATTCGGAAAGACAAGCTGCAGAAGTTGGTACTTATGCTTTTGATGATAATGCTGCAATAGATGTCCTCGAAGACGACGGATGCTCTGTTGATTATGGATACGTACAGAACCTTACACGAGATATGATGTATGATGCGGCAGGACCTAATTTTGATCTGGAGGATCCTAATCCCGAGGCGAAGGAGTTTTATGATATGTTTCAGGATGCAGATACACTTCTATATCCTGGTTGTGAGACTCATTCCGTACTGTCAGTGACGATGCGGTTGCTAAACATAAAGTCTGATTTTAACTTGCCACAAGCTTGCTATGATCGGATCACACAACTAATCAAGGAGGTGTTACCGAAGGAATCAAAAGAGCTCCCAAAAAACTTCTATAAGTCAAAGATGATGGTCCGACAATTGGGACTGGGGTACAAGAAGATAGATTGTTGTTGCAACGGATGCATATTGTACTACAAAGAGAATTGTGTATCAGAAAGTTGCAGCTTCTGTAATGCGGATCGTTACAAGCTAGTGCAGGGAAAAGGAAAGTCAACTAGAAAACGACGTCCTTACAAGTATATGAATTACTTGTCGATCACGAAGCGCTTGCAGAGGATGTATATGTCTCTGAATACAGTGGAACACATGACGTGGCACAGCGAAGAACGCATAAAGGACGAAGGAGAATTGTCACATCCTTCGGATGGAGAGGCATAGAAATATTTTAATTTGTGTCATCCAGATTTTGTTGCAGAGCCTAGAAATATACGCCTTGCGCTATGTTCTGATGGCTTCGCCCCTTTCGAACAGTCGGGATCTCAATACTCATGCTGGCCGGTCATTCTTATCCCTTACAATCTGCCACCATGGATGTGTATGAAGACTCCTTATATGTTCTTGACAGCTATCATACCCGGACCAAAAATTCGACGAAGAACATCGATATATATTTACAGTCGTTGGTGGATGAGCTGAAACAGCTGTGGAAGATCGGCATCACGACGTATGATATTTCCAAGAAACAGAACTTTCAGATGAGAGCTTCACTCATGTGGACAATCAATGATTTTCTAATATACGGTATACTGTCGGGATGGAGTACGCACGGAAACATGTCTTGTCCGATATGCATGGAAAATAGTAAGGCGCCTTAGGCATGGAGGAAAAACTTCTTTCTTTGACTGTCACCGTCAATTTCTGTCTGTGAGCCATCCATGGCGAAAGAACAAGGACGCGTTCAGATCTGGAAAATAAGAATTTCTTGATCCTCCTGCCAGATTGTCGGGATACGATATTTGGGAAGTTGTAAAGGAATTGCCCACCGTAATAGAAGATCCATCGAACAATCGTGTCGAGGGGTTCGAACAAATCCATAACTGGTCCAAACGGAGTATTTTCTGGGACTTTCCTTATTGGAAAGATAATCTTATAAGGCATAATCTTGATGTCACGTATATCGAAAAGAATGTGTTCGATAATGTCTTCAATATGGTCATGTATATTAAAGGAAAGACGAAAGACAATCCAAAAGCAAGACAAGACATGGCCGAGATATGCAAACGTCATGATCTAAACTTGATAGAAAGGGGAGCTGGTGGACAATTAAGTAAGCCTATAGCGCCATATACATTGAGGAAGGAAGATAGATTAATAATCTGCAAGTGGATATCTACTTTAAGATTTCCCGACGGCTATGTGTCAAATTTGTCTAGATGCGTTGATCTCAATGAACGCAAGCTAACAGGAATGAAGAGTCATGACTGCCACGTGTTTATGGAAAGATTACTGCCCATTGCTTTGAGAGAGTTGTTGCCTTCTGCTGTATGGGTTCCGTTGGCCGAGCTGTCTACATTCTTGAGGGATATCTGTTCAACTAAGCTGACGGTGCAACATATGGTACAACTTGAGGAGAAGATTGTCTTAACAATTTATAAGTTAGAGAAAATATTTCTACCGGGCTTTTCGATAGCATGGAGCATCTACCGATTCATTACCATACGAAGCCCATGTCGGTGCATTTGTTCATTATCGATGGATGTACCCCTTTGAAAGGTAAATAAAAATCGATATAATTTAAGTGGAATTTTATAATTCATTGTCAATTCTCAAGATAACTTGTCTTTCTAGGTACCTACACCATCTAAAGAAGAAAGTTGGCAACAAGGCTCATATAGAGGCTTCGATATGCGAAGCATATCTTATCGAGGAGGTGTCAAACTTTTGCTCCATTTATTTCGATACTCATGTCGAGACAAATCGTAATAGACCTCAAAGTTATGACGAAGACGTTCAGGATGGAGGTATATTCAATTTAAGGGGCAAGCCTATTGGGGCTAGTAAGAATCGGTGGTTGACTGACGATGAGTATGATGCCGCGATATGTATTATTAAATTGTGACATACAAGAAGTGAGAGATTTGGAGAAGTAAGTGACTACACCTCGTTATAATCTGTAATTTGGTGAAGTAAGTGACTACACTTATTTTTATTCTCTCTAACAGTGTATTTAGAGATGAAATCAAAATAAGGACACCCAATATTACCGATGAGGGACTTCAAAGAGAGGTAGATTGTACCTTTTCGACTTGGTTTCAAAAATACGTAAGTAACTGAGATAATATGTTATACGGCTACCATTAAAATATATGCAAGTAAAACATTTAAATTATCATTATTTGTTTACAAGTTTTATTGCCTGAAACAACACTCACAAATGAGAGCATTCGTTATTTGGCATTGGGACCGAAGAAGCATGCGAAGACTTGGCCAGGCTATGTCGTTAATAGCTTCAAGTTTAAGGCAACTCACCATGCTATAAATGCCGAATTTGTCAATGACAACTTCAGCACTAAGGATTCTGGTATTTGCATAAGAGGCACCATCTATGACGACGAGCCGGACTTTGACTATTATGGAGTGCTTCGGGATATTGTAGATTTACAATATAGTACCCCATATGATATGCATATTGTGATGTTCAAATGTGAGTGGTTTGATACAACACCAAATATCGGTTGGAGAATCGATAAACAATTTGGATTCGTCGATATAAATCATCGCAGGAGGTATAGAGGTTCCGACACATTTGCGATAGCAAGTCAGGCTATTCAAGTCTACTATACAAGCTACCCAAGGCGTCGTAGAGATCGATTTGACTGGTGGGAAAATATGCAAGATTAAATCTAGAAATACATTCAATATTGGAGACCCAGCATACCAAGAAGACGAGATCAAAAAGCCCCAATACTTGGGACAACAGTCGGATACCATGGATGTTGAATTAGAGGTTGATATACCTCCTGCTGAGGAAAATAGAGGGGAGGAAGAGGTTGATATACAAGACTTAGATGTCAAACAGGGAAGAAAGGGCCGTCTTGTCCCAAGTATTGAGACTGAAGAAGAAGAAGAAGAAGAAGAAGAAGAAGAAGAAGAACTTGATGAGGATGAGGATACAGATGAAGTCCACGATGAGGATGAGGATGAGGATGATGATGAGCATGAAGACGAGGCCGGGGACGAGGACGAGGACGATGACGATGATTAAATATCAGTATATTTCAGTTCATGTTTTTGTCGAGGCCGAGGACGAGGACGAGGACGATTCAGTTTAAATTAAACTTCTGTGTTCTTCTTTTAGTTCATGTTTTTGTCGTTCGATCATCTACTTATTGTATGATTTTCTTTTTGCAGATGGCACTCCTAGTCCTACTCCTCTGGCCGGCACTCGTCGCCCTACTGCTGGTATATATATTTTAGTTTAGTTTTATATTCATTTATACTTCTATATTATTAATTACGTTTATGTGTTCTATTTACATGGAATGGTTGCGAGCACTCGTGCTGGTGGTGCTGGCCGTGGTCGTGGTGGTGGTGGTGGTGGTGGTGGTGGTGGTCGTGGCCGTGGCCGTGGGCGTGGGCGTGGGCGTAGGCGTGGGCATGGGCTTGGTGGTAGCGGACGTGGTCACCAGACGTCTTCCCCGGATGTGACCTCCGATCCCAACCTAGAGAGCCCGGGCACAAACTCTTTCCGCCATCAATCTATCTCGGTGCTACCGTCATCTTCTTCGAGGCATGTGACTCCATCCGATAGCGGATCCGTTCCTCCATCTGCTAGCGGATCAGTTCCGCCACCGGATGCACCAGCGGATGCATCAGCAGATGCAGCAGCGGACCCAGCAGTTACTGCACGGTGGGCCCCGGAGTACCCCCCGGATTCAATTTTATCCTATTACTGGGGAGTACATGCGCGGACCCTCGGATCCTCCGACGCCACCAGAGAGGCCGACGGGCGAGTTCCGACGAGAGATATGGCCTGCGGGTGAATCGTAAGTAAATTTAAGTTAATTTATTAAATTTGTTTCATTTATTCAAGTCAATAATCCAGTCGTTGCTTTTTTATAAATTTTTCCTGTAGGATGTTGCCTGGAGTCTAGGGTGCATTATTCGAGAAAACTACCATGGCCCTACCTCAATTTTTCGGAGGTACCTCAGGACAGGTAGTACGTCTGGCTCGACGAGATAAGGGTATATATCTTTTGGTTAATTATTAATTATTCTTTATTTCATTTATTTTTAATTACGTGATATTTGAATTTGTGTGTCAGAGGAAGTTCTGGTGGCCCCCCCCATCGCGAAGAGGCGATCCGTAGGACCTACAAAGCCGCAGCCTAAAAGAAGATACGGGATACGGTGTACGACCTTCGTATGGCACATACGAAAAAGGACTGGATCCGGGCGGAGTACTATGAGGAGATGTTGGAGAAGATGGATACTCCTCAATACAAGGAAAAATCAGAGAAAGCCAAAGCGAATAGACAGGCCGCAGGTCTGCATACGGGGGGATCAAGGCCCCACGCACGGACGCGTGCAGATTTAGTGAGATACCGCAAATTCATTCCACTATTTAATTCGGTACTATTAATATACGAAGTTAATTAAATTGTACGTATGCAGGTCCAACAGGCAGTGAAGGAGGGGAGAGAGGCGGAGGCGGTCACCGCTCACGACGTATTCGTGCATACGCACAAGAGGCGGAAGGACGGGAGCTTCGTCGATGCGAGGGCCCAGGAGACTGATGTAAGTACTTACGTTTATGAGATTTATATTAGAAATATAATTATTGTTAACTTAATTAGGTAAACTTAGGATTAAAACTATAACTTAGGGAAATATAGGATTTAGATTATAACTTAGGAAAACTTATAGTATAAACACATTCATTGGATAGGCTGCGTATCGTGAGGCACACCGTCGGATTGAGCCCCCTACCGAGGATGTCGGCGAAACGACGTCCACTCAGACGCCCTCTTCTATGGCCGCTCGCTACGACGAAGTGTTCATAGAATCCGCCGGCGGCTTTAGGAAAGGGCGCCTGTACGGTTTAGGTTCCATGGCAGATTTTTTACAAACGTCGACTCCGAGATATCCACCGCCTCCGCCTCCTCCCGCGTCCCCCGCAGTCGATGTGAGGACGCAGCTTGCGACTCTCGCCACGACAGTATCGAATTTACGGTCGATAGTGCTGGGGCACTATCCGTATCCTTCTTCTGCTCCCGATCCGTCAGCTCCTGGTCCGTCTGCTGCCGCTCCGTCTACTGCTGTCGGTGCTTCGGATCGACCTGGTCCTTCTTCTACCGGACGGCTTTCTTTTGACCGCTCTTTTGCGGCCCACCCGGTATCGGATGCTGCTATCGTGGCACTCCTTGACATGATGTCGTCAAAGCAGCTACGCTCGCTTTCAGACCATATCTTGTCCCATGTGCCGCCACACATGGTGGAGCATTATATACGCAGAGCTGAAGCGACGGAGAGAGCACGAGACGATCCACCTCCTTCTTCTTAGTGATTTTGTTTATGCTTTTGGACATTTAGACATTTGGATATGTGTATATTCTGAGTATTTTGTTTACGTTTGGATATTTTGCTATGTATGTTGGGATATTGGCGACGGTTATTGTGTTGGATATTTTATTGGTCATTGGGTTGGATATTTTTTGTGTATGTTGGGATATATTGGATGTTTGGAGATATTGTTTTGGCAATATGGATATTTGTCGGATATGTTGGATGTCGGATATGTTATATTTGTGTATGGTGGATGCTGGATATGTTATACTACAGGAAATAGTCTATTTCCTGTAAAAAAAATTTCAAAAATATTACAGTTAGCGACGGATTGCCGACGGGTTGTCGACGGAATTTTGCAAGTAGCGACGGCTTGCCAACGGATTATCCGTCGGCCTGTTTCTGGAAAACATATAGCGACGACATGGCGACGGATGGCCCGTCGCTCAGTTTCTAAAAATATAGAAGATATCCAGAAGCATGTGACGGATTATCTGTCGCCAAGTCGCCGCTAATCCGACGAGGTTATGTATTTGGCGACGCACTCGTGACAGGCTAGCGACGTAAAATCCGTCGCTAACTCTATGAATAACAGGATAGCGACATATGGCCGACGGATTATCCGACAGCCTGGTTTTGGAAAAAACACTAAGCGACGGAATGCAACGGATTTCCCGTCGCTCAGTTTCTGGAAATATGGAATACAACCAGAAGCATGGCGACGGATTATCAGTCGCTACTCCGTCGCTAATCCGACGAGGTTAGCGACGGATTACTGACGGATTAGCGACGAATGTTGGGTATCAGAAACCCTCTGATACGCATTTAGCGACAATTTAGCAACGTATTTCCATCGCTAATCTTTGCTATATTAAAATTTTAAACAGTTGAAGTTGACGGGAAGCCGTCGGCTAGCCGTCGCTAACAGTTTTGATTTAGCCAACGGTAATCCGTCGCTAAATTGTCGCTCAGCAGCGGACTAGCAACGAACTAGTTTTAGCGACGAGGTTATTCCCGACGGATTTTTTCAGCCCGTATTCGCCGGTAATCCGTCGGTAATCTGAGTTACCGACGGATCAGGCCGTCGCTAAATCGTTGTATTTTAGTAGTGACATCTTTCTTTCTGAGGAGGCACTGGTGGCTCAGCAGGGGGTGTCTCGATCTTTCCTTCAATCTTTGGAGTGAGCAAATCTTTGGAAGACATTTTGTACAGAAAGAAAAGAAATTGATGATATCTACGAAAGTTTTGTTCTATTTATAGACAGAACAACTAGATAGTCAACCTCGAAAACTGATGCGACTTTTGAAAGAAGCCCAGCTGTTCATTCATTTTCAACTGATCGTTCATTTATAATTGTTCATTCATTTATAGCTGATCATTCATTGTCCTTTCTTCGAAAATCGACGTGATTGTTCATTCATTTATTCTCTTCCTCGAGAGTCAAAATGTCTGTTCATTCATTCAGTGTCTCTTCCTCGAAAATCAAAGTGATTGTTCCCTCTTCATAACGAGAATTCACGTCCCTCACACCCCTGAATTCCAATTATTTACATCAGCAACTTGTCACATTCATATTTTTTCTGGATTTTGTTTTCCATATCGGCGCATCAAAATCAAATTATAAAAAAGAAGAAGAAAAGAAAGTCATTTTTTATTCTTTCTTTAAGAAAACATAGATACATCTTGATGTAAATCTACTACAAATGAAGGTCTATTACATCTTTGGATCTTCTTATTAATAATGAAGGTCTATTACATCTTAGGATCTTCTTATTGATGTCAGTTTCTTGTCGTCTCGACCTAAAGCAGCGAGCCAGACAATGGAATCAACTCTGGTCTTCTCTCTCAGAAAGACGAGAGGAGAACCACAAAGTACAGCAGCTCAAAGATAAGCTGTTGTCAATACAACTGGTGGACAAAAGATGACCCGTCAGGAGAACTAGGAATGAAATCACGCTTGTGATACGATTCCTAATTCTGTCTCTCCACCATCCAACTCTCATGTATAAAGGCTCTTCCTACCATCTGAGGAAGACCCTTCTTGAACATGGAGAGTCCTGAGCTGTCTGATTTGAGTGTCAGAATCACATGAGCTGTCTGATGTGGGTGTCAGAAGAATGCTCTTCATAGCATCCAGGTCACCGATGCCAGTTTTGAAGAAGCTTGCCAACCAAACTTCTGCAAATATTAACAAGGAAAGAAAAATCAGTAAAATCTATTAAAACTATGCGCTGATCAACAGGCACATATCAACAGTATATGTGCCGATCGACAGGCGCATATCAACAATGTGCGCCTATTCTCAGAAGCACATGCGCATATCAACAGCGTGTGCCGATCAACAGGTTTATATCAACAATGTGCGTCGATTCTCAGAAGCACAGGTGCATATCAACAGCGTGCACCGATCAACAGGCGTATATCAACAGTGTGTGCCGATCTAACAAGCGCATATCAACAGTACGCGCCTCTGACCGAAGTCAGACACTGATTGCAGTACGCGCTTCTTTTCAAAAATTCAAGCGTGCATATACAACATGCGCTTCATTTCTACAAATTAACACCTATCTTCAAAAATGGTGGAAAGTAAAATGCTCATGTGTGGAAATCATTGGTTCTTTATTGGGACTTACCAACTTTCGAAGGCGTGGCATGCAAAAGAATAGAATCAGGTTGAAGTGGCGCAAGTGAACTCGTGAATGATGGATTTTTGCTGAATAGTGGGACCTTGTGAGAAGTCATCTTTTTGAGAAAGTATGAATGTCTCTTTCGTTCTGGCTATCCTTTAAAAAGTGTTGAAGATGTGAACAATACGTTGTTCTAGGAGTCTATTTTGGAAAAGATCCAAACAATAGGCACTTAAAACCACATGATGGCTGCCATGTGTCTCTCAAAGAAACAGTAAATATTGAATTAGTCAAATGAGCATATCTACATGTGCCATATGAAATCATAGCCACACAATAAAGATGTCAAAAATTATAAATTTCATTTCATAAAGAGGGGTAGACCCCTACAGACAAGTAGGAAAGGACACATGAAAAGAAAATAAAAGCTGGCACACTTCAACATTATTTTTTTTGCTCGTCTTCATTAGTCTGACGAAGGGCAGCGTCCAATTCTTGTATGTTGCGGATCCCCGAGCGACGTATCAGATTAAGGAATCCCTCCGAATCACCGCGCTCTTCAAAGAAAAGTGATGGCCCACCACTCGAGTGATTGAAGACTGTTGGATTTAAACCAAAATAGTCTAAGAACTTCACCACCCTCAGTGACGGGTCAGCCCCCAACAGAAGCGTGACATCAGGTTCCGCTTCAGGGGACTTGATTTCAGTGTCAGCATTGGTCTCCATCTCCTTCTTCTTAGGTGCCATCGAAGTACAAAAGTGAAAAATAAGTACAAGGACAAGCCCTTATATATATAACCAAAATAACTCTTCAAATTCTTCATGGGGAACCGAAAATCATCAATGAAACTCGGAAAGGCGAAGAGGAGATCGAATGTTTTCGAGAAAGAAATTTAATTATGACGGTTGGGTATTGACTGGCGCAATCTAAGTAAAAGCTTCATAATTCAAAGTATTTCAAAACCTCGAAATGATTCTTAAGTTTCAAAAACTTTGAAGGGGGTCTTGTAGGGCCTAAAAATTAAGTTGTGCCATGTATTTACCACTTAGCAATCAAGTTGCGCCCCAAAAATCAAGTTGCGCCATTGACATGAAGATTAGAGATCAAATTGTGCCACTGATCAGGCTGCACCATATATCAGACTACGCCCAGTCATATTACGCCAAAGTCTATGTGGCGTCTCACATTTAATTGCCATCATTGCCTGACAGCACTGACAACTGATAGCACAGTAAATGAAAAAAATCTCTTCGAATCCCTCAAATTGTGCCGCTCGAGGAGATTTAATTGACGGCTATCCTGCACATCTTGTGAGTTGCGCCTAGGCACAATCTAAATAAATTCTTTAATTGTGCCTAGGCGCAATCTGAATAACTTCTTCTTAAAAGCTGCCACGTGTCTATACATTAAGTTGCGCAACCTGATAAAGTTGACACAACTTTCATTTTCTAAAGCTGGATGACGTGGCGCACG
Source organism: Iris pallida (assembly GCA_029216955.1). NCBI lineage: Eukaryota > Viridiplantae > Streptophyta > Magnoliopsida > Asparagales > Iridaceae > Iris > Iris pallida. Next base: position 5,663,158 of record JANAVB010039219.1, on the reverse strand, counting down.
TGCCACTAATCTCTCAAGACGTGTCTACTATTCTGTACACGACCACGCGCATCTCAATTACATGATGCCATGCGTCTAAATACAGTTAGTGCATAATTGGATAACAAAATAAAAGTTGGCGCAACATAAGGTTGGCGCAACCCAATGTGGCGCAATCCAGCCTCGCACACATCAGAATAACTGCTAAAACAGTTATTTCCAGAACTCTATAAATAGAGTTTCCAATCATTGTTGAAGCATCACACAGAGATCAAGTACTCTTGCAAAATTGCTACTGCATTCTCCAGGGGCTCTAGCTTTAAGTTCACATAGTCGAAGGGATAAAGTGATCGTCTTCTGATCAGATTCCTACAGTTGTACTTCCCCAGAAATTATTGTACTCTTGTACCCTTTTCTAAGTTTGTTATAAAACTCTTTGTTTTTGCAAACACCAATCCGTGTTAACAATGTGACAGCATCAAGTAAAGTAATCTAGAGCGTAAATGTAAATCCTATCAAGTATGAAACGGTCAGGGAACGTACTCACCTGATACCCTGAACAGCTGATATAAAAAAATAGCCAACTGGAGTCACAGAGTCCTAGTTAGAGCAATACAGGTTATAAAGAGTTCAATTTATATGGTAATTGAAATTATAATGCAATCTACATGAGTCTAAGTCAATCTAGGTCAAAGTCAACTCTTGGTCAACTCTGGTCAACTATAAAGTCAAACTAGGTCAACTCTAGTCAACTGTGGTCAAACTAGCTAGGGTTGGGTCAACAATGGTCAACTAGTATAGGTTAGTCAATTATAGGTCTAAACAAACTAAGTCCATGCAAATCAAGTATCCAAGATAGCTACTAACTCATAGACTAAGTCACTTGCTAAACCAAGCACAAAACTAAACCATAAGCTAACAAGGCACACAAACTTAGTCATATATTGTATATATATTATTCACATTCACATATTCATATACATAGATATATATAGGAAAGCTATATATATAGGCACATACATATATATAGAGAGAGAGAATGAGAGGTAAAAGAGTATGTGTGTGTGTGTGTGTGTGTGTGTGTGTGTGTGTGTGTGTGTGTGTGTGTGTGTGTGTGTTTGGCATGTGTGTGAAAGGATATGTGTTAATGTTCTCAGATTTAGTGATAGGTAGGTATATGTGACATGGGATACATGGTGTCAAAGGATGTATGAATGCATGTGTGCAAAAGGTTAACTCAGTTTATAGAAATGCATACATACGTAATTACATTATATACATGTATACATACATATCATGTATATATACATACATTCCATACATGCCTACATATATATGTGCATACTTGCATTCATTCATGCACCTATACATACATACATAGATGCATACATACATATCATGTATACATACATACATTGCATACATGCCTACATACATATCATATATGCATACTTGCATTCATTCATGCACCTATACATACATACATAGATGCATACATACATATCATGTATACATACATACATTGCATACATGCCTACATACATATCATATATGCATACTTGTATATCATTCTTTCATTCATACATTTATGCATTGCTTACATACATTACATTGATTGCATTCCTACATGCTTGCATTCAACCATATACATACATTAATGTAAAGAGGATACATATCATATATATATATATCATTTCATTCATCTAACATATCATGCATTACATACTCTACATTCATTTAATATCCATACTACATAGGCTCATAGGTTACGTACACAAAATGCCTATGTCGTATAGTCACTCTTCTACTTAAAATTAATACTATACCAATTGGAAATTCACTGAATTATAGAATTAAATTATGTCGTAGCCCTGCATGTTAGCTTTTCGAAACTTCAAACGGATTGCATTTTCGAGTCCGGAAGCTCCCGGAATCACGAAAATACTGAAACGCGTTTGTCTTTCGGACAACTGACACTCAAATAGTTTTACAGAAAGTTCCAGAACGATTTTGGCTTATTAAAATATATATTTGGAAAGCTAACTTTGATACAGTTCTTTTAAAGGGAAGAGAGGCTAAACAAGCTATAGTGGCTGCCATTCAACCCTATTTGGGCCCTGGGGGAAAGCCCAATAAGGCCTCAACTAGTCCTCTTGGTTAATTTTTAGTTAGGTTCAAGTTTGGGATCAAAAGGGTTAAATTTAAGTCTCTAACTTAATCAATCTAACAAGTAGGATTAGTCTAAACTCACTAACTTAATTAGTGGGGTTTGTGGGCCATAACTAACTAATCTTGGGATCCCGTCTACAGTCTAAGCTACCCGGATCACTAACACAAGTCGGAACGAAACGAAACTCAAACCGACTAAACAAATCCCATAAAATCAATATTAAAATATAAAAATTACCAAAATCATAATACATCAATTTAAATATTATTAAAATAATCTAAAATTTAACAATTAATTAAAATTCTAAATAATTCAAAAGTCAAAAAATGACCAAAATACCCTTAGCCTAAAAAGTTGTAAATAGTCATTCTAATCACATGGTTAGGTCCACATGGTTATGGTTAGTCTCTAGGCTCAACAGTTCTAGGGTTCACTAACTAACACATCAAAATTATAATTAACAAATTTTAAATAGTATTAAATTAATTAAAAATTCTCATAAATCATAAATCCTATTGTTAAATAATAAACTTTTACAAAATTTTAAAATTACCCTCATTTTAGAAAAGTCGGTGCTACAAGTCCACCCTCTTTAGAAAATTTCGTCCTCGAAATTAAGATGGTCGTACTTCTTCTAGAGTCTCGTCCCCAACAATCAAAGTCTCAGAACTTACCTAAATCATACAATTTAAAAGAATGGCATACAGGGTCATGGCATACGGTGGCAGTTGAAAGTCTCATCTAGGTATACTAGTCATGCTAAACCAAAATGGTCATAGGGTATCAAAATATACAAGCAACCTAGGGTGCTAAACTGGAAAATTTACAGAAACAACAAATCATTAAGGCTGTAAGGCAGTCTACCATCCTATATAAAAACTGGTAATTATCAAAAATAAAATAAAGATAACTAGTAATTATCTATAAAGGGGTACAATGCAAAGAAAAATCAAAATCAAAAGTTTAAAGAACGAAAGTCAATAGCATTGAAATCCAATCACAATATACATTAAGAAAATTTAGTCTCGATACGATCTAAGTTGATCAATTTTGGGTAATCAAGATTTGGGCAATATGGAGGACAAGGTCATCGAATTCTGAGCACGAGTATACAAGGACGGAGATTCAGGTCACAATTAAATTTAATTCAATTGAGTACAACCCAAGATATTAATATGATAAGAAAAGATGATCAAAGTCGATTGGTCGTGATTAAGGGAGCTAGGATTCAATGATATTGAAAACTTTTAAAGGGTGATTCAAAGATATGGAATAAGTCAAATTTCTTCTTTTAAAGGGAAAACAAGAGAAAAGATTTCATAGGTAAGTCAAGTTAATCATCTGTCTCTGATATTATCAAGTTTATCAGTTACCAATCATATTTTTATCTCACAAGTCCCAATATAAAAATCAACCTTTATATGACTACTAGAGCTGTCAAAATGGGCTAAGCCCGTTGGGCCGGCCTGCCCCGCCCGCCAAAAAAGTGGGTTGGGCCGAGCATTTAGGAGCCTGCCAAACAGGCGAGCCTAGGTGGGCTAGCCCGCTAGTAGCCAGCCCCGCGGTGGGCTAGCCCGCGGGCCAAGTGGGTTAGCCCGCCATCTATTTTTTATAAATTTTTTAATTTTTTTTATTTAGCACATATATGAGATATGTATTATAAATTATAAAAATTCTCATTTAATGCAAGTAATGACGTATAAAATATTAAATTTGGTCATTTATTTACACGAATGAAGGTGTTTTAAAGAAATATCTACTATTATAATGTTTCTTGTATTTTACTTGTAATTTGATGCATATGAGAGTGAGTAGAAAATATTATAAATATGATTTTTTTTTCTTTAAGAAACTAAACAATAATTTTAAAATTTTAAAAAATTAAGCGGGCCGGCCCGCCTAGCCCGCGGCCCACTAGTGGGTTGGGCTGGGTTAGAATTTTTCCAGCCCGCCAAAATGGTGGGTCGGCCCGCCCCTCCCCGCCAAATGGTGGGTTATGGTGGGTTACGGGCCGGCCCGCCCCGCCGACCCGTCTTGACAGCTCTAATGACTACCATCAAAATTATATCCTTCCATTATAAAGATTTGACCTTGCCATGATCACCATAGGCTAAATTTCTAAGTTCCAAAACATTATTCATGAAGCATACCCTTCTTACTAGGAATCAAAACTGATCACTTAATCATCATAAATCTAAATTCTTCCACCTTTTCCTAAATTGGATCCGAAGCCTCTAAATCAAGTTTTATGTAATCCTTGAACTTATTCAATTTACTCTCCTTGTATTATTTAAATCTAAACCCACTAGGCCTTACAAAACTTATTCTTTATTATAAATTTAACCTTCATATTTTCTTCAACGTACACCTTCAATATTATTCTCCTGAAATTTAAAATTTTTACAAAATCTCTATATTTTATATAACTCAAAATCCTTGCGTTCTTTCTGTTTCTAGCCATTTCTTACAATATCTTATTCAATTTCGTATCATCATTGTATATAGTTAAAATCTCTTTCCTATTACTAAATTTCTAAATTTAGCATCATAGCCTTAAAGTGTAACGTCTCAAGAATCAATAACCAAAATTTATCCAAGTTCTCAAAACTAAGTTGACCTCGAATATCCTCATCAGTTATGAAATACATCTATTAAAGTATTCATACCCAAAAGATTTCTCTAAGTATGATTGTTCTTAAATTGATAATATAACTCTCTTGATTGCATCATCAAATTCAATCGCATCTCTATCCCAAACCTATATCAAGGTCCATCAAATTATACCCCTAGCAAGATTATCACAAGATAACAAATCAAATCTTTTTCGAGTTAGATGATTTACGTTACTTCCTCGACCTTTCGAAGGTAAAAAGATATGGAGATTCAAGGGTTTCAAGGTATAGCTGATAGAATTAGATACGAGACAGGTGATTGATGTAATCAGGACAGTTTTATTTTTTTTAAATGGTAATACAAGAAATAATGGCAAGAAAGAAATAATGATAAAATATGTTCTTCATCAACTGTTAAAAAGAAATGAACACATTTAAGATAAAATTTGATACCATACACGTCTTCTTGAAATCATGTTGTCAAAATTTTGCCATGCCAGTAAGCATAACTCCAATAAACAATAGAGTCCATAACGAAGGTATACACCCTATAGTTATGTTATCTAGAATTCTTACCACGCCACCCGGTATGGCTGCAAGAAAATCTAGATTTCATAAATAGGATAAGTATATCTAAATCAGACTCTACGTCCTTGTCATGCTAGCAAATATGACTGCGATAAATTCTAAACTCCATAAATAAAGTAGACTTTTACCTTTCTCACTGTCCTTATCAAGTATGTTATCAGGTTATACCTTAATTCCAAAAAGATGTATATATATATAAATACAAACTCAAATTCAACAACTAACATCAAGATTCAAAATTCAACAATAATCTATCAAAAATCAAATTCAATAACAGGAAGTAAGGGTGAATCAAATCAAAGAAAAAAGAGATTTCAAATTGAAGTTAAAATAAGATTCTCAAGGGTCGTCCTAGGAATCTCTCAATAAATTCTAACAGTGATTGAGTATCCTCTCATTCCAACACCTATTCCTTATCTCTAATCGTAGGTGCGCAGCAGTACAACTAATCGTCGTACTACCACGACATCGCACAAATGCGAATCTCGACCTGTATAGGCCACCACTAAAAATGTGTCACGACCCTCACCCAGTGTAGGGCACGAGAAGTGGGTACGTCCAGCCTACACTGCAATATCAACGGTAGAACGTTGTTCTAGGTCACAATTAAAACTAAATATAATATGATATACTCTCCGTACGGAGGACAATCACAGTAGGATACAACTCAATCACCAAAACTAGAAGTAGCACGATAAGATAACTATGAATCCACAAGAGAAGTACAACAGAGAGAAATAAATCTCGGTGTTATCAATACCAACTCAAATAAGCATAAATAAGTACAACTCAAGACAACTAAAAATAAAATAAGAAAAACTCTAGCCATCTACTCCAACCTCTACTGTGTCTCCTCTAGGCTAGCAGAGAACCTCCAAGCTATCTGTAAAATTTATCAACAGGTCCAGTCAGGACGGGAGCGAGCACAATACATCTCACGCAGTTCATATATGACAGGATATATAAATATGCTATAGAGTAAGATACATGAAATGCTGGAAAATATATGAAGTAAAAGAGATGACTGTAAGAAATATATACTATAAGTAAAGAACTAACAGTGACTAGTGATGTAGAGTACAAGATAGACATGTGAACGGCTTGATAATAAACATGAAAGTTTGCACATGACTACACTACTTTGGAATTGTTCACATGACCATTTATACTCCCCCGTACTCCAATCAATACACAAGGATCCAGACAGGTTATGTTAGTACACATGATATCACATAGGGGCCCATAAATGGGTGCACATGAATGTAAACATGGGGGCTCCGTAAACATGAGAGTACATAAATTACGAGAGTGCACATGAATAGTAAAAGCACAGGAATACATGATGAAAGTGAAATACACATGACATGATGTATCCAATGCTCCCGAGGGGGATAACATCTCATGAAAGGATCCATATAGTACCAATCTGTGTTAACAATGTGACAGCATCAAGTAAAGTAATCTAGAGCGTAATATAAATCCTATCAAGTATAAACGGTCAGAGAATGTACTCGCCTGATATTCTGAACAGCTGATATGAAAAGATGGACAACTGGAGTCACAGAGTCCTAGTTAGAGCAATACAGGTTATAAAGAGTTCAATTTATATGGTAATTGAAATTATAATGTAATCTACATGAGTCTAAGTCAATCTAGGTCAAAGTCAACTCTTGGCCAACTCTGGTCAACTATAAAGTCAAACTAGGTCAACTCTAGTCAACTATGGTTAAACTAGTTAGGGTTGGGTCAACAATGGTCATCTTGTCGAGGTTAGTCAATTCTAGGTCTAAACAAACTAAGTCTATGCAAATCAAGTATCCAAGATAGCTACTAACTCATAGCCTAAGTAACTTGCTAACCAAGCACAAAACTAAACCATAAGCTAATAAGGCACACAAACTTAGTCATATAATGTATATATATTATTCATATTCACATATTCATATACATATATATATATATATAGGAAAGCTATATATAGGCACATATATATATATATATATATATATATATATATATAAAAGGAGAGGTAAAAGAGTAAGTGAGTGTGTGTGTGTGTGTGTGTGTGTGTGTGTGTGTGTGTGTGTGTGTGTGTGTGTGTTTGGCATGTGTGTGAAAGGATGTGTGTGTGTGTGTGTGTGTGTGTGTGTGTGTGTGTGTGTGTGTGTGTGTGTGTGTGTGTGTGTGTGTGTGTGTGTGTGTGTGTGTGTGTGTGTGTGTGTGTATGTGTGTGTGTTTGACATGTGTGTGAAAGGATGTGTTAATGTTCTCAGATTTAGTGATAGGTAGGTGTATGTGACATGGGATACATGGTGTAAAAGGGTGTCTGAATGCATGTGTGTAAAAGATTATAGGTTAACTCAATTTATAGAAATGCATACATATATACATACATACTTACATTGCATACATACATACATACATATCATGTATATATACATACATTGCATACATGCCTACATACATATCATATATGCATACTTGTATTCATTCATGCACCTATACATATATACATAGATGCGTACATACATATCATGTATACATACATATATTACATACATGCCTACATACATATCATATATGCATACTTGTATTCATTCATGCACCTATACATACATACATAGATGCATACATATATATCATGTATACATACATATGTTGCATACATGCCTACATATATATCATATATGCATACTTGTATATCATTCTTTCATTCATGCATTTATGCATTGCTTAGATACATTATATTGATTGTATTCCTACATGCATTCAACCATATATATACATTAATGTAAAGAGGATACATATCATATATATATCATTTCACTCATCTAACATATCATGCATTACGTACCCTATATTCATTTAGTACCATACTACATAGACTCATAGGTTACGTACACAAAATGCCTATATCGTATAGTCACTCTTCTACTTAAAACCAATACTGTACCAATTGGGCATCCACTAAATTCTAGGATTAAAGTATGTCGTAGCCCTTCATGTTAGCTTTCCGAAACTTCAAACGGATCGCATTTTCGAGTCCGAAAGCTTCCGGAATCACGAAAACACTGAAATGCATTTGTCTTTCGGGCAGCTGACACTCAAATAGTTTTACAGAAAGTTCCATAACGATTTTGGCTTATTAAAATATATATTTGGAAAGCTAACTTCAATACGGTTCTTTTAAAAAAATAAAAGATTAATCAAAGTTCTAAGCTAAAAGTTATGACATTTCTAAGTTGCTTTGGTTAATAAAAATGTGGATGAATATTATGACGAATTTGAGTTGTTTTGGACAAAAGAAACACATGTAGGCCAAGATACTTGGATACCAACATAGGTATCCAAATGAAACTCATTCTAACCATCCTAACTAAGATCAATCCACTCTCTAACCATTCTAAAACTGAATTTAAATATCTATTTAAACTATTATCATACATACATACACATGGGGTGTCCTAATTTGGGATCTATCAAGTAGGACACAAGGCACATATCTAAAATCCTCAAGAGAGCTTCAAATGGCCTCAAATTTAAATCTAAATGGGGTACATGCATGGGGGTGTATCCTATGGATTCAAAACTAACTAATATGCATAGAAAATCAATTTAGAGGGTTGGTTTTACCTATTGGGAGTGGAATCCCAATAATACTCCCGAGGACACGACTCCGACACGAAGATCTTCCAAAAAGTACACTCCTCCTTGCACTTTGCTCCAAATCTTTGCTAGCACCCTCCCTTGATAGTATGAGAAGGTTGGATGGAAGTTTTGGTGGAGGGATGTAAGGATTTGGAGATCAAATCAAAGAGGAAAGCTCTCTAATTTGGGGAAGAACACTTTGTGAAGGAAAAGAGGCAAGATGGAATGAAATGAAAGGAAGGAAGGCTAACCTAGCTATAGTGGCTGCCATTAAACCCTATTTGGGCCTTGGGGGAAAGCCCAATAAGGCTTCAACTAGTCCTTTTGGTTAATTTTATGTTAGGTTCAAGTTTGGGATCAAAAGGGTTAAATTTAAGCCTCTAACTTAACCAATCTAACAAGTGGGATTAGTCTAAACTCACTAACTTAATTAGTGGGGTTTGTGGGCCATAACTAACTAATCTTGGGATCTCGTCTACAGTCTAAGCTACCCGGATCACTAACACAAGTCGAAACAAAACAAAACTCAAACCCGACTGAACAAATCCTGTAAAAACAATATTAAAATATTAAAATTCTAAAAAAATTAAAATATAAAAAATAACCAAAATCATAATACATCAATTTAAATAATATTAAAATAATCTAAAATTCCCCAATTAATTAATATCCTAAATAATTCATAAGTCAAAAAATGACCTAAATACCCTTAGCCTAAAAAGTTGTAAATAGTCATTCTAATCACATGGTAAGGTCCCCATGGTCATGGTTAGTCTCTAGGCTAATCAGTTCTAGGGTTCACTAGCTAACACATCAAAATTATAATTCACCAATTTTAAATAGTATTAAATTAATTAAAAATTCTCATAAATTATAAATCCTATTATTAAATAATAAACTTTTACAAAAGTTTAAAATTACCCTCATTTTAGAAATGTGGGTATTACAGGTAACCCACGCCGAGACGCTCGCCGAATCTACTTTATTGTTGAACTCGGGAGTCCATTTGATGATGTTTATGCTCTGGGTGTCGATCTTGTCGGTTCTTCTAGACCAAACCTTTTTGTGGTCTACATCGGAGGATAAATGGAGAAACATGTGTTTGGGGTCTAAGGGAGCGACCTTGTATGCGAAAGTGAGGCCCGACCCGGCGACCTCTTCCTGAACTCTTGAGAGCTTCGGGCATCCGCAGGAGAATTTGAGGATGCAGGTTTGTGAGAAGGTGGTAGACAATGAAGAGAGTTCAATGGTGGAGAAGGGGATTCGAATCGCTTGACCATCTAGCAGGCAAGGAAATTCGATCTCCGGGAGTTCAACCTCCTTGGTGGGGTGGGCGAGGATCGTCGCACGATCTGGCCTGAGCTTCTCAGCGTATGACAGGGCGGGGGCGTGGGAGAGCCGCGGATGCAGTAGGTGGCACGGCGGGTGGCGCCATAGTAAGAGATGGAGCCAAGGCCGTAGTAGGCGCTAAGGGGGGTAAGGTTGGAAGAAAGTGCGTCGAGGAGAACAGCGCCAACAGATTGTCGGTAACAGTAGGAGGCGCCGCGTGGGTGACCGCAAAGCCCACGTGAGGAACAGGCACCTCTGCTGGCAAGATAGGGGCTGCTGAGTTGGAGGCGCCAGCAGGGGGCGCAGCTAGGTCCTTGGGCTCCAAAGGCGTGGAGACACCCACAGCATGGGGTGCCAACTCCCATGCGCCTATTGTAACACCCAGTTTTCCAGATGAGGGTAATTTTGAAATTTTGTAATTATAATTATTATTTATTGATAATTATTTCATATTATAATTTTTGGTAATTTTTAATCATTTTTAAACTATTTAAAATTATGACTTGTGATTTTGATATTTTACTATTGTTTGGTTTTAATTTCGAGGAATTTGTCACCCCCAGTTTTCAGGAACAAGGGTATTTTTTTCATTTTATATTTTTGAAATATTTTTGAAATTTATTTTATTATTTATGATATTATTTTGGGGTTATTTGAGTCGGGTTCGAATTTCTGCTCAATCTGACTTGAAACGGGGACCCGGAGGTAGTATTGACTTTAGTGGACCCACACATTAGTTAGCCATGGCCCACATGATAGAAATATTTTAGTTAGAGGTTAGACTAATTATTATAGATAAGGTTAGTATGATTAGAGACTTTAGAATGACTAATTTAGCCCCAACCAATTAGCCCTTTCCTAATACTAATAGAATAGGTTAGTGGGGGCATTTTGGACCTTACCATAATAGGACAAATAGCCCCATATGGCCAGCCACTTTGGGCGAGGATAGGCTCAAGTTTATTTCATATTCTCATCCATACTCTCTCTCTTGTTCTTCCCCAAATTTCTAGAGAGCAATCCCTAGCAATTTCTCCACCAAATCTTTCCATTTCGCTACCAAATCTTTTTCTTTCCTTCTCCATTCTAGCCAAGGAGGAAGCTACCCAAGTTTGGGAGGATTCGGAGCTCGTTCGTGTCCTTTTGGAATCTCTACGTGTCGGTGTCGCTCCGGGAAGGCTTTTCTTCGATTCGATCTACCGGGAGGTATAAATTCCTTCTCCTTTTCATTTCCTCATGCATATAGGTCTATTTTGAACCCATAGGAATGACCCCCATGGTTGTATCTCCATTTGTGTCCATTTCGTGTCCATTTGGAGGTCATAGGAGTGTCCTTTGTGTTGTGGTTGTGTCCATGTGGAAAAACCCCAAATTTGGACACACTATGTGTTGTTGTTATGTATGAATAAATTATTACATGTTTAATCTCATATTTTTGTATTGGAGATGTGTTCTATAGTGTCTCATATATGTATATATTAGTGTAGAGAGTGAGTTCTTGATATATTATGTTATATACTTGTGTTCTTTTGTTTCAAACTACCCAAATTCGTCATAATTTTTATCCACATTTTTAGTAGCAATAGCAACTTACAAATGTCATAACTTTTAGCTTAAAACTCTGATTTATCTTCCATTTTTTTTAAAAGAACCGTATCGAAGTTAGCTTTCCAAATATATATTTTAATAAGCCAAATTCTTTCTGTAACTTTCTATAAAATTATTTGAGTGTCAGATGTACGAAAGACAAACGTATTTCGGTATTTTCGCAATTTCAGGAGCTTCCGGACACGAAAATGCGATCTGTTTGAAGTTTCGGAAAGCTAACATGAAGTACTAAAACATACTTTAATCCTAGAATTTAGTGAATACCCAATTGGTACAGTATTAGTTTTAAGTAAAAGAGTGACTATACGATATATGCATTTTGTGTAACCTTTGAGCCTATGTAGTATGGATATTAAATGAATATAGAGTATGTAATGCATGATATGTTAGATGAATGAAATGATATATATATTATATATATCCTATTTACATTAATGTATATATATGGTTGAATGCAAGCATGTAGGAATGCAATTAATGTAATACATGTAAGCAATGCATAAATGCATGAATAAAAGAATGATATACAATGCATGCATGAAAGTATATAATGAATACTAGATATAAATGCAAGGTATATATGTAATGATAGATATGAATGCATAATGTATAAATATTGTAAATGCAATATCAGATTTCATATGTAGACATAGAACCAATGCATAGCTGATATTTAGATTGAATGTTAGTTCATTTTAGGTTGTTCGAACACTGAACTGTCCATGTAAGCATATATACCTTCCTTTTTCTATTGCCAAGCCAATTTCAGTTTTCAATATAGTAGAATGTCTATGAATGTAATGTTAACCTACAATCCCTTAATTCGAAATGTTAGTTAATTTCAGTATTAGACAATGCATAAGCTGTATGCATATGGGATGTTGGCTTAATGGCAGATTTCAGATAACATGGTTCATTTTATGTGGTTAGTTACACAAGTTTATGGGATAGCTCACTTTAGTTTATATGTAAATGTGGAACTAAACTGAGAATGAACTTCACCCTCTGCACAAGGATACCCCACTCTATATCAACCACCATGCCATGTAACCCTTCTCTAAATGATTGCTATAATATATATAGATTTATGTAAAGTATAGATGCATGTTAGTTATAACTTAAATAGTCTCTACTCTAACGTATCTAGATGTATACTTGTAGCCATGCATGTTAAGTATAATACATGTATAATGTAGATGGGTTAGCTTTGTGCCATGTGTAGTGTAAACTCATAACTAGTATTGATTTCTCTTTTCATGTACACCTCCATGTTCACACACACACACATAGCTTTACATGTTAGTTCTTTTCTCTTTTATATATATATATATATATATATATATATATATATATATATATATATATATATATATAATGTAAAAATATATATATATATATATATATATATATATATATATATATATATAATGTTGAATATGCATGAATGTGATGTATCTTGATATGTGACTTGTGTTGGCTTGTATAGCCTTGGATTTGTATGGTGTGTACTAGCTAGGGTAGACTGGTTAGGCCTAGTGAGACTTCATTGAGTCTATGTTGACCCAGTTGACCTAGCTTTGACTAGATAGTTGACTAGAGTTGACCAAGTGTTGAATTTAGCCTAGTTTGACCTAGACAGCATGTAGATGCATTATAGCAGTCTATTTTCTTATTTTAGACATGTTGTAACTTGTGTTGCTCTGAGTAGGAGACAGACACATCTCCTCACGCAGTACACCCTCTTCGGACATTCAGTTATCAGGCGAGTACATTCTCTGACCGTTTCATACTTGTCTGGATTTACATTCTTGCTCTAAATTACTGTACTTGATGCTGACACGTTGTTATCACGGATTGGTACTATACGGATCTTCTTTTTGGGATGTTATCCCCTTGTATTCACTAGATACATATTGTGATGTGTGTTTCACTTCCATATTGTATTTATTGAATACCTATATCCTTGTATACTCCTTGTGCATATTGTACTCTCAGTATCACATGAGTCCCAGGGATAGACCATTGTACACTATTGTATAACATTGTACAACTATTGTATAACATTGTATATCTATTGTATAATATTGTACATCCATTGTATAACATTGTACACTATTGTGCAAGATAACGTAACTAGAGTGGATCCTTGTGTATTGATTGGGGAGGGGGAGTAGAATTGGTTATGTAATCAAATCCTATTGTACAAGATTGTATAACTATTGTATATGTCTATTGTACACCCACGTACAATGGAGTTACCATTGCATTTTCCTATACCGTTTACATAACCATATTGTACTCTAAATCACAGTAGGCTTACAGTTCTTACTTATCATATTTAGATATTTCCTGTTATCAAATCTCTACTATTTTTCATATACTTCTTTCTTTTAGCATTTCATGTACCTTACTCTATTGCATGCTTTATATTTTCTAACATGATATGAACTGCGTGAGATGTTTTGTGCTCGCTCCCGTCCTGACTGGACCTGTTGAAAATTTTACAGAGGATGATGAGGAACCCTGCACCCTTACTTGGAGTTTGTCTAGTTGACACTCGCGACCTGGACCCCTGGGGAGGTTCAGGCAGCTGCTCAGGATGATACCTTGTATAGTGTAGATAGCTTAGACTGTCCTTTCTTTTCATGTTTAGCTGTTGTCTTATTTTCAGAGTTGTATATTTTAGAGATGTTGAGACTTTGTTATTTCTTTCTACTGTACCTCCGTTGAGAATTTCTTATCTATTTCCATCATGCTACATTCTACCTTAGATTGTGATTGAGTTGTACCTCTGTGTTGGCCTTCTTATGGAGAGTATTCATATTATGTAGTTATAGTTCATGACCTAGAACAGCGTTCTACCGCCGACACTGCGGCGTAGGCTGGGCACTGTTACGTACTCGAACCCTCACGGTGGGTGCGAGTCGTGACACGTTTTTAGTGGTGGCCCATGCAGGTCGAGTTTATGTAGTGGTATTCGAACTAGAGTATCACTACAGCCTGCTGTAGGATTAGGATATTTTTGGAGGTACTCAATCACATTAGAAAAAACTCTTAATCAGATTCCTTTTATCCAATTGCTGCTTATTGATTTCCCTTGAATATAAACTGTCCTCCCTTAATTTTTTGCTTCATTCTTAGTAATTGCTTCTTATTTTGATCTGTCTTCATGATGGTTATGAAGACACGATCTCATCGCTTCGGTTCGGGGGATACTATCGAGAGGCTGGCCACATCTCGTCCTGTTCATCAGGGCCTCGAGACCGCAGCTTCTGTTGTGTCGACTCAGGTTGGTATTTCTGTTATATTGGAGGTGCACCTCCGTATGTATAGAGACTTTTCCCTTTATTTTCGGTTTTTCTCAGCAGCAGCGATTCATACAGCATCAGCAGTAGAGATTTGTGCAGTATCAGCATCAGGCTGGAGGAAACCAGCAGGTCGAGCTATCGTCAGGACAGTCGAGGATGCACATACCGTTGGAGATCTTGCTGCAAGTTTTGTTCTTCTCAATTCCATTCCTGCAATTGTCTTTTATAATTACCTTGAAATTCGATTCCATTTGTTCCTTGTTGATTGATTTATTTTTGTCATGTTACTCTTTTGTTGTGTTTGTTTTTTTTCTTCTGAAAAAATCATATGGGCTAGGTCGCCTAAATCCTGGGATCTAAAATCCTCGATAGTCGTATTAGTTGGCATAGTGAGGACATGTAGTCAGATTTTGGATGTATTTTTGGGTATAGGAATTTAAGGTTTTCGCCGTCGCATGCAGTAGTACGAAAATTTTAAATACCATGAACCTAGAGGTACGTACCTTAGTCAAGGACTCTGTGATTATCGTAGCCTTGCCCACTAGCATGATGAAGACTCTGGACAACATGATTTTGGACAGACGCATATGATTAACAGATTGTATCTTGAGAAGGTTTAAACATCATACCCTTTTGATTGTTATAAATGACTTAGGAGTAGGGATATTTAGTTTTGTAGAGATTATTCATAGGTAGTTCCTTCATAGTATAATGGTATGATGACTTATAGAGTGTCTGTACCCTAGAGGTGATAGTTAGCATTGGTGTTAGAATAGTAACCCATTGCAGATAATTCTCCTGTTATCTATAATACCAACCAGTTACACATAGGATGTTAGTATGCCTTACATCCTTGATCATTATTACTACTTTTCCTTACCTTTTCCAATGAGGCACCCATGACCAGAGCCTGCCTTTGAGTATAGTTGTAGTTTCACCTAAGACCGAGAGGTCTATTTGCATAGATAGATTACAGATGATATTGGCATATGGGATATAGGTTAGGTGGTATCTATAGGCCATTGTTGTATAGGGTTATAAACATGTTGTTTAGCCTATACTTGGTTCAGTTTTCCATTTTAGTTAAGTTCCCTTCGTGTTGAGTTCCTTTGTGTTGATCACCTTTATAGGCAGTGTGCAGACCCTTCACTAGATACCATGTCCCCTTGATTCTGACCATTCATCCTTAGCCTAGTTCTAAGCATTGTTTCAGACCCTTATAAGTTTAGTCTGCCTTAACCCTTGGTTGATCAGTCATGTATATATATAGATGATATACTTAGGATATATGTGATGGGTTGTTGTTCTTGAGCATATATATGTGGTATTTGGTATTCATGTGCTTAGCTTGTAGGTATTTAGTTATAGGTGACTTGATAGGATTGGAAAGTTAAGAGCTAGTCTATTATAGAGTTTCTCTTTTGCTAAATTCTAGTTGCCAACACCTAAATAGCTAGCATAGGTAAAACCCTAAGAAGTTGACCAGTTGATGACCAAGTACTTGGATGTTGAGAAATTGACTAGTGATTGACCCTTGACTATGTTTGACCTAGAAGGGGGTGCGATCATCTTAATTTCGAGGACGAAATTTTTATAAGGTGGGTAGGATTGTAACACCCAGTTTTCCAGATGAGGGTAATTTTGAAATTTTGTAATTATAATTATTATTTATTGATAATTATTTCATATTATGATTTTTGGTGATTTTTAATCATTTTTAAACTATTTAAAATTATGACTTATGATTTTGACATTTTACTATTGTTTGGTTTTAATTTCGAGGAATTTGTCACCCCCAGTTTTCAGGAACAGGGGTATTTTTTTCATTTTGTATTTTTGAAATATTTTTGAAATTTATTTTATTATTTATGATATTGTTTTGGAGTTATTTGAGTCGGGTTCGAATTTCAGCTCAATCTGACTTGAAACGGGGACCCGGGGGTAGTGTTGACTTTAGTGGACCCACAAATTAGTTAGCCATAGCCCACATGATAGAAATATTTTAGTTAGAGGTTAGACTAATTATTATAGATAAGGTTGTGTGATTAAAGACTTTAGAATGACTAATTTAGCCCCAACCAATTAGCCATTTCCTAATACTAATAGAATAGGTTAGTGGGGGCATTTTGGACCTTACCATAATAGGACAAATAGCCCCATATGGCCAGCCACTTTGCGAGAGGATAGGCTCAAGTTCATTTCATTATTCTCATCCACACTCTCTCTCTTGTTCTTCCCCAAATTTCTAGAGAGCAATCCCTAGCAATTTCTCCACCAAATCCTTCCATTTTGCCACCAAATCTTCTTCTTTCCTTCTCCATTCTAGCCAAGGAGGAAGCTACCCAAGTTTGGGAGGATTCGGAGCTCGTTCGTGTCCTTTTGGAATCTCTACGTGTCGGTGTTGCTCCGGGAAGGCTTTTCTTCGATTCGATCTACCGGAAGGTATAAATACCTTCTCCTTTTTATTTCCTCATGCATATAGGTCTATTTTGAACCCATAGGAATGACCCCCATGGTTGTATCTCCATTTGTGTCCATTTCGTGTCCATTTGGAGGTCATAGGAGTGTCCTTTGTGTTGTGGTTGTGTCCATGTGGAAAAACCCCAAATTTGGACACACTATGTGTTGTTGTTATGTATCAATAAATTATTACATGTTTAATCTCATATTTTTGTATTGGAGATGTGTTCTATAGTGTCTCATATATATATTAGTGTAGAGAGTGAGTTCTTGATATATTATGTTATATACTTGTGTTCTTTTGTTTCAAACTACCCAAATTCGTCATAATTTTTATCCACATTTTTAGTAGCAATAGCAACTTAGAAATGTCATAACTTTTAGCTTAAAACTCCGATTTATCTTCTGTTTTTTTTAAAAGAACCGTATCGAAGTTAGATTTCCAAATATATATTTTAATAAGCCAAATTTTTTCTGTAACTTTCTATAGAATTATTTGAGTGTCAGCTGTACGAAAGACGAACGCATTTCGGTATTTTCGCGATTCCGGGAGCTTCCGGACACGAAAATGCAATCTGTTTGAAGTTTCGAAAAGCTAACATGAAGTACTACAACATACTTTAATCCTAGAATTTAGTGAATACCCAATTGGTACAGTATTAGTTTTAAGTAAAAGTGTGACTATACGATATATGCATTTTGTGTAACCTATGAGCCTATGTAGTATGGATATTAAATGAATATAGAGTATGTAATGCATGATATGTTAGATGAATGAAATGATATATATATTATATATATCCTATTTACATTAATGTATATATATGGTTGAATGCAAGCATGTAGGAATACAATTAATGTAATATATGTAAGCAATGCATAAATGCATGAATGAAAGAATGGTATACAATGCATGCATGAAAGTATATAATAAATGCTAGATATAAATGCAAGGTATATATGTAATGATAGATATGAATGCATAATGTATAAATATTGTAAATGCAATATCAGATTTCATATGTAGACATAGAACCAATACATAGCTGATATTTAGATTGAATATTAGTTCATTTTAGGTTGTTCGAACACTGAACTGTCCATGTCAGCATATATACCTTCCTTTTTCTATTGCCAAGCCAATTTTAGTTTTAATATTGTGGAATGTCTATGAATGTAATGTTAACCTTCAACCCCTTAATTCGAAATGTTAGTTAATTTCAGTATTAGACAATGCATGAGCTGTATGCATATGGGATGTTGGCTTAATGGCATATTTCAGATAACATGGTTCATTTTATGTGGCTAGTTACACCAATTTATGGGATAGCTCACTTTAGTTTATATGTAAATGTGGAACTAAACTGAGAATGAACTTCACCCTCTGCACAAGGACACCCCACTCTATATCAACCACCATGCCATGTAACCCTTCTCTAAATGATTGCTATAATATATATATAGATTTATGTAAAGTATAGATGCATGTTAGTTATAACTTAAATAGTCTCTACTCTAATGTATCTAGATGTATACTTGTAGCCATGCATGTTAAGTATAATACATGTGTAATGTAGATGGGTTAGCTTTGTGCCATGTGTAGTGTAAACTCATAACTAGTGTTGATTTCTCTTTTCATATACACCTCCATGTTCACATACACACACATAGCTTTACATGTTAGTTCTTTTTTCTTATATATATATATATATATATATATATATATATATATATATATATATATATATATATATTTTTTTTTTTTTCACACACACACACACATAGCTTTACATGTTAGTTCTTTTCTTATATATATATATATATATATATATATATATATAATGTTGAATATGCATGAATGTGATGTATCTTGATATGTGACTTATGTTGCCTTGTATAGCCTTGGATTTGTATGGTGTGTACTAGCTAGGGTAGACTGGTTAGGCCTAGTGAGACTTCATTGAGTCTATGTTGACCCAGTTGACCTAGCTTTGACTAGATAGTTGACTAGAGTTGACCAAGTGTTGACTTTAGCCTAGTTTGACCTAGACAGCATGTAGATGCATTGTAGCAGTCTATTTCCTTATTTTAGACATGTTGTAACTTGTGTTGCTCTGATTAGGAGACAGACACATCTTCTCAAGCAGTACACCCTCTTCGGACATTCAGTTATCAGGCGAGTACATTCTCTGACCGTTTCATACTTGTCTGGATTTACATTCTTGCTCTAGATTACTGTACTTGATGCTGACACGTTGTTATCACGGATTGGTACTATACGGATCTTCTTTTTGGGATGTTATCCCCTTATATTCACTAGATACATATTGTGATGTGCGTTTCACTTCCATATTGTATTTATTGAATACCTATATCCTTGTATACTCCTTTTGCATATTGTACTCTCAGTATCACATGAGTCCCAGGGATAGACCATTGTACACTATTGTATAACATTGTACAACTATTGTATAATATTGTACATCTATTGTATAATATTATACATCCATTGTATAACATTGTATACAATTGTGCAAGATAACGTAACTAGAGTGGATCCTTGTGTATTGATTTGGGAGGAAGAGTAGAATTGGTTATGTAATCAAATCCTATTGTACAAGATTGTATAACTATTGTATATGTCTATTGTACACCCACGTACAATGGAGTTACCATTGCATTTTCTTAGACCATTTACATAACCATATTGTACTCTAAATCACAGTAGGCTTACAGTTCTTACTTATCATATTTAGATATTTCCTGTTATCAAATCTCTATTGTTTTTCATATACTTCTTTCTTTCAGCGTTTCATGTACCTTACTCTATTGCATGCTTTATATTTTCTAACATGATATGAACTACGTGAGATATTTTGTGCTCGCTCCCGTCCTGACTGGACCTGTTGAAAATTTTACAGAGGATGATGAGGAACCCTGCACCCTTACTTGGAGTTTGCCTAGTTGACACTCGCGACCTGGACCCCTGGGGAGGTTCAGGCAGCTGCTTAGGATGATACCTTGTATAGTGTAGATAGCTTAGACCGTCCTTTCTTTTCATGTTTAGCTGTTGTCTTATTTTCAAAGTTGTATATTTTAGAGATGTTGAGACTTTGTTATTTCTTTCTACTGTACCTCAGTTGAGGATTTCTTATCTATTTCCATCATGCTACATTCTACCTTAGATTGTGATTGAGTTGTACCTCTGTGTTGGCCTTCTTATGGAGAGTATTCATATTATGTAGTTATAGTTCATGACCTAGAACAGTGTTCTACCGCCGATACTACAGCGTAGGCTGGGCGCTGTTACGTACTCGTACCCTCACGGTGGGTGCGGGTCGTGACACCTATCAGCTAGGATGGAATGGCGCCGCCCGCTAGGGGCACCACATCAAAGGCACAATCTGGGGCAGTGTCAGCAAGGCTGAGCAGATTGATCCATGTAACTCCTCTTCCCAGTTTTTTTTCAAAAAAAAGATTATTTTTGTTTACTAATCTTATTGTTAATGGTTATTTTTTGTCGTCAATGACTTTGTGCAAGATGTTGTCTTGTATTTCAAAACTAGCTAGAATTTATTGCTTTGAAAATGCTATTTAATTTCTATAAAACATATGTTCATGACCTTTTGGTAATGATAGAATATATTGATTCATTGGTTTCTAAAACAGTTTTAAAGGTTATAAATATTCATAAATATTAAAGAGGAAATTTCCATTTATTTTTAAACAGAATTCTAGATTTATCAATATAAACTTTTCGTTATTAATGGTAACGAGTGCTATTTTGTAGTAGCTAATTATTTGATTTATTAGAGTTTATATAATTTCAATTATTGGATATTATTGATATTATTTTGAAGTTATTGAAGTAACCATTTAATGTATTGCTTGATATTATAGAGTATACGATTTAGATTATTTTAATAAATATTAGAGTTATTCAAATTAAAATACTATTATCCATTAATAGATTAAGATAAGAATTAAAGTTTGACTTAAACCACTTGTTACGATTTAAATTAAAGGAAATGAGTTATCTACTAGGAATCTTAAGCCTTATCAGATCAGAAGTCCCATCTCCTGTTTAAGGAGACCATTTTTACCAAATTCTGCCATCCACCACAAGCCAAACCATCAACACAACCACGTGCCGTGCATCGTGTCCATGTCCGTCCATTTCCTTCCATTATTTATATTATTTAATTACATTTACACTTTCTCTTGTGTCGGACAACCCCAATACGTTATACAATCTAAATCTCACGTACAAATCTAGATTAGTTTATGGATACATCTGAATATCTCCTTCTTGATAAAGTTGAACTTTTATCCAACCACATAATCATCTCTAGTGATATATATATATATATATATATATATATATATATATATATATATATATATATATATATATATATAAAATATATATATATATATATATATATATATATATATATATATCCACACACAATCAGTGCATCCCTATCCCGATTCCCTAAAACCAAACCAATATATATGTACGATATCTCCCTCAAAAACTAAAAACGGAAGCCTTCCTACTGGCGGGATTGATCCAGGCAGCCCTACTATGCCGCCCAACTCCAACCATCGCCAGTACCAACACCATCACTACCAGAATCGAGCGTCCCCGACCAACCTGCCTCCCCATTATGACCGACCATCGGAACACTCCCTTCTTCTCATCTTCCCCTGCTCGACTTCACGCCCCCATAACAGACGACAATCGCCTTCACCTTCTTCCCGCAATTCCTTCGCCAAATCACCCACAACCATAGTACATCCAGAGAGCTAAGAGTGAGGAGAGAGAGGACCTGTCGACTCCCATCGTCGTCCGTTTCGACCGATGCGACCTCCCACTCCGACGTGTCGACCATCGAGAACCCTCCTCCTCCGTCGATGGTACCGCGACTCGGATCAGCAACCGTGCCTGAACCCCGCACGGATCTGCTCCGCCTTTGACAGATCCGGCCGAGCCATACTGTCCAGCGCCATGCTCCGTCGCCGCATCGCCTTTGCCCGGTGATGCGCCTACCCCGTCGGAGTTTCCTCTGTGAGCTCCAATCGTTCCTCCTTCTTCTGCACTCCCACGTACGCCAGATCCGGCGTCGGGCCGTCGAACAAGAGTGCCCCTCCGACGCACACATCCGTACAGCCGACCTCGAGCTGTAACTTGCGAAGTGCGCCATGACCAATTTTTTCCTGGTTCTAGCAGCACCGTACCAGATCCCCTCCGTGCCTCTGTATCCGCACCACCGAAGGTCGCCTACGATCTCCCTGGTCGGCGTCGTAGTGCCCGACAGCGTTGACTCGGCGCTCCTCACGGGATCTAACAGCCACCGCTGCCGGTGGTTGCCAAGCTCCGGCCGTGTCTCGACCCAGCCGCTCTGCCCCTCCACCGCTAGCACGCCGCCGCGCCGAGCACCCAAATTTGGTGAGGCTCCTCCTCTCCTTTCCCACTTTCCTCTCACTCCTCACATCTTCTCTCTCTTTTTTAATTTCTCATGGTTTCAAGAAAGACCTCCCCTTTAATGCTCTTAATGTATTCTCTACTAAACAACAACAAGTCAATGATGACTATTTATTAGTGTTTAATATTTTATAACTATATTAAATGATGAGTGATAACCAAGCTTTTTCTATTTTATATTTTATACAGTAATCAAGGGGAGGAGTGTACTAATAACTATGGACCATTTTAGTAGTTAGTACACAGTACCGATTAGCTGTATATTTAAGTATATTTATTATCAAATTGGTGATAGTATATTTGTATGTATACTGGTATTGGTATACTATTATTATGATCATTATTATTATTGGTTATCAATAATTGTTTTGTTATTTTATTTTATAGTTGTTATTTCATAATAATACTTATATATTATTAAAAAAACTCGAATATTTAGCCCTTAATTGATTTTCTTGATTTTAAAATAATTATAGTTTCCAAGTACCATAAATAATTTCTAAAATAGTTTTCTAAAAGGGGGTTTATAAATACGTTTAAAATAAATAAATATTAATTTACTAGTAATTAATGAATACTTTCTTAAAAAATATTATTGGATGTTTTTGATAAGTTTTTCTAAAATAAAAATAAATATTTTGATAAATCTTCTAAAAAGGTATAAATATGATTTTACGAGATTAGCTTTCTCTAAATCAATTTTCCCCTAGATTATACTTGACCGTAACTAATCGAACATTTACTATTTTCTTGCAA
Source organism: Iris pallida (assembly GCA_029216955.1). Taxonomy (NCBI): domain Eukaryota; kingdom Viridiplantae; phylum Streptophyta; class Magnoliopsida; order Asparagales; family Iridaceae; genus Iris; species Iris pallida. Next base: position 5,639,212 of record JANAVB010039219.1, on the reverse strand, counting down.
ATCGAACTCTCTCATATCGACCTAGGCTAATCGGACTAGTCTGAACTCAATGGAATTGTCGGTTTCACCAGCAAAGGACCTCAGACAAGTACATTTTCTGATTGCTTTTCGATTCATAGTAGTCTATACATTTCATGTTTATACATATGTCTAGCTGCTTGTTGACACGCTCGTCACATGGAGTAGTCGGGAGGGAAAATATCTTAGTAGACATGTGGACTATCCAGAACTATCCCCATGAAGTCTATTCATGAATAATAGCATCTGCACACGACACATGCAGGTGCCGAATTTACCCCCTAGCCATTCACATGTCGAAACGGATATTTCACATCACATAGGTAGTTGTATTTTATTTGTTTTCCTTGTCTTCTTCCCCACCTGCCATATCATCAGTTACTTTCTAGTTTCCATATCTCATATGTTATTTTCATGTCTTGTTAATTCTATTGTATTTTCATATTGCCGTCGGTTTGTGTGCTTGTTCCATTCCTGACTGAAAACCAACATTTTTCAGTTTAGCTGTGGATTCACTAAGCTTTGGAAGATACGGGTGTACTCGCAGACATAAACCTAGAAATAGATAGCAGTGGTATTATTTTTATTATTTATAAGAACATTGTATTTTCTTTCAGATATAAATCTTGTAATTGTTGTAATAAATCTTAGAAATGTGAATGAGCAATAAAGTTTATTTTGAGCAATTATTTCTTGCGGGCTTGACAGCGTTCTACCGCCGACTCTGCGGCGTAGGCTGGCTTGGACACATCTCGTATCCGAAAAGTGGGTGCGGGTCGTAACAAGTTTTTGTGGTGGCCCATGCAGGTCTGATTTCACAAAATATGTGAACTCGTGATAGTACTTCAGTTAGTCATACTATTGCGAGCCTGCGACTAGTAAATGCTCATTCACAACTAGGAGTAAATCAATTTTAAGAGAATGGTTAGGACTAGGAGTCCCTAATTTAATTTGACAATTGGGTAGTTAAGATTACTACATATGTCTCACTAGATGACTTTCAGGATACACTATCACATTTGATTCGACGATATTTCTAAGGAGGGTAGATTCGTAACATCTTCCCGAAATTTTGAAAAAATATTTATTTCTTTTATTTGAATTAAAATGTGATTTCTAGAATTTTATAAATATTTATTATAAAGGGCCTTAGTCACTGTTAAGTTTTGGAGCGCAAGATGACCAAGAATTTTGGTACTGAGAGTGTAGTCGAGTGCCTTGACTAGTATTCTACCCATGGTAGAGAAGGCCGAGTCATAGGTTTACACTAACTAGAAAAACTAGGCCAAATCGTGACATAACCCTAGGAATAAATTAATTATTTATTATTAAGATTATTGACTTTTAGAAGGCCTGTTGTTCCAAACTAACCTGAATCCCACCCAAGTCCTGATGGTCACGTAGTGTGACCAACATCGTCCGTGTAGATATATAGAAGTGTATATATATTTTGGGTAGTCCATTTCTAATATTGGGAATAATTTCTATAAATTATATATTGAATATAATATATGTATTATTGCTATTTAAATTTATATTTTCTTGGAAATAGGATAACCTTCTCTTAGAATGAAATTTTTGGATTTTTGGGATTCACTTAGACTATGCATATATACTTGTGTATAAATATATTCATTATAGGTAGACATAGTGCTTAATCCATATTTTTCCTCGATCATGAATATTAGAGAAATATAAATTTAAGATTATATTTCTTTTGTCTTTGGTCATTTTTCCCTAATCATGATCATTCGTACAACTTTACCTTATGTCTTTTCTAAGCATCGCCATACCATAAGTTCGTATCACTTATATTCTTTTCCTTAGACCTAAGAATTTTTTTTTAAAAATAACTTCTCACTCAATTGTCTATTATCTCGAGTTAAGTTTTTGGATTCAAATGTTTCCTCTCAATCGTTGAATATTGAATATCCGTGAAATAAGGATTATAAGATTTTGCTTATTTTGACTTCGATCATTATCCCTCCTAATCAATTATTTTTTCAAGAAGATGAGATTATACATGATGAACAGGTACTTACACTTTTCTATCTTTATCAACTTGTATGATATTTTAAACTCCTTTGATATTCTTGGAGATTGTCACTCCCCGTTCCCAGAATGCATATTTTTATACAAGAATGCGTATTTTTGTACATATGCAATTCATGTATATTTATTTAGTATTTATCATGTATTATCCTGTATTTAAATTCCTTTAATTTCATTGTTAATTTATTTTCTGTATTTTATTATCTGTATTTATTTCCTGTAATTTTATTCCTGTATTTATTTTCCGCTTTAGTCTTGCTTGTGGTTCGGGTTCATGGAGGGTTTTCGGGTTCATGGTGGTTCAATCCGACCCAATAACCCACCTACCACCCCTTCCCTATTTAAAGCTCCCATCTCCTTCTCTCTCCTCATAACTCTCATTCTTCACCATTACTTCTTCTTCTTCCTCATCACTCTCTCCACCAACCCATCAGCAGGCAAGTGCAATCTTGTTTCTTGCTTGGAGAACCATTTTTATGGTTCATTTCTCTTCCTCTCATGATTCTGAGAGAGTTTACTACTTGGCATTTTTGATTTCTTTGGCTGGTTTCTCCTAGATCTAAGTTGTTATATTCTCGGTTGTTCATGGGTTTTGATCTCCCAACCTGGCGTGCTTTCTGGCTGGGAACTTCATTTCTGGCTGGAACGAAGGTTTAGTCACGCACACGTTCTTACGTGTCTGCATGAGTTTTGAGTCATGCTCATGTTCTTACATGTTAGCGTGGATTTTTAGTCACGCACACGTTCTTACGTGTCTGCGTGGATTTTTAGTCACGCACACGTTCTTACGTGTCTGCGTGGATTTTCAATCACGCTCACGTTCTTACGTGTCTACGTGAATTTTTAGTCACGCTCACGTTCTCATGAGCGTGCGTGGATTTTTAGTCACGCACACGTTCTTACATGTCTGTGTGGATTTTCAGTCACGCTCACGTTCTTACGTGTCTGCGTGAATTTTTAGTCACGCTCACGCCCTTACATGTCAGTGTGAATTTTGAGTTACGCTCACGTCTTGCGTGCGTGCGTGAATTTCTTGTCACACTTTTCACGCTCACTTGTGCGTGCGTGAATTTCTTATCATTCTTCACGCTCACTTATGAGTGCGTGAATTTTCCTTCACGTTTATACTGTGCGTGCCAACGTGAACCTTTTTTTTTCACGCTCACTCCAACCTGCTAGACTTGGCGTGACTTTTAGCCTTAGCTTAGACTTGTTGGCGTGACTTTCTAACCTGGGTGTTACTATTTGCTCTATAACTTATTTTATTTATTGATGGCATGATAATTCCTCTATTTTAGCCTTACGCCTTTTTGCATGAACTTGATAAATCATGATATGTTAATATTGTTAATACAGATTGTTATGGGGAATGTGTCATGTGTATTGATTGATCCATGGATACCCAGTATGACTGGAACTTAACCTTGAGAATTATAGACTCGACCCCATGTAATACTAATTGATTTTTCATGCCTTGTCACCACTGATAATGATTGTGACATTGACTAATAATTGATCATGCGTTCCTAGTTGGAACTAAGAGACTGGCTAGTCGTCTTATTGAATTAAATGAATGAGACACGTTCATGTAATGAACTATTGCAATCGACTGGCTGATCCCGAATATTGACATGCAGGCACATACAGGCTTCAAATTATTTATTTATTTATTTATTTTTCAAAAACAGCATGTGTACTTTATGGTCAAGGCATGATCACTCCGTGGTTAGATTTGATTGTTGCATTACGCTATGTAAGACCTACAACATAGCCGTACGGGTATCGTTGTAGAGTTGCACATATCGTACCCCGTAAAAAAGTACTCATTTGAATGACCATGATCCACGGCATTGGATTTCGCTTAACATAGAGACTATTAAGTTAAATAAAATAATGATGGCATGGAGAGAATGGATTCCCGAGTTCTTACATGGCAGCCCCCTTGGGACTAGTAGTGCCCGACGGGCCGGCTGGTTCCCACAGATACTGTAAATCTGTCACACGGGCAGGGAACGGTATCTGCTTATATTATTGTACATGCTATATTAACGACGGGCGTCCCGCTGGGACTCGTCTAATTACATGATTGGCGCAATTGATTGACTGGATAGACTAGCCTTGCTCGCACATAGTAAGAATTGAGGAATCCCCATTTGTATAATTCCAGGATAACTTGGGACTCACAATAGCAAGCCGTAGTAGTTGATTGGCCGTTCAAGATAATTTGTTTGTGTACTGTACCTACTCTGTTGCCTAACTGAGATGATCAGAATGTCAGGACATGACGGGCCAACTTCTGTCCTTCTTTGGTTGGGAGGTTGGTTCGAAGTGTCGTGATGTTATATGAATCCTAGTGGCAAGCAGAGATCTATTACTATATTCTCTTACTTACTGGTTTAATCCTTCATATCGTCCTTCCATGTGGTACTTGCTATTAGAGGTCTAACCTCTCTAGTTTTGCATGGCCAGATTTAGAGCCAGTCCCCGAGGATCCAGCTTACTTCTACCTCCAAGATGGTCAATACTAGAGGGATGATCGCAGGAGGACTCGAGTGGGTTTCCTTACTCCACCGCTCGTTTTGTTATTTATTTCATACTTAGCCGTTTGGCACCGACATGTTAGTCGGATTGTCTTGCACTTATTTTTGCATAATTGTAACTAAAGTCAGACTGCAGCTGATAACAATTGTGTACATGTTACTATACCATCTGGCTATGTTTTGTGAAGCCGGATCTCAAGAACATTTTGACTAAGCGTTTGGGACGCCTTACTGCTTTATCTTACATGTTCTCTATTTTTGCTTCTTGTTTGAATGATTGAGACAATAGATGTGAAGTGACCATAGTAAGACTTTCATGTAGTATGCACCCCCTCGTCTGGTTAGACAGCATTGATCATATTATACGATATTCATCTACCCGTAATACGTAGCTGGCTGAGTCATTCCCCCGCTCTCCAGTATTCTGGTTCTAGAGCGTGACAGAGATATAGTCGGAATAATTTTGATGACTTGCGATGACAGGACAGCAGCGCACTGTCGTCACTTATTTGAATTATTAAGACTACGGGTTCACTGCAGCTAGCAGCGCACTGGCGTGGCATGAACCCTAAGTTGAAGTAATTTCAAGTAACGTAGGTTACCGGATACTATTAAAACTATGTCTTAATTGTCCTATTTGCACCTTGAGTTGTTATGTCAATGTTGGACAAAGATAATAAAATATTTGATATCGTGTCATAGCTGAGTCATGAAACCAAGGTTTACTGCAGCCATGTGTACACTGGCGAGGCATAAATTCTCGGCAAAGTGACTTCATATGTACATACGATTTTTGAATATTATGAGGACTACGTCCTCTTTGACATATGGCTACTGATTTCATAGCCTGTAATTCACTTACTTAAATTATTGTATTATTATTTAATTTTATCCTTTCATATATCTTATCTTTATGGTCATTTGTCTTCCTAAGCATCCCTTTAACTTATTTTTGAATTCCTTCCATTTACGATCACACCTAGATTATGATTCTAGGATTATGCCTACATAATTGATAGTGCTAAGACGATTTTAAATTGGATCATCCTTACGACTTTTGATCGAGCTAGACTGTTTGATTATATCTCGATCATGTCAATTCGCGTACTTTCTTGATTTGGAGTCCATAATCATGCCTAAATAATTTTGCCTAGATATTTCACTGTGCCAAACAAATTTGAATTTTGACCGTTCCTGAACGACTTTACTCGTGACTAAACTATCTGACTATAATCATAATCATGCCTAAACAATAACTCACTTATTGCTAATGTCATTTTCCTATCCTATTATGATCATGACTATTTTGTTCATGTTCATGCGCGTGCTAACATTTAATTTTAATCATGCTTAGATGACTTGCATGAGTAGCCTTGATCGCGACTACTTCTTAAATTTATCAAGGTAATTTTTCCATGTTTAGCATCAGCCTAAAATTTTGACCATTGATCATGCCTATATAATTCCAAGGGTAGCTAACCGTGCCACATAATATCTTTTCTAAAAATTTCAAATTTTATTCACGACCTAATTCATTTGATCAGCGATCATATCATTTCTTGATCATGACTAATTGTGCCATTCGAAATTTCGGAGAAGAAATTTCTAAGGTGGGTAGGGTCTTCGATTAGTGAAATGACCTTAGGGTTATTGATTTCTTGAACATTTAGGACCTGTTGATTCAAGACCGTAGCCTAAGACTCCAGCACCAAGCCATATCTAGGTACTTCTCCGCTTCCATCCTTCCGTGGTCAATACTTGATCACTATTTCTTTTGATCAAAAATTCTTATTAAGCAAGTTTTGGTCACACTTGATTTTATCCTATCGGTCAATATCGACCTTATTAAAATTCAATGTTGCTACCTTTCCTTCAGCCTATCTATACTCGACATTCCTAAATTCGAGGACGAATTTATTTCTAATGTAGGTAGATTTGTAACTCCTCTTCCCAGTTTTTTTCAAAAAAAAGATTATTTTTGTTTACTAATCTTATTGTTAATGGTTATTTTTTGTCGTCAATGACTTTGTGCAAGATGTTATCTTGTATTTCAAAACTAGTTAGAATTTATTGCTTTGAAAATGCTATTTAATTTCTATAAAACATATGTTCATGACCTTTTGGTAATGATAGAATATATTGATTCATTGGTTTCTAAAACAGTTTTAAAGGTTATAAATATTCATAAATATTAAAGAGGAAATTTCCATTTATTTTTAAACAGAATTCTAGATTTATCAATATAAACTTTTCGTTATTAATGGTAACGAGTGCAATTTTGTAGTAGCTAATTATTTGATTTATTGGAGTTTATATAATTTCAATTATTGGATATTATTGATATTATTTTGAAGTTATTGAAGTAATCATTTAATGTATTGCTTGATATTATAGAGTATACGATTTAGATTATTTTGATAAATATTAGAGTTATTCAAATTAAAATACTGTTATCCATTAATAGATTAAGATAAGAATAAAAGTTTCACTTAAACCATTTGTTTCGATTTAAATTAAAGGAAATGAGTTATCTACTAGGAATCTTAAGCCTTATCAGATCAGAAGTCCCATCTCCTGTTTAAGGAGACCATTTCTCCCAAATTCTGCCATCCACCACAAGCCAAACCATCAACACAACCACGTGCCGTGCATCGTGTCTATGTCCGTCCATTTTCTTCCACTATTTATATTATTTATTTACATTTACACTTTCTCTTGTGTCGGACAACCCCAACACGTTATACAATCTAAATCTTACATACAAATCTAGATTAGTTTATGGATACATCTGAATATCTCCTTCTAGATAAAGCTGAACTTTTATCCAACCACATAATCGTCTCTAGTGATAAATATATATATATATATATATATATCACTAGAGATAATACATCCATACACAATCATTGCATCCATATCCCGATTTTCTAAAACCAAACCAATATATATCTACGACATCTCCCTCAAAAACTAAAAACGGCAGCCTTCCTACTGCCGGGATCGATCCAGGCATCCCTACTACGCCGCCCAACTCCAACCATCGCCAGTACCAACACCATCACTACCAGAATCGAGCATCCCCGACCAACCTGCCTCCCCATTATAACCGACCATCGGAACACTCCCTTCTTCTCCTCTTCCCCTGCTCGACTTTACGCCCCCATAACAGACGACAACCGTCTCCACCTTCTTCCCACAATTCCTTCGCCAAATCACCCACAACCATAGCACATCCAGAGAGTTAAGAGTGAGGAGAGAGAGGACCTGTCGACTACTGTCGTCGTTCGTTCCGACCGATGGGACCTCCCACTCCGACGTGCCGACCACCGAGAACCCCCTCCTCCGTTGATGGCCGCGCGACTCGGATTAGCCGCCGCGCCTGAACCCCGTACGGATCTGCTCCTTCTTTGCCAGATCCGGCCGAGCCACACCGCCCGGCGCCATGCTCCGCCGCCGCGTCGCCTTCGCCCAGTGATGCGCCCGCCTGGCCGACTTGCCGCCGGAGTTCCTTCTGTGAGCTCCAATCGTTCCTCCTCCTTCCGCACACCCGTGCACGCCAGATTCGACGTCGGGCCGACGAACAAGAGTGCCCCTCCGACGCACACATCAGCACAGTCGACCTCGAGCTGTGACTTGCTGAGTGCATCGCGACCAATTTTTCCTGGTTCTGGCAGCACCGTACCAGATCCCTACCGTGCCTCCGCATCCGCACCACCGAAGGTCGCCTACGATCTCCCCGGTCGGCGTCGCAACACCCGACAGCGTTGACTCGGCGCTCCTCACGGGATCTAACAGCCACCACTGCCAGTGGTTGCCATGCTCCGGCCGTGTCTCGACCCAGCCGCTCCGTCCCTCCACCGCTAACATGCCGCCGCACCGAGCACCCAAATCCGGTGAAGCTCCTCATCTCCTTTCCCACTTTCCTTTCACTCCTCACGTCTTCTCTCTCTCTTTTAATTTCTCATGGTTTCAAGAAAAACCTCCCCTTTAATGCTCTTAATGTATTCTCAAGTCAATGATGACTATTTATTAGTGTTTAATATTTTATACCTATATTAAATGATGAATGATAACCATGCTTTTTCTATTTTATATTTGACACAGTATTCAAGGGGAGGAGTGCACTAATAACTATGGACCATTTTAGTAGTTAGTACACAGTACCGATTAGCAGTATATTTAAGTATATTTATTATCAAATTGGTGATAGTATATTTATATGTACACTGGTATGATATACTATTATTATGATCATTATTATTATTGGTTATCAACAATTGTTTTGTTATTTTATTTTATAGTTGTTTTTTCATAATAATACTTACATATTATTAAAAAAAACTCGAATATTTAGCCCTAATTGATTTTCTTGATTTTAAAATAATTATAGTTTCCAAGTACCATAAATAATTTCTAAAATAGTTTTCTAAAAGGGGGTTTATAAATATGTTTAAAATAAATAAATATTAATTTACTAGTAATTAATGAATACTTTTTTAAAAAGTATTATTGGATGTTTTTGATAAGTTTTTCTAAAATAAAAATAAATATTTTGATAAATCTTCTAAAAAGGTATAAATGTGATTTTACGAGATTAGCTTTCTTTAAATCAATTTCCCCCTAGATTATACTTGACCGTAACTAATCGAACATTTACTATTTTCTTGCAAACCGAACTCTCTCATATCGACCTAGGCTAATCGGACTAGTCTGAACTCAATGGAATTGTCGGTTTCACCAGCAAAGGACCTCATGCAAGTACACTTTCTGATTGCTTTTCGATTCATAGTAGTCTATACATTTCATGTTTATACATATGTCTTGCTGCTTGTTGACACGCTCGTCACACGGAGTAGTCGGGTGAGGAAATATCTTAGTAGACAAGTGGACTACCCAGAACTATCCCCATGATGTCTATTCGTGAATAATAGCATCTGCACACGACACGTGTAGGTGCCGAATTTACCCCCTAGTCGTTCACATGTCGAAACGGATATTTCACATCACATAGGTAGTTGTATTTTATTTGTTTTCTTTGTCTTCTTTCCCACCTGCCATGTCATCAGTTACTTTCTAGTTTCCATATCTCATATATTATTTTCATGTCTTGTTAATTCTATTGTGTTTTCGCATTGCTGTCGGTTTGTGTGCTTGTTCCATTCCTGACTGAAAACCAACATTTTTCAGGTTAGCTGTGGATTCACTTAGCTTTGGAAGATACGGGTGTACTTGCAGACATAAACCTAGAAATAGATAGCAGTGGTATTATTTTCATTATTTGTAAGAACATTGTATTTTCTTTCAGATATAAATCTTGTAATTATTGTAATAAATCTTAAAAATGTGAATGAGCAATAAAGTTTATTTTGAGCAATTATTTCTTGCGAGCTTCACAGCGTTCTACCGTTGACTCTGCGGCGTAGGCTAGCTTGGACACGTCTCGTATCCGAAAAGCGGGTACGGGTCGTGATAATCCCCAATGGCTTTACAGAATAAGTGCCACCATGGATTACACAAGGCGCCAACGCCTGATCTGAAGATCCCAATGGCTTAGCAGAATACGCGCCGCATGGGTAACACCAGGTGCCATCGCCTGAACTGAAGGGGACAGCACACAAGGGGGTGGACCCACCACCGAAGAGAAGGGGTCAGGAGAAAAGTGTCGAACCAAAATACTGTCCATAGGACAATGCTCGTGAATCGAGGTGGCATTCGAAAATTAAAATTACTTCGAGAAGAGGGCTAGCACGGGATCCGAGGGCGTTATGGCAGCTACCTCCACGAGCAGGGGAGGCTCAGCCTCCACCCACGGTGCCACATGAGCGCCAACGGGAAAGGTCGCCTGGTGGGTAGGCTAGGGCCCACGAAACTAAGGGGAGCAGTCTGCCGAGACGTGCAGCAGACGGCGACGTCCGATGACGAGCCGACAGAGAGAGGGGAAGAGGAGACGGGTCGAAAACATGACCCGAGGGCTGGAGGAGAGATGGAGAGGACGGTGAGGGGTCGGGCGACTGCCTGAGGAGAGCCAAGCAATCCAGAGGTCATGGCGGAAGTTGAGGAGGGGGGCAGCTATCACCACTACTTTTCTAAAATGAGGGTAATTTTAAACTTTTGTTAAATTGATCATGTTAGTGATAAATTGGTAAATTTTGTTTATTTTAATGTTATTTATATTAATGTATTATAATTTTGTTATTTGCTAGTGAAACCCTAGAACTACATGTTTTCCATAAATAAATTCCTTTATTTATTATGTATCTGGGAAAATTACAACTGTGGGAATCTGATCTAGAAGACGATCACTTTATCCCTTGGACTATGTGAAGAAGAAAAGCTCTCAAAATTTTGACAGTAGATAACTATGTATCCGTACAATAAATGAAAAAAAAAACTCTATTTATTGAGTCAAAAATAATAACTGAAAAGATAACTGTCTTTACAGCCTGTGCTTAGTTGAAAATCACGCAGGATTTAACATACGCAAGGTTGTGAGCAGTTACTGGACGTGGCCTGTAACTGTTGGGCACATGGCAATCATGCATGAGTCGTGTGCAAGTTACAGGACACGCAGACGAGAGATCAGTGGCATGGCTGCCACGTACTCTAATTTGATGAAATCCACGCAGACTTGTTGAAGACGAAATCCACGCAGACTCGGGGTAGAAAGCTTCAAAATCCACGCAAACTTGGGGCAAGAAGCTTCAGAATCCACGCAGACTTGGTGAAGACGAAATCCACGTAGACTCGGGGTAGAAAGCTTCAAAATCCACGCAAACTTGGGGCAAGAGGCTTCAGAATCTACGCAGACTTTGATGAAGAAAACTTCAGAATCCACGCAGACTTGAGGAAGAAAACTTCAGAATACACGCAGATTTGGGATAAAACTGCCAGCTGTCTTGATTCAGCGTGCCTCGACTGACACAAAATCTCTGGTAGTGATTGCTTTTGTCAGTCACATTAAATGACAAGAAGCTCTTTTGGTACGCCAACTTGACGAAGGTTGAGTCTTGCTGAAGAAGATTTCGAAAATCACGCAATAGACGGCTGTGATCTCTCGAATTCTGTGCATACGTGGCATAGAAAGAGACATTCTTCGACTGTTCTGCTGTCAATCATAATTACTCTCTGACAAATGATGAGCTGTCTCCCCAGCGTGATTTGTAAATATTATCTGGATCAACTGAGCGTGACTTTTGACTCTGTCCTGATCAACTCAGCGTGACTGTCATTTTTAAAGGCCTACAAGACCCCCTTCAAAGTTTTCAAAAAATTGAAAAGACTTCAAAATTTTCGAAATACTTTGAAAAATAATATGATAAAATGAAATCAGTCATGCTGTGATGACTTTAAAGAGATATTTATTCCTGAGTGATTGGACTGTTGGGATTCTGTGCAGTTAAGATCCCGTATCAATCTCCTAAATCGAGGCAATTCATGATGGGCCGTTTGGAATTCTTCATAAGCCTATAAATAAGCCATAGATTACTTCTTTCCTTCTTTACTTGCATTTGAAAGAGAGAACCCACAGAAGAGAACTTTATCTTCTTCGACGAACTCCTTCCTCTCCGACTTCTTCTTCTACTTTTTTAGCAGCAATGGCTCCCAAAAAAGCTGATGCTCATGCCAAGGGGAAAGCCCCTGCGACTTCGTCGCGTGCCACAACTGACAGACTTCCTCGACAAGAAGTGAGCTCCTATGCATCGTAAGTGATGGGAGAACACAAACTGTCGAAGATGATGAAGATGAACTCCACATAGAATTTTTTTAGGATCTTAAGATATTAAACTTCAGAAATATATCCCCCCTCCTTAGGGCAAAGGATATTTAATAAAGTATGCCCCCTCTTTAGGGTCGGCCATACTTCACATCTTCGTGTTTACGAAGCTCTGTGTTTCACGCAAAGGAGCATGGTTCTCATGATTCTGCGTGACTTTTCACGTTGGCAGAAATGTCCATGTTGAAATAGTCACGCAGCTTTCAGGATGACGCTGCGTGATTTTTCACATGTTGACAGAGATGTCAATGTTGAATTATTCACGCAGACTTCTGAGAGTCATCTTCTGGATAGATTAGTCTTGATCTGTCAGCGTATTTTTGTCATTTCCACTTAAATATGATTCTGGCAAATAATGCGTGACTTTCATCCTAATCTGTCTGAGCTTTGCGTGAATTAATCATCCGCGTGAATAAATCACTCAGCATGTCACAGTAATATATCCATGTGGAGTCTGCGTGACTTTTGAATTTTTCTTCAAATACTGTAATACACGCATAGACATAGGTATATCTGACTTTGTCTTCTTGTCATTTTCTGTAGTGAACATCCGAAGCGAAGAAGCAGATTTTGAGGGGTACTTGAGTATTTCATTTAAGCATGATCTATCTCATATAACATTCCCTCATTTTGATCTTCCTGAAGCAAGACTATCACTGTTGGCCAATCAAGACCACACAACTTTACTCTGATTGATGAATGGACAACCTTTCCAGAGTCTGGATCTGGTATCCCATAAGAAACCAACATTCTTGTTCGGAGATGCTATAGCACAAAAATCTCAGCCGAAGGGCATCAGGGAGAAGGTGTGTTTCTGCTTTGAGGGGGATGTGAAACAACCCATGTACTGGCCAAAGGTTTCCCGGGGCTTATCAATCATGAGACTTATGCATGCCAGCTACCCGAGAAAGATGTCCTGGTATTTGACAGAATATCAGCAGGCGAAGGCAAGCCGTATTATTTATAGGAAAGAGGGATTTTTCAGTGCCCCGGAGGATCATGTATCAGTATTTTGGGGTTTAAAGCCTGGATGCATACCACCTGAAGATTCAGCCATATTGATGCCATTCAGGATGCCCATTTTCATAAATGAATTCATGTCTAACAAGAATGTATTCTATCCCACCGACTCGACGCCGAGGATGAATGGCCTAATGAATCAGAAGAATATGAGATGGAAGACTTTGGTCAACTGGGCTTTGGAGAATTTCGCGACTGAGCTGAAGAAGATAAATCTCTATAATGCCGTCGTCAATTCATCCTACGGCTTCAAGCCTAACCCCTTCCTATTCCTGGCTTTGGTTGAGAGATACAATCACAGGACGGGGACCTTTATGACTCCAAAAGGAGAGATGGGCTTCGCCCTCCATGAGATGGAATACATCTCACACCTGCCTTCAGGCTCGCTGCCGTATGAGGAATATGTTTCTACGACAGAGGAACTGAACTTTCTGTCAGAGAAGAACCCAGAGATGGTCCATCTATTTGAAGAGATGATGTGCCATTTTGGCACATGTACTCTATATTACAAGGGTTCCAAGGATGAAGCCGGCAACCACATTCAGAAGTGGATGTCCTACCTTTTCATGAACCGTGAAAAGGATGAAAAGAAAATAAATGAGAAGAGGTGGTATCAGATTAGCAACTTTAAACCTCTTTCTGAAAGTGAAATCACTTATTTGCTGGAGAAATATGATTGCAAAGATTTCACTATTACTGAAGACTGGTACGAGTTCAAAGCTGGAACCACTTTCAGCTCTTATGTTAGACAGAGCGGAAAGAGTCTGTCAAGGAACGGTCATCTGGCCGGATTCCTATCCCTGTGGTTAAGAAGATTCATCATTCCTAGCTCCAGCTCTTTGGACAGGATACACAGAGGTGTTATCTTTGCAGCGGTGCGCCTTGTGTATGGTTACAAGCTGGATTTGTTATCGGCGATGACCTGTAGGCTGAATGCAGGTCTCCGGAATTTTGTCACTAGCATGCTGTCTGCTCAAAGGATGATGACTGAAGAATTCCCAAGGATAGAGATGCCCTTCACGTATCTTTATGGTTGGCTTCTCCTTCATCATGATGGTCTGATACCTCCAGGGGCAGGAGGAAGTAGTAGTCTTTTTCTGGAGAGGTACTCTGGAGAGACGTTCTGGAAGGTTCACACCCTCCCAGAATATAGAAATGTCTTGAATAGGGCGTCACATTGGTCTATCCAATGTGTCCCTCCACCATCGGGCTATGAGAGTATGCCCATAAATATGATTGACGGAGATATGGGAAACCGGCTAGATGATGTAGCCTTCCAATGGTTACAGAAGATCTGTCCTTCTCATCTAGTATACCGTCACGAAGAAATGGCATATCTGGAGCCATATTTACCAAGCCGTTTTGCCAAACAATTTGGGTATGACCAACTCCACGTTGGGAATGCCACTACTTGTCTATCTGCTCGTGGAGGACTCATCGACGGAGCTCGAGCTTGGAGATATTTTGCGGCTAGAGATACAAAGGTCGTATTCTCTATGCCTAATCCTTTGTCTAGCTCGGGGCCAAAGATGCTTTATACGTATGCTCGTTTCTATGTGTCATCGAGCACTTTTAGGCCAAGTTTCAATCTGAAGACCTTTGTTGCAGAGGATGATCCGGCTCCATCGAAGAGGTCGAAGAGGAAAATTGTTATTCAACACTTTCCTTCAGAACCCGAGCATGAGACAACAGAAGTTGATCCTCCCTATGAATTATTCCATGAAGGAAATTTTCCTGATGAGGTTCTTCCTCCTATATTTATATCTCTTTCTAAGAGGAAAAGAAGTGACGAATCTGAGACCGTCTCCAAGAGGAGTACTAGGTCTCAAACATCCAAGAACAAGAAGAAAGGGGTCTCGGTGACCGCTACTTCATCTTTGGGCGGTATCTCAGTTGATGAAGACGATGCCGCTGATACGGATGAAGAGACTGATGAAGATGATGCTCCTTTGATAAGGAGGTCAAGAGGGAAGTATGTTAAGAAGTCTATCAGCAAAATTAAGGGAAATAAACTCCTAGAGACGATCATGAGTGGAGGAACTTTACCAAAAATCAATGAAGCAGCTTCTTCTGAGAAGACTGAGTCTGATAATATTCACCTTGCAACAGCTTCAACTGAACAGACTGAAGTAGAGTCTGTTCATGCTCAGGAAATAACTGCTCCAACCACAAGTGGAGTAGCTATTGAACCCTCAGAGACGAGGATAATCCCATTTGAGTATGGGACTGAAGGCGTCATTCAAGCACTGGATGATCAGATTAATTACTCTGAAGAGGAACCAGCTCTAGAAAAAGTTTCAGAACAGCCAGAAGATCCTGAAACTCAAGCTGAAGAAAACATTTCTGTGACCAGAGGCAATAAAGACGTTCCGGCGTCTGAGCTATCAGCTGCTGATGATCTATTGAAGAATGTTTGTCAAGACATTATTCTTCGGACTAATATTCCAGAGACGACTGAACCGACAACTAACACTGAGCTTGCTATCGTCACTATTCCAGAGATTCATGAAGATGTGAATATCATTGACTCTGAATCAGAAGTTCATCCTGAGGATGAAGAAGAAGAAGAAGCTGAAGGAGGAGAATACTGGAATGCTGGCACTTCGACTCCTTATGATGAAGATAAAGTAAAGGGAACAGAATGGAACTTAGCCCTGAACCTGTTCAGTCACCGAACAATGCTTTAGCACCTAGTAATTCTGGAGCTGGAAGCAGCCATATAAAGCAGGTATCGGATACAATCATGGAACGGCTGCGAGAAGAAGCAAGACTCCCTCCACATACCGAATATGAACCTCAGCCAGGTAAAGCCTTATTTCAGATTCTATTCTTGCTATTTCTCTTCCTTTAAATGCTAATCATATTTTTCTTTAATTGTAGGAACTGCTGCAGCAATGAGCTCGACTCATGCTCCGCTTATCCAAGATGATGCTGATGAAGAGAGTTCACACTTGCCAACTTCTCCTGTCGCACATACTTCTGTTCCGAGGATAGAGAATATTCAAGCTTCTTCTTCCATGATGACAGCGACTCCTGGATTTGAGACTGGACTAGCAAGAACCCTGGAAATGTATCCGGAAATCATTTATTCATATCTAGATACATATTCTAGACGTTTCTTGAATGATGAAGCTATGCCCTTTTCTGATCTCAGAACTATGGTCAAATTCCTACTGATGGCGCTGCGACATGCTGGTTACGCATCTCAGCGCATCTTCTTTGAACATCTCCTGGATGAGTTAGAAGTAACTATCCGAAAATATTGGGAGACCAAGAAGGAGGACATTCAATCTTTAACTGAAGCTGAGATTGAGCAACTAGAGAATGAAGTACAATCCCAACAGGCAGCTCTAGAAACATTTTTTGCCTCTTCTACTGAAAAATTAGTAGAAAAGGGCAAAGAAATATTAGCTGCTCGTCAAAGAGTAGAGTTTTTAGAAAAAGACAACGCATCCAAGACTGAAGAATTGAAGAAATTGAAAGAAGAATTAGCTCGTCTTCAAGAGCGCATTGCCGTCATGGAAACAGAACAAGCTGAAGTTGCTACGGCTTATATCTTTGAAGCCGAACGTTGTGAGATTCTTCAGAAGGAACGGGAACAGATGCAGACGGAACAGTTTGAAGAAGCCAACCGTCGCCAGTCTGCCATCATTACTTTGATGAGCAGAATGTTACAATTGTAGCAGCAGAAAGAGTTAGAAAAACTCATTAAGAGAAACTGAATGTTGTTCTAGATCGTATTAGGGAGCTGATAACTCCAAGCAAGTGAATCCTTTTTATTTTCACTTTTACTTGTATTCCATGTTTTGATTATGAAATGACAACAAATGAAAGTTCTTGATCTGACTTCTGGTTTTGCTGTTTTGATAATGATAGATTCTTAGAAAATATGTTCATAGGTAAATAATACATGACATATTTCAGTAGAATAGAATATACAAACGAACTTTGTAATTCTATCAGATGATATTAAACCAGAAATGATCTTAGTTTAATACTGATTGGAAAAAATAGAATTCAGACATAAAAATATCTTTGAACTCAATTTTTCATGATCTTTGGACTTGGAAATCAAAAGACTAGATGAATGAACGGATTAACCGTCAGATTATAATGAACGGGCGAACCGTCGGATGAACGGATGAACCGTCAAGTATTAATGAACGGACGAACCGTCAGATGAACGGATGAACCGTCAAGTATTAATCATTTTTTTTTAAAACAGCCAATACGAACCATGTTGGAAGTCAGAATGTTGCAGTAGAAGTCCCCGATACTTGTATCGGAATCCCAAGAAGTAGTACTAGAAGAATCAGATCTCTTATCTTCGTCAGACTCGGGATCTTCATGGATAATATTGATAAAAGGAGTAGGAGCTATATAGCCCAGTCCGCATTTCGTCCTTCCATATTTCAGAGGAGGAATACGAACATGAATTTTTCTTCCCTTTCCACTATTGAGGCCAGTCCTGAAGTCATAGCCCATATTTTTGATGATGTTTTTAGATTGCTGATTATAACGACGTAGTTGTAATCTTCCAGTGTCATCATTTTTGTCTTCATCTTCTAAATCAGAAGGACTTTGGGGCCCTTTATAGAAGAATATTGGAATGTCTCCTGGCTTTCTGCTGGGAACTAGAAAGTATGAAGATTGTACAGGTTCTAGGGATACATCTGTATGAACAGTCTGTACAACCCCTATGGTTATTGCGTTCAAGTCATCTAACAAATGTAAATAACTATGAACATAATTACACACATCAGCATACTGCAAAGATGGAGACTTTTCATTAAATGTAAAAGCAGCAGTATTTACATTGGGAGAAGGCTGAGCCTTAGAGATTTTAGCCAAGTCAATGACTAAAGGGGGAGAAGAAGAACGAGAAGAAGCGTTGTTTCGATTAAGATCGATAACAAATGGCTCAGAAGAGGTGAGCTCCCTTGAAGTTTGAGATAGAAGAATAATCCGCCCTCCAACTGGAATTAGCAGAGTATCCTGTTTCATATGTGGAGATGCAGGAATTACAGTACGCCCACTGACAGGAATAATCATTGTGTCTTGAGCAAACGACTGAGGTAACGGAGAAATCCGTCCACTCACCGGAATGATGAAAGAACCTTCTTCAGAGAGTTTGGGAGATTGTTGCTGAATAGTTCGACCTTTAACAGGAATTATTAAGGTCTTACTTTGTGAATCCTCTTTCTCCATAGCTTGTATAACCCTTGTATACTCTTCTTTGTACATTCGGGAATCATTGAAATAAGCTTCAACCCCATGGAAGGGATTTATATCAGCAACTTCTTTTTGTAGTCTTCCATTGCTATCAATGTATTTAAAACACTGATGAAGAGTAGAAGGCACCACATTATTTTCATGAAGAAAGGGCCTCCCCAGAAGAAGATTATAGGATCCCACGATCTCGATCACATAGAAAGTGACTTTGGATTTGAAATCGCCTATCTGAAGCTTCAGATGAATCTTTCCCAAAGGCTCGCTTCGGCTTTGATTGAATCCCAGGATAGTAGTAACCGTCTTAGATAGCTTGTGAAGAGGGATTTTTAGTTCATCCAACAGACTTTTTGGCATTATGCTTATAGCAGACCCTGGATCAATGAGGATACGATCTATCTTCATTGTATCGATATAACCGGTGTAGTAGAGAGGCCGATCATGTCGATTATCCTCCAATAGCATGTCATCTTGTGTAAAGGTAATATTTGGGATAATTTCCAATACACTGTTGCAATGTAAGCAAGTGGCAGGTTCTGCATCTGGCTTCTTCAATTGTGCAAGACAAGAGTCAGCTTGTAGAAGTGCTTCACTTAATGTCTCCCGAGTCTCTTTGGAAAGACGTAGAAGTTCAAAGAGGGACATTCTAGCTGGAGTATTAGCAAGCTGAGCAAAAATGTCGAAATTATAAGGCTTCTGAAGTCCAAGAGGAGAGGACTTCTTGATTGGCTTATCAAACCGAGCCTGTTGTTTGCCTTTCTCCAGAGCTGTAGGCTTGGGAGGAACAGGTTAAGTGGATGATTCTTCTTCAGGAGGAACATTAGAAGCATCTTTATCAGCTGGAGGGATATCAAGAGGATCCTCAGAATTTTTGGAATAATCCTTTAGTTAAGGTTTCTCCGTTCGAGTAGCACTAACAAGTGCTTCTTCTTTCTCTTTTGGCTCTGTGTCAGGAATAGATCCAAGAGAAGTCATATGACATGATTTAATCTTTCCAGCCTTCTTGGACTTTCGAGAAGTAGTCTTTTGAGGAGAAGGCGATTCAAAATCTGCCACTAGATCAGGATGGATCCACATGATTTCTCCAGTTTCCAAAGTGATTGGCACTAATCCTTCAGACCGTGGAGGAGGAAGATTCACTATGTCAAGAGTTGCCTTGGAAATAGGAACGATCCCACTTTCAAGGAGTTGAGGAGGGAAATCTCCGAATTACATAGAGACGACGTTGGAGGTGACGGTCTTCTCTTTTGGAGTAAGAGAGATAGCTCCAGATTTAATCATTTCTTGGATCTTTCCTTTCAGTACATAACATGTACGAATTGTATGACCCAGCATTCTGTGATATGGGCAGTATTTGGGATGATCTGTTTTACCAGCTTCATCAGGTTTCTTGATCTCAGGTAATTGTATCTTATTACCTTTCAGCAGACATTCAAAGATACCAAGGACATCGTCGTCATCGAAAGAATATTCTTCTATAGGGCGAAGTGTTCTTGGTTGTTGAGTTGTAGGAGAGGTTTGAACAGTTGATGCATCTTTGCTCTGAAGATTAACTTCAAGAGTTTCTTTTCCCTTGCGAGCATTGTTTTTATTGTTAGTACCTTGACCTGTTTCTTTAGGAGTCATCTGCACTCCTAAACCTTTGAAGGTTTCAGCACTAATTTCTGCGGCCTTGGCACTAACTATGAAAGAAGGCCAGTCTTGGAATTGAGTGGATCCTGTCCACATGCTAATGATTGGCAACAAGTTTGATTTGCATGTGTCGATGGTGACAGCATCAGAAGTTCCAAGAGGCATCTTCAGAGCTTCTCTTCGAAATCGTTCAATATACTCTTCTGTAGTTTCATTATTTTTCTGCTTGATTCTAATAAGAGTAGACATAGTCATGTCATTGAGCCCTTCATAGAACCGTTCAAGAAACATCTGTTTGAAACCAGAAAATGAGGTAATGCTTCCATTTGGGAGACTTCTATACCATTCATAAGCCGTTTCCTTGAGACATCCAACAAACACCCGAGTAAGGAGGGCGTCGCTTGGTTGCAGCTGATCAGTCATCACTTCGAAGTGATTAATGAACTAACTTAGAGAAGTGGTTCCATCATAGAATGAGATAGTAGGAGGCTTGTATTTAGGAGGATACGATACTTGCTTCCATTCTATCGGATAAGGTTGTTTGATGCCTAACCTTTGTAAACCATCTTTCTGTTTGAATGCCTCGAATTGAGTTTTGAGATTCCTCAATTCTTCATTAACAATTCCAGAAGATTGTGGAGTTGTAACTTGTAGAGAATAGTTGGGAGGAGGAACAGCATTGTAAGCACTACCCCCAGCTCCAGAGAGACTAGGGTTTGGTTGAACTGGTCCAGGAGTATTAGATTGTACTGCTGGAGGAACTTGTACTGGACTCATATCAGTGTCAGTTGGTATGGCATCTGGTACAGTCTGTCGATTTTGCATCTGTGTTGCCATGAGTTCATACATCGACTTCATAGTATCAGCCATAGACTTCATTTGTTATTCCAAAGAAGCAATTCTTTGATCTTGAGGAGTCAAGGAAGAAAAAGGTTTATCAGTATTCCTATCAACCATATAAGTCGTGACTGTACGAGGAATTATTGATGAACTGGTAGATGTTGTTTGTTCTGAATCATTGCTTTGTGCATCAAAGTCAATTATAGGAGAACTACCCCCAGTAGGAAGAGGTGGGAAGTTAGATTCTCCAAGGAATTCAGAATCATCTTCAGAGATCAAATTTCTTTGACTAGAGGCCAGGACTCTTGCTCTGGTGTTTCTATATACTCCATCTGGACTATCAACTCTTCCCCCAGCATCCCGAGAGGTCATATTGACAGAAGCAAACAAAGGCTCATCTTCATCAGGCATAGGTTCATACTGAATCCGATTGAAGACAGATTGTCGTTTTGTTTGACATCTGCATTGCATTGTGACTCTTGGCTGTAAGTCACATTCATGATCAACATGATCATGAGCCATTAATTGACATCTGCATTGAATTATGACTCTTGGATAGAAGTCACATTCAGCATGGTCCTTTGACACAGAATCACTTCTTCTCTTCTGTTGAAGATATTCTCGTAAATCTGTTTGTGAAGATTGAGGAATATATTTCCTGTTCTTGGGTCTTGATGGCTCTTGATTATATAGAGAATGATTAATATGAGCCACATAGTTTCTTGCATACTCTGCATCTGGATCTCTTATCCTTGTTTCCAACTGGTATGGTTTCTTAACACCAGAAGTGTTAATTTTTGTTCTTAGATCAGTTGGAGGTAACACATTGGTTTTGGACACATGGAGTTTTCCTTCCATTGATCTGGATATTTGCAGAGAAGGAAGAGTTGAACCACCCCCTTGATTAGGAGTTGGTAACAGACCTTTTCTAGACAAATTCTGTGCCCAATTCGAAGAAGTCATAGAAGAAAACATTAAGAAATGTTTCTTCTTAGACTCATTCAAGTTTTGAGACATAGAATGTCCAGAAGAGAGAGTAGTCAAAAGACCATCTCCTTTTCTTTGACTAACAAAATTGTCAGTCAAAGCTGTTCCTGAAGTAAAACTACAGGAGCAGAAGAAACAACTAAAGAGTTATTTCTTTTCGAAGGGACTTTGTGTGGAAGACCACCCCCAGTTCTGGTAGAACTTGGCAAAGAGGAAGAGATAGGTAAAGAGCTATTCTTCTTAGATGAAATACACGCTAAAACAGGCTTGGTTAAAGAACCAGTGCTGTTGGCGTGACTTTTGACTTTAGAAATACACGCTGGAATAGATTTGGCTAAGGAGCCAGTATTGTTAGCATGACTTTTGAGGTTGAAATTGTACGCTGGAACAGATTTGGCTAAGGAGCCAGTGTTGTCAGCGTGACTTTTGAGGTTGAAATTGCACGCTGGAACAGATTTGGCTAAGGAGCCAGTACTGTCAGCATGACTTTCAACTTTGGAGACACACACTGGAATAGATTTGGCTAAGGAGCCAGTACTGTTAGCGTGATCTTTGATTGCTGTCATCTTCGAGCGCACAAGAGTGTGCGTGCTTGCAGTAGAGTTCTTGCCAGTGTTAGGAGCAGACACTGTGGCAGAGACTTCACCATTGGCTGCCAACTGATTCTTAGGGACATAGATAGAGTGTCCCTTCGACTTGGCAGTGATGATGGAGGCTGTAGTGGGCTTACCACTCTTAGCCCGCTGCATTTCTTCATAGGCGAGTTGATCGAATTGGATCGCCATCACCTTCTTCGTCGAGCCGATTGACGAAGTATCGCATTGAGTTGTTGCCATCTCAGAAGAGGAGATGGTTTTCCCCAGCAGAGTCGCCAATTTGTTTTCCATAAATAAATTCCTTTATTTATTGTGTATCTGGGAAAATTACAACTGTGGGAATCTGATCTAGAAGACGATCACTTTATCCCTTGGACTATGCGAAGAAGAAAAGCTCTCAAAATTTTGACAGTAGATAACTATGTATCCGTACAATGAATGAGAAAAAGAACTCTATTTATAGAGTCAAAAATAATAACTGAAAAGATAACTCACTTCACAGCCTGTGCTTAGTTGAAAATCATGCAGGATTTAACATACGCAAGGTTGTGAGCAGTTACTGGACGTGGCCTGTAACTGTTGGACACATGGCAATCATGCATGAGTCGTGTGCAAGTTACAGGACACGCAGGCGAGAGATCAGTGGCATGGCTGCCACGTACTCCAATTTGATGAAATCTACGCAGACTTGTTGAAGACGAAATCCACGCAGACTCGGGGTAGAAAGCTTCAAAATCCACGCAAACTTGGGACAAGAAGCTTCAGAATCCACGCAGACTTGGTGAAGACGAAATCCATGCAGACTCGGGGTAGAATGCTTCAAAATCCATGCAAACTTGGGGCAAGAGGCTTCAGAATCTACGCAGACTTTGATGAAGAAAACTTCAGAATCCACGCAGACTTGAGGAAGAAAACTTCAGAATACACGCAGATTTGGGATAGAACTGCCAGCTGTCTTGATTCAGCGTGCCTCGACTGACACAAAATCTCTGGTAGTGATTACTTTTGTCAGTCACATTAAATGACAAGAAGCTCTTTTGGTACGCCAACTTGACGAAGGTGAGTCTTGCTGAAGAAGATTTCAAAAATCACGCAATAGACGGCTGTGATCTCTCGAATTCTGTGCATACGTGGCATACGAAGAGACATTCTTCGAATGTTGTGCTATCAGTCATAATTACTCTCTGACAAATGATGAGCTGTCTCCCCAACGTGATTTGTAAATATTGTCTGGATCAACTGAGCGTGACTTTTGACTCTGTCCTGATCAACTCAGCATGACTGTCATTTTTAAAGGCCTACACTACATTGATTAGAGGTTAGCCATGACCATAGAAGCTTATTAGAGGGATTAGATAACTTAAGTGAGGCCTTAATATAGCTGGATTAGTAATTTGAAACCAATTAGTGATTTAGAACATAAGTCAAATTGGGACTTTTTCCTAAAGGGCCTTAAATTGACAATTAGGAAGCCTTTTAGCCAATTTCACCTAACCCTAACTCTAGGGCAGTCCATAACCGGCCATATTAGGGTTTTCCCTCTATTTAATACCCACATAGCCTCTTCTTCCCCCTTCCATCAAAACCCTAACCCTAATTTGCGTTCTTCCTCAAATTTGCCCCTTCACCAAATCAACTCCAAATTCAACCAAACCAATTGCAAATCACTCCCTTTGAGTAGAAGAGGTCTTTATTGGCTAGCTAGGAAGGATTTGGAGCAATTTTACCATTAGATTTGGCGGAAAGGCTTGCAAGAGGATTTTTCATTGAGATTCCAACTCTCAATTGGTAAGAGCCTCTAAACCTATTAAATTTCTGTTTTTTCATAGATGCATTCATTTAGGGGTCCCCATAGCATTAGGCTAAGTTTGTTTTGAAATCGGATCTATTTAGGGTGCGTATTGGAGGAGTATCGGATACGTATCTATAAGGTGTTCGATGAAATGCCCCTAAGAACTTTTTGTTCCCTAATTTCTAAACAAATTATATTTTTTGGGTAGCTAATATACTGTAGATTGCAAATGTATTTGACTGAGGTAGAATTGATGAGGTTTGGAGGGTATTTTAGGATACGGGAACACTCGACTGTCTATGTGTACTGTATAATGGCTTCCCCTGCTACCTAGGGTCTAGTTCTCGACCAATTCACTTCTTAGTGACTCCTATAGGTAGGACAAATACTGACATCAGGCCTAGGACTTGAGGATTCGAACCATAGCCAAATTGACCCTTGGCAGCCACTGCACATATCCTCTCTGTGGTCGAGCATTGGCCACGGCCGAGTGCAGAGAGCAGCAATGGCCTCTTCCCTGGAACACTTGGCCATGTGTTCGAATAGGGAGTGAGGGAATGAATTAGAGTTTGTTTGCTCTGTGGCAGAGGCTTAGTCCTTGGGTTTCAGTTGGACTGCCTGTGTGTTGTTAGTATCCTGATATGTTAAGTTAGTATCAATGGGAATTAGTTCAGTTAGTGTTAGTTTAGTGCCAAGAATACGTTGTATAGTGAGTTTATTTTGTGTCAGATAGATGATGAGTGTGGCTTT
This sequence comes from Iris pallida, assembly GCA_029216955.1. Classification (NCBI taxonomy): domain Eukaryota; kingdom Viridiplantae; phylum Streptophyta; class Magnoliopsida; order Asparagales; family Iridaceae; genus Iris; species Iris pallida. The sequence continues at coordinate 5,613,982 of JANAVB010039219.1, read as the reverse complement.
GGCCAATAGGCCATGGACCAGATGCACTAAGGTGCAAATCGATTAGGGGGTTATCCTCCCTGTAGGTGTAGGACACTCGAGAGAGGACCACATGGTGTGCCTATGGGGGAGTCCAATTGGAGTATCTTGGTATGTATCAGAGAGTATTAGATGAGAGGGGATTTGCATTAGAGAGAAAGAGGCTTGCTGGCCTTGCTGTGGGCAGAGCCATGTTTCTGGGCATTTCAAGGCAGCGAGGGACTGAACCCCTCCTTAGCAAACCTTGGCCATTGACATGGTAATAGCTGAGGTTAGTGGTGTTGGTGTCATGTTTAAATCAGTTAGAGTCAGGGAGAGTGGGGTTAGTATCAATTAAGAATTTGTTTCTAATTTATCCTAGTGAGTTAGGTTGGGTTAGTGTCTCTAGTATTGAGGTTCAGTATTTGAGAGGAGTGTGCAGACCATTCATGTGTGAGTAGCAGTAGGAGAATAGGGATTAGCAAGAGTATATAGGATTGGGTGTTGGGTATCAGTTAGATTATAGGTTATGTATCAGACAAGTGGTTGTGTATCAGAGGTGAGTATTCAGTCTTTGACTCTGTACAAATGGCCTTTGGCCATGGGTTCAGTTTAGTGTATAGATTTGTTAGTTAGTATACATTAGGGGTGAGCGTCGGTATAATCGGTCGGTATTTGGTCGAACTTTTCGGTAATTCTCTAAAATGGTATCTAAAAAATTAATACAAATACCGTACCATTTAGAATCAGTTTTCGGTTTCGGTTAATCGGTATTCGGTCGATTTTTGTTCAGTATCGGTATTTTACCTATTAACATTTGATCAATCAACACACTTAATATTTTAGAACCTCTTAACCATAATATTTTTTTTTACTTTTTTAGAAGCATTAAATTTTAAAACCAAGCCTCTATCAACCAAACAATTAATAAAAATTATGATAACAATATGTAGCAAGTCGTAAACACCTAAAAATGAGCTTAAAAGATCAAACGCGGTCACTAAGTTTAATCTTTATTATAAGTTTAAGTAACCAAAATTCACTTTAAAATTCTATGAGCACAAAAACGTAAGCTCAAAACATCAAAAACTCAAATCTTAGCATTCTTAACTGTAACGCCCCAGTCCCAAAATACTTAGGACTAAGTACGTAGACATGCCATGCATACATACAAAGTATATGGAACCCTCGTATGTATAATAAGCTGTAAAATGCAGTTAAACCATGATACACTTAATCTCATCAACAATATAAAGGAAATATGACTGAAATCTACTAAAATGTTATTTTGTACAAGACGTTGGACGGAGACAAATCTACTACCAACTATTGGAAAAGAAGTAATACAATAAAGATAAGAATTTGTCGAGCGAAGCAAAAGGCGATCAAAGTGCAATCATCCTCAAAAGAGTAGATCATGGCCTTGGCTAGAGCACCTGTAAAAATCATAAAGGCACACACCTGGAGAGATCACCAGGTCCTCAGAGAGGCGTAACAATATACAGGAAGAACATGCCATAAATACTGAATATAAATATGCCAAAAATAAAACTTAGTGACAAGACAATAATAAGGTAACCTAACCGTACTAAAGTGAACATGCAGTTGAGAAACAATCCTTTGATGCATGGGCTCTGGTTGTAAATGGGATCAGCATGGTTCCCGTATAGGGCACCAGGGGCCTACGTCCGTAACGTCCGAAGATCGTCAGAGGGCATCATGTGCAAGGGGATACGTACATAACGCTCTGGAAAACGTCAGAGGGCACCTAGAGCCTGCTCTCCGGCAAGCTCACAGGTAAATCAATGAAGTACAATGTAGCCCATACGTCAGGTATTGTTCTTCCCACCCAATGCACCTATCTATGTCGCATCCACCCATGTAACTCTACTAACTGCTAAGTCTCCTAACATGCCTCTATTAGCAGTTAGACCTAACGCATGCGCACGGGTGATTAGCCAACACGCAAGGACCTCTATAGCTACTTATCTCCCATATGTGTCGTGGCACCATCGTGACAAGTTATGATAATACACTAATAACTGCTAGTCCCTTAACTTCTAGGTCCACATGCAAAATTAAATGTGAGAAAGGAAATACAACTAGTACTATGTATATCGGAAAGCAAGCAGTAAATCATGAACTCTAACTGGAAAAACTACAAGTAACAGGCATGCATATGTAATAACTAAACAAAATGTAGGCTAACTATAAACAGTAAATAAGGCAAGGTATCTTGCCTGGTGTGTCGTCTGGTGTGGTGCGATTGTTCCAAAAAAGTCTCAGTTTGTCCAATAACTGGGGTTGAAGTGAAGGGTCCGAAATTCACGAGAAATAGAACGCACGATCAGTCGTAAACAATGGTGATAATCTTGGAGAATTTCTGTAGATTGATACATATAAATTTAGAAACTATTTATGCAAACTATATTCATTTCTCCCAAAAATATTTTTAGATAACTATATATTCAAAAAAAATTAATTTCTTATATCTTACTTTATGATATGACTCTAACTTTTTATTAGTCAAGATATTATAAATAACAATTTTAAAACCTAGTTTAAAATATTTAAACTATATTTCTGTTTAGTCAAGATATCTTTAGATAAAGCTTTTGAAATCTAGAAGTATCATTTTAGGCAAAATCTAAATTTTGTAATATATATATTATATATATATATATAATATATATATATATATATTATATAAAAATATATATATATATATATTATATAGATATATATATATATATATATTTAATAATATAATATATATATAATATATATATTAATATTATTATATATATATATATATATATATATATATATATATATATATATATTATATTTAAATATAAAAAAAATATATATATATTATATAGATATTTATATATATTATATATATATATATTATATATATATATATTTTATAATATATTATATATATATAATATATAATTTTATATATATATTATATATATATATTATCTATATATATATATAATATAATATATTTAATATATATCATTTTTATATATATATATATATTTTAATATATATATAATTTTTATATATATATATTAGATATATATATATATATATATATATATAATATATATATATAAATATTTATCCCTTTAGGCCAAACTTTTATTAAAAGTAGATAACTCACAAAACTTAGAGTTACTACATAGTTTTTTAAAAATAGTAATGAAAATATAACTCACAAAATACTTATAATTACTAGTGAAAATACTATTAATTTATTCTTTTTCAATATTGATAATAATATAATAAGGTATCAACAGAATCGAGATTACACTCTACAAGAAAGCAATAATAAAATAAAAACTAGAAGTCAATGAAAGTCCTTTATATAGTGGTGTGATGTGCTCATCCTTTATTCGTGAGAGAGAGATAGATGAATAATTAGAGAGGAAGTGTGGATAAAGGAGAGGAGGAGGAGGGGTTACCAAAGGAAGTGGATCGGAGAAGAACGCCAGGCGGGGTCGCTCGATGTGACGAACGGCTGCAGTTTTGGGGCTCCGACGGCTGTGGTGCGTGAACACGCGGCGGCGGGTACGGGCTCGCTCGCGCATAGAGACGGGGGTCGCTGGCCGGCGGCTCATGACGAGGAGCGCCGAGCGCTCGGCTACGGAGGACGCCGGCAGAGGGATCTGGGTCGCGGCGCAGAGGTGATGGCCAGGCAGTGGATCGGGATTCTTGGGCGCGACTGCCAGCACGCACGGACGGGTACGTGCACGTGGCGGCTATCCGCCTGGATGCGTTAGTGCGGCCATGGCGGATCAGGACAGGGCGGTCGAGGTGAGGGTTTGAGTTTTCTGTCTTGGTGTGGGTTTGTGTTTGATAGTGGCGGTGGTGGTTATGTTTGGTGGTCCGGCGGAGCGAAGTTGTGGGTGAGCGGTGGTGGTTATGTTTGGTGGTCCGGCGGAGTGAAGTTGTGGTGAGAGGTGGTGGCGGTTGGTGATGGTGGTGGTGTGTGGCCAGGAGTTCGATCGTATTGGCGGTGGATGTTGTGGTGGGGTTGGCCGTAAAATTGCCTGTGTTGCTGGTGTTTGGATGTGGGTTTGTTGTTCTGTTGGGGGTGGCGATGATGATGCAGATGGTGGTTGTTCTGTGGTTATGGGGAACATCCAAGGTGGTCGAGGAGGACGGTGCGCCTGGAGGCAGAGGCCATAGTGGTGAGGAGGGGATCTTGACGACGGGGTTGCATGGAAGGAATGGCCGATTGGGAGTCGGCCAGAAGAGGGGGTGGATGTTATGGTGGTGGTGGTCGGTTTGGACGGAGGACAGGGCCAGAGTATAGGTGGAGATGATAGCGGTGGTGAGGATGGTGGCTACGACGAAAACGACATGAAGGAGTAGTACGTCGGTGGTGCTTCGACGGGGAAGTGCTGCATTAGGATTTGGGGTTGGGTCGACCGTGTCTGGCGTGTCGGACACGGTAGGGATGACTGTATGAAATTAATGGAATAAGATATGTGGACACAGACACGATGCATAATTTTTGGGTTGTGATAGAGGATTGTGGAATTTGTGGTGAACAATGACAAAGCTCCCCTTTATATAGGGTTGAGGACTCCTATTCGGATAAGGACCAAAAATTGTTTAAACTCCCATGGAAAATCCCGTCGTCTAATTCAATCGATTTAAAATTAATTTACAAATCTGAATTAAATCTAAATAAAACCTTCACTTAATTTAAAGTCTATTTAAAATAAAATATTCTCGAATTTAAATTATCATATTTAATCAAATATTAACTCAAGCAAAATTTCAAATATCATTTTCATAAACATAAAATATAATAATAATTAAATTCAAAAATGTAAATATATATATACACTCGCATGCAAAAATAATATTTACACAAAACACAGTTTTTTTCTAAAGTACTAATTATACTTGTACAATAAAATAAAATAGCCTTTTTATGATAAATAAAATAAAATGAAGTTTGGCAATCCACGACGCTACGCATTTTGTAATTTTAAGTAGATAAAAAAACTGTTTATCACATATTATTTTGAACCTATACTGCTTCTATATAAATAATATCTCTAATAAAATATTTTACAAAAATATGTACCTCGCACATATTCGTACTCGACGAGAAAAACGAAAAGCAAACTCGCACGCGACGTACAAATACGAAAAGTAAAAAAATCGATACAAATTTAAAAAAAACGTAGAAAAATTTAGGGGGCTTACATCCTACCTAATTTACAAGAATTTTGTCCTCGAAATTTAGGAATAATTAGAAGGTAGAAAGGGTTGATTGATAAGAAATTACGATTTAAGTCATTAGGGAGTAGTTGAAAGGCATACCATAAAAACAAGCAATTCGCAAATTAGATATCTAAGAAAAAACCGATAGGTGTAGTTTAGAAATGATCATGCACATGATATCATGTTCAGTATCCAATTTGAATAATACAATTCACATACACGTAACCTTACATAGGTAATAGGATCCATAACTCAATCATTGAAATCAAATTTCGCGTTTGATATTAAAATCATCACGTCATTTTATTCTCGTATATTCCATAAATCGTAAATTTACTGGAAACACCTTTCTTTTCTTCAATTTCAAGAGTTCCTACAAATTTTTGCCTTCTTCCAAAATATTTGATAACACAATAAATTCAAAAAAATTGAATTCACATAAATCTTTAATCCGCCTTTATCAACATATCTATATTTATGTATATATCATTTTTTTTTCTTTTGTCTTCATAAACTCCTCAAAATAAAAATTCAATAACTTCCCAAATTTAAAAGAAATTTCTCATATGTTGAATTTTACCTTCATGATCATCGTAGCAATTAAATCCCTAAATCTTCAAGAATTCAAAACTTTTTTTTCATTGTCACTATTTTAGAAACTAGTAATAGCCTGAATACCATATAATTTCAAATTATGGCCGGTCTTATACCTCGTAATCACATAATCATCTTAGTCAATGATACCACTAATCCTCTATGGGCCCCTCTTTTTTCGTCATTCATGTATATATTTCCTCAAGCTATAATTTTCTCAAAATTTGAGATTTAAAATCTTCAATCAATTTCGTCAAAGTAAAATCAATTTCCTTCTTCGTCATGAAATTTGTATTCATAATCATCATTGAAAACTTCAATCTAAAAAAATTCTTCAATATTGGGGTAACCTTGAGGACTAAAACAAAAATATTTTAATAATAGATTTACCTTGAAAAACTAATTTGTCAAATCAAGAAGTCCCTTGATCATATCATAATATCACCGTTATTAATTCCCTTTAATAGGGTTTACCACAAAATTTAACTAATGCCTATAGTCTCATATTTAACTATACCACTAATCTTCTCTACTGGACTTTCTAATCTAACCCCTTTTCTAACCGAAGGGTGTAATGATCAAATTTTTATCTTTGAACAAGGAAATCAATAAGGAACAAGGTTGCATAAACTACAGAGGAATTATAGTAAAATATGAGTGAAGCAATTTAATTGAAAGGACAAAAAGTAAGGGTTGCTAATATTGCATGAAGAGTAAAAGATGTTATGGGTCTAAGTAAATCAAGATAAGGCACGAAAATAATGGGTATGAAGAATTTAAGCAGATCAAGGATAAAATAACTTAGAGACTTAGGAGTCATGGTTCCTATGAAGAAGATAGTCTTTTTGGTTAGGGTACGATCAAGGAAATGATCTTAATCATTTTCAAGTTTCAAACGATTAGAAGGTCACGATATAGATGTAGATTTAAGGGAATGTCAACTAAGTCAAGATGAATATAGTACATGGTTTGCTCGATGACAAACTACACTTATGTATATACATCTATCATGGTCATGGATGATATGTCAACTAATGTGGAATACTTCTATCTCATTAGGGTGGCCTTGCTTGTTTCTTGGTTCTTTATCACCATATTTAAATCTATAAATTCGAGTCCTTTCCCAATATGTATTTCCAAGCTTGACATAAACTACGACATTTGAGATCGTCAAGCATAATCATAAAATAATTAAAATCTTTAATTAATCTCAAGGTAACCCTTAGTATAACAAAACATTTTTTCCTCCAATATGCACAAACTAAACTTTCTTATTCTCTAGTCGATTGAGGTCATTAATCATAACTTAAAATTTAATTCCTTAATCAATCTCAAAATAACCTTTCATATCACTTAATAAATTTTCCACAAATCATAATATTATAAATCCAAACTTTAAACTCAAGATTTTAGATAATCTTATCAATCGTGAATCCTGCGACAAACTTTTTTTTATAATTACTTTTTAAAATCTTTCTCAATTGTTTTCATATCCCTCAAAAGATGTATAGCTATAACCCAATAAATCATATATATATATATATATATATTATATATATATATATTATATATATATATATATATAATATATATATTTTTGCAACACAAACTAATCAAAGCCTTAAACTCAACATCCAATTAAATTTATCAATTATAGATCATATGTCAAAATTTTAAAAATTTCCTCACGTCGAATCCATATATCCAAAGTAGGTATATCTATAAACCCAATAAGTCATAATTTTCTAAAATCCTCTAAAAATACAAATCAATTTGTCTTCTCAATCATTTAGAGATTCCAACGAACCTCTTACGAATACCACCTCGTAGCCTCAAAATAATTTTCTATCTCTCTTTCGAAGTTGGTTATACCGCCACTACCCAACTTAGAATCAACTAATCATTCTTACAAGATCATCTCTTTATAAAAATAGGGTTCTTCGATCCTTACGGTAATAAATGCCTTTATAACTCAAAATTAAGACCTCTAATGCATGCCAATTGCTAATGTAATCCTTCTCTCCATGTAATTGATCTATGAGCATATAGTAGTGCAGTCATCTTTCTAATCTCTACAAGTACAGGAAGTAAGGATTTACGGTAGAAAGAGTTCAAGCAGGATGCAATCAAGGACGCCAAACGAGAGTTTGAAATTTGGAGTCAAGAAAGGAGTTAAGTATGTGGATGAGATCCTAGACTCCAATCCTATATGACCCGTTCGGTACAATATAGCCGAAACGACAAACTTGACCTGCATAGGCTACCACAAAAATATGTAACGTCCCAGTCCCAAAACTTAGGACTAAGTACGTATACATGCCAGCTGCATACATACGAAGTATATGGAACCCTCGTATGTATGCATAAGCTGTAAAATGCAGTTAAACCATGATACTAAATCTCATCAACAATATAAAGGAAATATGACAGAAATCCACTAAAATGTTATTTTGTACAAGACGTTGGGAGGAGACAAATCCACTACCAACTATTGGAAGAAAGTAATACATTAAATAAGGAATTTGTCGAGGGAAGCAAAGGCGATCAAAGTGCAATCATCCTCAAAGAGTAGATCATGGCCATGGCTAGAGCACCTGCGAAAATCACAAAGGCACACACCTGGAGAGATCACCAGGTCCTCAGAGGGACGTAACAAGATACAAGAAGAACATGCCATAAATATTGAATATAAAAATACCATAAATAAAACTTAGAGACAAGACAATAATAAGTAACATAACCGTACTAAAGTGAACATGCAGTTGAGAAACAATCCTTCGATGCATGGGCCCTGACTATAAATGGGATCGGCATGGTTCCCGTATAGGCACCAGGGACCTACGTCTGTAACGTTTGAGAAGATCGCCAGAGGGCATCATATGTAAGGGGGTACGTCTATAACACTCTGAAAACGTCAGAGGGCACCTGGAGCCTGCGTCTCTGACGGAGCTCACAGGTAAATCAAGGAAGTACAAGAAGCCCATACGTCAGGTATTGTTCTTCCCACCCAATGCACCTATCTATGTCGCATCCATGATCATGTAACTCTACTAACTGCTAAGTCTCCTAACATGCCTCTATTAGTAGTTAGACCTAACGCATGCGCACGTGTGATTGGCCACACGCAAGGACCTCTACATGCTACTCATCTCACACATATGTCAAGGCACCATCGTGATAAGTTAGATAATACACTAATAATCGCTAGACCCTTAACTTCTAGGTCCACATGCAAAATTAAATGTGAGAAAGGAAAATACAACTAGTACTATGTACACCGGAAAGCAAGCAGTAAATCATGAACTGTAATTGGAAAAACTACAAGTAACAGGCATGAATATATAATAACTAAAGAAAATGCAGGCTAACTATAACAGTAAATAAGGCAAGGTATCTTGCCTGGTGTGTCGTTGGTGTGGGGCGATTGTTCCAAAAAAGTCTCAATTTGTCCAATAGCCGGGGTTGAAGTGAAGGGGTCTAAAATTCACGAGAAATATAACGCACGATCAGTCGTAAACAATGGTGATAATATTGAAGAATTTGCGTAGATTGATACATATAATAATTTAGAAAACTATTTATGCAAACTATATTCATTTCTTCCAAAAATATTTTTAGGTAACTATATTCAAAATTTCTTATATCTTACTTTATGATATGACTCTAGCTTTTTATTCGTCAAGATACTTTAAATAACTATTTGAAAGCCTAGTTTAAATATTTAAACTATATTTCTATTTAGTCAAGATACCTTTTGATAAAGCATTGGAAATCTAGAAGTATCATTTCCGGCAAAATCTTAATTTTGTAAAGTATATATTATATATATCTATATATATATATATAAGATATATATATATATATATATATATATATATATATATATATAGATATATATATATATATTTATCGCTTTAGGCCAAACTTTTATTAAAAGTAGATAAATAACATACTAAATATTTAGGCTTTGAAATTGTAGTTTGAAATTGCATATGGGTAAGCCCCCAAAACTTAAGAGTTACTATATAGTTTTCAAAAAAAATAGTAATGAAAATAAACTCATAAATTACTTAACTACTAGTGATAAATACTATTAATTATTCTTTTTTCAACATTGATAATAATAATAATAATAATAATAATAAAAAAAATATAGGATCAATCATAATCGCGATTACACTCTATAAGAAAGCAATAATAAAATAAAAACTAGAAGTCAATGAAAGTCCTTTATGTAGTGGTGTGCTGTGCTTATCCTTTATTCGGGAGAGAGAGAGTGAATAATTAGAGAGAAGAGTGTGGAGAAAGGAGTGGAGGAGGAAGGAGTTACCAGAGGAAGTCGATCGGAGAAGAAGGCCAGGCGGGGTCGCTCAGTGCAGCGAACGACTGCAGTTTTGGGGCTCCGACGGCTGTGGTGCATGAGCACGCGACGGCGGGCATGGGCTCGCTCACGCACAGCGACGGGTTGTTATTGCCGGGAACACCGGGGCACGCTTTTCGATGGAAAATACAGAAACTGAAACAGTTGTAAAGACAATGTTTCAAATGCAATTCCTTAAAGAAGGTTTTGCAACAGAGATCCAGAAGGATTCTGCAAATTACGAGATCTAAAAAGATATCGTAATTACGAATAATCTAAAGAGATTTTCGGGATCGTAGCAAACTGGCAGTAGTGCCTTCTAAAAAGAAGATACTGACAGAACTGCTAAAGGCAACAGAAGGGTGACAGGCGAGAGATGGAATTGCTGGGGTGAATGATCACCGTTGCTCAAAGCTTTATTCGCCCTCTGCGAACAGCTTCCAGGAACCAGCAAGGTTGACGAAAACCTTGGAACACTCCTGCTCTTCTGACTCCTTGGAAGACGGCGAACTCCTCTGGCAATGGCTCTACTCTTCTCTCTCTGTTTCTGAAGTAACAGAACTCACGCGTACAAAAAAGTACTAGTGTTTGTGTTAAAAAACACGCTCACTACTGTTGTGTTTAAAGAACACTTAGAAAGATTTAGCCAGCCAGCCTTACGACGAAAGAGAACAAGCCAACAGACAAATAAGTACACTGCAATGCGCCTTTCCTTGGTTAGCGAACCGAATAGGCAAAGGCTATCGGACAAGGCGGAACAAACTACCCTTATTGGAATTTGAGTCTGGTGACCACTGCACCGCTATAGATACTATATACCACAGTCAGGGTGAGAGCCACATTAGTCAGGGCTTAACAGCGCCTATGCTTCTACTTAATGAGACAAGCGCTCCCTCCTGGATGTTCGGGGATCAGGAGTGAAAGAACTCAATTGCTAAATGGAGGAGTTTACTTCTCGACCGATAGGCCCGGACTCGCCTTTGCTGATGATTTCATGATCTTTATGGGAGCCCATTTTCATGCGGTCCACCATTTGATATAAACCAGCTCGATGATTTTGCAGAGCTGTAAGGCTTGGAAGCGAATGGCAGAAAAGAGCAAGGTTTTCTTCACCAATGTGAAGATTCATTTGAGGAAGGATATGTTGAGCTGCTTGGAGTTTTCGGAAGGTAAGCTACCCATTAGATATCAGGGCATGTCCCTCTTCTCGACCACGTGAACGACCAATTGTGCGCTTCACTTTTTCATAAAATCAAAGGGGTGGAAGGCAAAGCTTATCAGAGTTTTCTCCCTGGAATTCTGATTTCTCCAACACTGAAAGAGAGGAGAGAACCTACATATATAGCCCACGGGGCGGTTGCCAAGCAGTTGCCTGAACTTCAGGGTAGTGGCTGAACCACTCCTGAAAGTGCAGCAACTGCTGCAACCGTTCCGCTCTAATATGCAGCTAGCCATACGCACATACGCACTCTACGCACACTGCGTACGCTGCGCACACTGCGCACTCTACGCACGCTGCGTACGCTGCGCACACTGCACTTACTGGGCATACTGGGCTGCGTACTAGGCTGCGTAACTGGGCCAGCGTAACTGGGCTCGCGTAACGGGCCGCGCAACGTAGTCACGCAAGTGGCTCGCGCAACGAGCGCAACTTAAGTGAACTATGCGCCTAGCGATGATGCTGACGTGCTAAGTGCAAAGTGCGCTAACAAAATGCCACATTACACCTCATGAGCCCTTGAGCCCGAGTCCGAGCCCGAGCCCGAGTCCAAGTCCGAGTCCGAGTCCGAGTCGCTAAGCTCCTACGGAGCTTAGCTCCATATAAATAAATTTCCAAGAGCAAAAGGCTTACATCTTCTTAATTGTTGATTAAGCCTTTATACCATTAATAATTAATCCCACATGGCACACACCATGTGTACTACATGTACATCCATAAAGAGCAAAGACTCATATATATGGAGATACACATTCCTTTCTAGCCGATGTGGGACTAAAAACCAAA